>CM035420.1:141700466-142070466 GCA_020310875.1 Ceratopteris richardii | reverse complement strand
CTCTCTCTACCTTATCTTTCTTTGTCCTCGATACTGGTACAGAAGAGAATGTCGCTCTTTGTATCTCTCTTCAGTTGTTGCACCATAGCTCACTGAGCTTTTCGTGCAATCACCATTGCTGCTGCAGTGCAACAGATCAGCAAACAGCAGTCGCGAAACAAGTTCTCATGCTAAGGTAGAACTAAAACTGAATAAATTGCTTTGATATCAGATGTGTTATGGTAAATAGAAGATGAGGAAAAACTGAACAAAAGACGTGTTGCATAGATGACAAAAGAAATTTCCAGACATATCACATAAGAATATAGAAATATGGTATTCATCGAAGAGCTTCATGTGAAGAGTCCAACCCAATAACAAGCCTTTATGCTATAAATATAACGCAAAGAAATCATCTTTCCAAACAGAGACTTCATCGGCATAACAGCAAAGTATCAAACAAAGAGTTAAGAAAGAGGCAACGTAAAAAAGCTATGAAGTGACAACCTAGGTGCACAATATCGCACGAATCTCCTACCAGCAAATTCTTCAAGCGCTTAAAAATCACCAGTGTGTACTACAACTGTGTAGCAGATAGTAAAGATAAATGAATCAAGTGAACATTTCACAAAAGCACAATTGAACATTTAACACAGAATTTACTACTCGGTCGAAGATGTAGGAAGTTAGCTCCATATTGAAGTACAATGAACGTTATATCATATTTCATTGCAGATACGGATTCATTTTCCTGCATATGGATAAATGGAGGATTCAGAAAATGGCGACAGACAAATGTCATGCTAATTGCAATCCTTCACAATGAACTTCACATCACTACAGAATGTAACACGAAACGGAAAACACTAGATCTCAGAAACTAGGTAAGCGAATCTGAATACAATCCGCACGCGAACTCTGAGAAAGCTCCAGAATTGTTGTTCACAAGCACACATACGCAATTTCATAATTAAGTTGTTCAATTCTTATTTCATCTGCAATTCTCAATCAAGTTAACAGGATTGTATTGACCAATAGCGGAGCAGAATAAGTTTCGAGGAAAAGGGGACGTATGGAATAGAAAATATGGGAGCGAGAAGAATACATCATTGAAATCCTCATGGCCGAGCCCGAATAGGAGTCCATCTATGATGTATGAGACAGTAATACATTCACGTACAGGTCAAGAATGCATCAATGAGTACCACCACAATCAACAACAAGCCTAATAAATCACTTGGCACGATAGAGAAACAACAGAGCACCGGATATTTCACTGTAGATTTACCAAATGATTAACATAATATATAGTTCTACCGTAATATAGGCAAACTGTAAGAAAGGTGAGTGAAAACGTTTCTCGTAAGGAAGAAATCTCCCAACTTGAACGAGGATGCCATGGTGCTTATGCTATTCTTACGCTACAACATAGGACACAGAACTGAAACGGGCATGTAACCCAATGCGCGGTAAGGGAATACCTTTTCTAGCTCATCTTGAACCTCCTGGAGCCTATGAACGGAATTCACAAGGTCTGTATCGAGCTGGTCTGACGCATCTCCCTCGTCTAACTTCGCGCGCTTGCTTCTGTCTGCCATGCTTCTACCCACAGCAGACAGAGCTCTAAACGGATACCCCCTCCGTCCTCTGTCACTAACTCGTCTTGAAGCACCTCATGCACAAAGGGAAACTCCGCGCACAACGCAGTCGGAATCTTAGTCCTGCACGGACAGCGAAGTGAAAAGACCAACGACAGAAATGCTCACAATGGGCGGGAAAGAAAGCCCTAGTAGTATCTTCCTCGGTCGAACTCCGTTAAATCAAACTATGTATCAAACTATGTAGATTGTGTATATTATCAACATTTCAATTATTCGTTTATTTCTATTTTTATTTCTTTAACTACTTTTAAATTATTTTTTATGTTTAACGTATGGGTTGATAAGAAAAAAATTATATGAGATCCAATGGGTGTGGTTTAACGGATGTGCTTTGTATTTTTAAGCTTATGGTCAGGGTTCAAGTCCCACCCAGACTTGGATGTCTCAAAGTTCCCCAAGATGGGTGCCTCTACCTTAAGAGATTGGGTGTGTGTGTCTTTCCAAATTCATTGTACTCTCAAAAAAACAAATTACATGAGAGGCAAGGGAGAAACAACATGAAAGTTTAGAAAGAAATACTAGGAGGTTAAAGGAGAAATTCAAAGAAGTTTATAAACCTCTCATCTCTTAGATAGGGGAGACTTTTCATCTAGTTCCATCAAGCTCCCTTCTTATATAAAGGGAAGAGTATGACAAAAGGGGAAGGTGGGAGGGGTGTGTGTGTGTGGGGAGGGGGGGAGGGGAGGGTGCCTCCTTGTGTCTCTTAATACACTTGCCAATTGGGGTTAACACGTGAAAGACAAACTCTTGATTGAGGTTATTTCCAAACTTAAATGTGCTTTTAATTCACCATATCTTCTATTTCTCCTCTAAGTGTTTCAATATAAAATGTTTTGAATGAGGTTGTTTCCAAACTTAAATGTGTTTTCAATTCACCATATTTTTTAATTCTCCTCTAATTGTGTCAATATAAAATAGTAAAAAACAAAATTATTGATATGGTTATATATATATATATATATATATCTCGTGCAAGCAATGCTTCAATGTGAAAGAAGACATTAGCCATCTTTTCTTCTCTTGTCTCAGCAACGCCAACGTGTAGGATGGTATTCAAAGGATCCTTAAACTTGATCAACTGATTAGTTGGAACTTGTAGGGAGGCTCTTGGGGGGGTGAGATTATTGGATTAGTTGGAAGGAGGTTCTTTTTGGGAGGAGATTTACTCCTCAGTTGCCCTCTGTAATGCAATCATAGCGGAGGCCCTTTCAAATTTTTGGAAGGAAAGATGCACTTTGTATTATGATGGTTCCTCCAAGGAGTGGTCTATAGTGAAATCCTTTAGCTTATTTAGGCATAAGAATTAAGAGCCACAATAGTAAGGCCCCTTTTAAACATAGGATATCTTTGTAGTTTAAGATAACCAACTTTTAAAAAAAGATAAATCTTAGATGACGGAAATGACAAGATCATGAGTCTCCTTTGTACTTGTTAACAATTTTATTGTTCTTGCGTCCTTTTAATATAGCTTAAAGCTTTTGTTAAAAAACCACACATCCTCACATCGTTTTATCTTAGCTAAAGCAAGTGGATGTTTGACATTTCAAAAACATTCAACTTACAATATATGTAACACTCACAAGGTGCTTTGTGAGCACATCATTTGGACAAAGTTATATATATATATATATATATATATATATATATATATATATATATATATATATATATATATGGATATTGGACAGTTGAAGTCTATGCAGGTTGACTTACATGGTACCCCATGAGGCTTCATTCATGTCATTGAATTACTAAGAGCTTGATACCATTGAAGAGGCAAATGTAGATTTCTATGTATGTGAAATCAATGCATGGCGTAATCCTTCACTTTTATGTTTCCTTCTTCCCGTATTTTCTATTTTACAATAAAAATAATTTCTTCCTTTAATCAACACTATCTACGCTTGGCATGCGCACATCAAATACCTACCCACCTACTACAAGCAGACTTTTGAAGAGATGTTTTCTATGAAATTTTGGGAGTATCATTTTGAGATACTCCTTGCAATACCAACACATCTCTTTGCAATGGAACAAAATCTTCATGTAGAACAGTTGCGTATGCCACATCCAGAGGTTCTAGGCCCAACAAAGTGGGATAGATTGATGATTGATTTAGCCCATGATCTCATCATATTGAAAGAACAAGTGGTTGTTGATGTAATACAATTCTATAAAACATGTCCTCCACAACAAGGGTTTGTCACGGATGACATACGTGAGAGAGGGGGGAGTGTTAGCATCCCAGGAGGACTTATGCATCAAGGTAGCATGACACAAGCGAGCCAAAAGAAGCAATGATAGAGAGAAAGCCAAAGAGGACCAAGCAGGCAAGGAAGTCAATGCAAATCTAGTAAGTAGGCCCAAGTATTCTTTTTTCCAAAATAAACATATAACAAACAATGATTATCATCACTACATTCCATTGTAAATAATCTCTTTTTTGGTAGGATAGACTCCACTTTGTTCAATCCAAGGATTCCTCGAGCGTTAAGAGTACTAGATCCACCTACATATAAAATTTCATATTTTTGTGTCTGTTTGAGCGCCCAAATGAGCTAGAGAACCTAATTTTTAACTAGGTTCAACATGTTGGAGTTTGAGGTATGAGGAAGCACGTGAACACCACAAGGAAGAAGAAGATGAAGCTTGGAGCACAACCCACAATACTGAATGTATTACCAAGAGAATGTACAAAGATAAGTGACACGTTAGGGCTATATGGGTATATACAAGCCGGGGGAAAAAAACCTCCTAAAGAGGGAAAAAAGTGCCCCGAGTATCATACTGTGTTCAAACACATCACTACCTAAATATATCAAAAAATTCCCCCTAGGAGTGATGTGGTTAACAAGGAGCTTGCACTCATGTATAAGGAAGTGCCAAGCTATGGAATCAATCCAGAAAAGGAAGTAAGCCCAAAGCTTTGTGGAAAGCTTTAAATTTCCCCCTAGGTAGAGCCTTTGTGAAAAGATATGCAATGTTCTCTTGTGTGGGCATGCCAAGTTAATCTCTCCAATAGAGAACCTCTCCTTGACATAATGATAGTGCACCTCAATGTGCTTAGTGTGAGCATGGAACATAGGGTTCCTCGCAACTACCAGTTTGCTCCTACTATCAATGAAGATGGTGGTGGCAGAAGATTGACCAGTACCCAAATCAGCCATAAGGCCACTGAGCCAAAAACACGCAATAGTTCCTATGAAAGTTGCCCTATACTCAGCCTCACAACTAGAAGTGGCCTCAATAGGCTGCTTCTTCCTCAACCAAGGTATGCATGAGCTACCAAGCATGAAGCAAAAACCACTAGTGGACACATGAGTGTCATAGCAACTAGCCTAATCAGAGACAAAAAAAGCATGTAAATATGGCAGTAGAGATCCCCCTTGGGATAAAACAATCCAAGTAGTCGAGCACCACTCAAGTAGCAAAAGATGCACTTAATCACCTACCAATGCTTGACACCTAGGCAATGCATAAACCTGCTCATTTGTGAGACAACAAACTAAATATTTGGTCAATTAATGCATAAGTAAATCAAGCATCCAATAGCTTGTTGATAGAGAACAACATCAATTGCATCTCCAACATCATAAAGACTCAATTGTAAACATGTCTCCATAGGAGTAGCAATAGGTTTGCAGTCCTCAAGGGCAAAATGTTGCAATAATGTGTCAATATATTTTGTTTGACACAAAGCTATTCCACCATCAACTTGCATAAATTGAATGCCCAAATAACGATGTGAGTGACCCAAATGTGATATCTCAAATGAGGCATGCAAATCAGCAACATGCTTCTCAATAGGACCAATGAGCAGCATGTCATCAACATAGATAACAACGATCAGAAGCACATCATTTGCACACTTAATGTTTAAGGTGCTCTCAGTTGGATTGTTCACAAAACGATGTGCAATCAGGTAGGCATGTATCTTTTCATACCAAGCACGTGGTGTTTGCTTCAAACCATATAATGCTTTTTTCAACCTTCACACTTAGTTTTCATGTATTTTCTATACAAAGCTACGGGACTTAAAAACATACTTCTTCATGCAAGTCACGATTCATAAATGGAGTTTTAATGTTCAACTGATATACATTCCAACCATGATGAGCTGCAAGTGCACAGATGCTATGAACAGTAGTCATTCAACATGTAGGAGCAAAGGTGTCATCAAAATCAATGCCTCTTTCATGAGCATAACCCTTTGCAACAAGCCTAGCCTTATACCTATCAACTATTCCATCATGCTTACACGTCAGCTTGTATACCCACTTAGTGCCAATGGCCTTCTTTCCACGAGGCAAGTCACATAAAGAACAGGTACCATTTTTCATGATAGCATCATATTTTGATTGCAGAGCAGCAATCTAATTTTTAGAATGTTGTGCTTCATCAAAGGAAACAAGCTCATTCTCATCACAAAGAATAAAGGTAGCCATAGCATAGCAAAAGAAGCACTATGAGAGCTTGAACGAGTATAATATGATAGAGGTGCATCTAATTTGCTATCATGCAAAGTCTTCACAATCCATTTTTGCATAGTTTTTGCCTCCTCAATATCAACTCTCTCATCAACAAGTGCATCATGTAAATCTGCATCAGAAATGGAATGATTTGCATCATCACATGAAACATGTAGAGGCTGAGAAATCGCCTCATTTGGACCAGCACTAGATTGTTCACCTATAAAAAGAGGCAGCAAAGTGTCATACATATCTTAGGAGCTAACTAATGTCTCCTTAGTACATGAAAGGAATGGTTGAATAGCATCTTCCACAAAAACAACATAACGGCTAACCAAAATGCATTTAATCTATGGATGATACAAACAGTAGCCTTTGCTTTCAGAACTGTACCCAAGAAAAATACATTTCACTGCTTTATCATCCAATTTCTTGCATTGTTGTTCAGGAACTAATGCATATGCCAGACAACCAAAGACACATAGGTGAGCAACAGATGGCTTTCGACCATGCCAAGCCTCATATTGAGTGATAGACTGCAATGCTTTAGTGGGATACCTGTTAAGTACATATGTTGCACACATAACATCCTCAAGCCACAAACTATGTGGTAAATCTTTTCACCTCTCCATTTCCATGAGTGACATGTTCTTCCTTTCAGCAACCCCATTCTCTTGAGGTGTACACGACACTGTACACTAATTTTTATCCCACGTTTAGCCAAAAATGCATTAAAATCAGAAGACATATGTCCCCCCCATCAGAATGGAGGGTGCCCATTTTACATGTTGTTAGATTTTCAGCCAAAACCAAAAATTGTTTGAAGCACATAAACACTTCGGACTTTGCTTTCAATGGATATATGTATGCATGCCTAGAAAAATCATCAATGAAAGTCACGAATTAAAGATAGTTCCCAAAAGAAGGTGTCTACATAGGACCACGGACATCACTGTGAACAAGCTGCAATTTCTCAATAGCTCAAACCAAACCATCTTTTGGGAAGGAGGAACGTTGCATTTTGCCCAAAATATAGCCTTCACAGACATGTTTACCAGGTGCCTCAAGTTTGGGCAAAGAGGACACCATTTTAGATTTCTAGAGTTGTAGCAAACTAGCAAAATTTAGATGACCAAAGCATGCATGCGAAAGCTTTGCATCTAACATAGCTTGAGAATCTTGAATTGCACATGTTGATTCATTCATAGATTTTGCGTAATCTATGAGCTTATACAACCCATGACATAAAATGTCAGAAGCAAGAATGGTGTCACTATTTAATAGATCATGAATTGTACATTTGTCATCAACAAATTTCACAACCAAGCTGATCTTTGCTAATGTTGAAACTGAGAACATATATTTTCTTAATCCCTGGCACAAATAAAGCATCGAACAATGTAAAGTAACTACGATCAATAGTAGTCAAAATGATCTTACCAACTCCCATAATAGGATAAGAGGAGTTCTCAGCGCATGTGATAGCATTCCCTGTAGGAGCATGCTCAAGTGAAGTGAAGAAACTACACTGTGAGGTAATATGTTTGGTTGCTCCACTATCAAAGTACCAAACATCTGAGTCTATTGCAAACATACATTGTTCATGAGAAGATGGGTCATAACTACAAACAGTGGTAAATTCCCATTCTTCATTCTACACAAGATTAACAGACTCTGTTTTGAGTGTAGAGACCTCTGCAACAACCATTCCAACCTCTTTTTTCTTTTCCTCTTTTGCAACCAGATTTGGACAACTCTTTATGACATGATCATTGCCTTTACAGTATTTGCAAAACAATTTATACTTTTCTATTTTCTTCTCGTCTCTGTCATCTTTCTTTGATTGTGCAGAATTAGCAGATTTCTGCTTACTAATAGATGAGCTCCATTTAACGTTGCCCTTCGGACTAGCCATGAAAGCTTCATCTGCAACATGCAGAATGGAGTTGTTCTGCCTAGATTGATCTTCCTGCAATAGAATAAAGATTAACTCCTTGAATGTTAAGGCATTTGGATTGCCTGTCATCATCAATCGAAGAGTAGAACCAAGACTCTGATATGAATCCGAAAAACCATTCACAAGAGTTTGCACAAGTGAACTGTCAGACAAGATTTCATCAACAGAAAACAATTGCTCCTTCAAATCTTTGATCTTTGTCCAAAAATTGTGCATGGAATCTCCTTCATTCATGTTCTCACTCTCCAACTCTTTTCGGAGGTAAGCAACACGGACCTCATTCCTTGCCTGGTATGAAGTGGTAAGTGTATCCAAACATCCTTTGTTGTTTTGCAGAAGCGAATGTGAGGAATAATGGCACGTTTGACACACAAGGCTATCAATGCATGTGCTTGAGCATCTTTGCCATCACAACAAAGTTGCTCTATAGTAGGTGCAACAGGAACCACAGCTTTTGCAAGCAATACATGACGCATCATATAACCCCATAATGAGTAGTTGGTACCATCTAACTTATCCTCAACAGTCAACTACGGAATACATCACTCTTTTTAGCCATGGCCATTGACTAAAATACCATGATGCAAAAAAACGATTGTATCTCAAAAAGTTGAACAGAACTACCCTATCAAGTTCTACTTAACATGTAGTAGACTTCAAGGCACTTATTCTGACGGACTAAAACATGTATATATCTTTGGCACAAAAAGATGAAATTGCATGCACAAGCACTATGATAGTGCATTCAGAGGCCGAAACGAGCTCAAATCATAATTTTAGCATGACATAGTAAAGCTGTTTTGAACTCCAAATTGCCTTGAGTATGATCATAAAATTTCATGTGATTCTGAGACTGTGACCGGAGGGGTGTTGAAAGACACCCTAGATGAAGCGGCGACCTGCTTTGATACCAATTGTTGGAGTTTGAGGTCTGCGGAAGCACACGAACAACACAAGGACGAAGAAGAAGCTTGGAGCACAACACACAATATTGAATGTATTACCAAGAGAATGTACAAAGACAAGTGACCCATTAGGCTTATAGGCGTATATACAAGTCGGGGGGGGGGGGGGAGGAACCTCCTAAAGAGGGAAAAAAGTGCCCCAACCATCCTAATGTGCTCACACACATCACTACCTAAATATATCAACAGGACACTTGGTCTAAACAGGGCCAAAGCTAGTTAAAAAAACTATAAAAAGGGCTAGAAGGCTCAATTTTGTGTTTAGCTTGTTGGAGAGTGAAGCAATTCTAGAAGATTGTAAACTTGTTTTGGATAATCAAAGATTTCATTGTTCTCTTTGTCTTACCTCAAATGTGTGTGTGTATGTTTGTGTGTGCATGTTAGTATGCATCTCACTCACACACTTGTGTACTCACTTGCTCATGGTCTTCATACCATCCTCATGTCTCCGTGACAATTATGAGGTGGGTCTCCTCACATTGGTGCTTACTGTTGTGCTAGAGTGTCATCTGCCGAGGCACCTTTTTCTCTCTTTATGAGGTTTTTTTCTCTGAGCTTGTATATATCCTTATAATGCTAATGGGTCTCTTATCTTTGTGCATTCATTTGGTAATTGTTGGTAGTAGCCAAGGCACTCAAGGAGGCTCGACAAGACAAGCATGAGGCAGTCGAGTCAAAGAGAGTTAGGGAAGAGGGAGGGTCAAGTAGGACCCAATCAAGAAGGAAGTCCATGTAGATAGAGTGAGTAGGCCAAGCAATTCTTTTTTCAAATAAAATGATGGACAACCCTATGCATCATGATAGATAAACCATCCATTGCGATGGACAAAGTGTCTGTCGTGATTGACATCCCCACTATAGACATTATTTTCTGCTAGACTTGTATCCATTGTGATAGACATAAGGATGATTGATAGAAAAAACTCGAGGATCCTTGCTCATCATGACAACCAGCTATACAATTACGACAAACACTTTCTATCACACGACAGACAGGTGTCCATTGCGATGGACCTGTCCATTGCAATAGATAAGCCCCGATGGATAGCCTGTCTATCATGATAGATAGACCCTATCAATCGTGATAGATAGCCATTTTCAAAAAGATTTAGGGCTTGTATTTTGAGCTAAAATTGGGTATTTTTTCAGTCAATTGGAGCTCTTGGGCAAGGCAAAGGCTAGCTCGAATACAAATTGGGCTTGGGAAGCATGCTTCCTGGCCATCAAAGCACTTATGGGAGCACCAACCTTGAGGTTGGAAGAATTCTTAACCCCCTCAATCAATTTCTAGCCTAGGCTAAGTGCAATTAGAGGTATTGATTGATTAGGGTTATGGTAGGCACAACTCAAGTACAAGAAAACCTAAGCACTCAGGTTCAAGTATAACTAAAATCTTAATTCAGAAAAGTCTAAGCAAAAAAGAACATAAATTTATCGATCACATAACCCAAGTATTCCTAATGAATTGGACAAGATTTCACACCAAAAGAGGAAGCTAAAAAGAACAAGTGATTGTGCCAAAAGAACACTACAATGTGATTGTACTTGGGAAAAATTGGGTTAATAGTCAAGGCATATGAACCTTAGATCAAGAAGACACCTGGTCCAGATAGAAAAAGCATCAGATCCTCTGAAGCTAGTGTCAACCACATAGCTAGGTCGTGGGCTAAGTAGCTTAGTGACTATCCATACATGCTGTCTGAAACTAGTGATTCAAAAATGTCATTTAGTATGGAAAGACCCTCAGGTTGTTTAGGTATGGTCTATTTACAGACACCAAAAGTTCCCTATAAGACTCAATTGGAGTATATTAGAACCAACTAAATAGGTGCTCGCATCTATGAGGATGGTTTGAGAAGATCCATAGTCCAGTTCAAAAACCTTGATCAACCTTTTGAACTTGAACACCCAATGGTCAAATTCGAAGAGGACTAATATATTGATAATCAAGGAACCATGTACATGGCTACTAGCTTACCAGATAGGACAGATGAGTTTGGAATTGTTATTCCAGAGAATGAGATAGGAGACCTAGAACCAAGAAACATAGGAGGGAACCTCGAACACCTCGGGGCAAATCCATCTTGACTAGAATCATCAACCTAAAGTGAATCCCTCGGGACAAGAAAAGCATTGAACTCTTCTTGAATAGGGATATGAATGAAGCCTTTTGCAAATTTAAACTAGATCAACCCAAACTAGTGGGCGGAGTCATAATATATGAGTTTAGAGATCTAGAGACACAACGCAAGGTTGTCTATGTAGATAATACTTCAAAGAAAATGTTCATAGTAATGGAGCATGGTAGGCATGCATACATTGGGAAGGGCAAATTGGTTTCCCCTCCACCAAGATCTAATGTGTCCCATGGCCAACGAGGATTGGGATCATCTCAATTTTAGGGTACCTACAAGGAAAAACTAAAGAAAGACCTGAAGTGAGATTTGCAAACCCCTTAGGAAGAGATTGATTAGGATTGGAAATAGATAGAACAACTTAGGAGGGGCATAGAGGCCCAAGACATCAAAAAGGCTGGGATGAGTTTCCCTTATCAAGACCTAGAATACCCTAGGATATTGAGGCCTACTCGACTGGTTAAGTCCATGAAGAACTACTTCTATGACAACGGAGACCTGTACGATCATGTAGCAAAGTTTAGACAAGTATTAAGAGCTGAACAAGTTGATGATTTGTTCACTCAATACAATGCTTTTGGTATGACTCTAAAGAATATAGCCGTAGCATGGTTTCAACCACTACATCGAGGTCAATTCCGAAACATTGACCAGTTGCTACAGGCATTCATGATCGAATTTTCGAAAAGTGGTATTAGGCACAATACCTCATCCCTAATAGATAGCTTTAAGCAAACACCTCAAGAAATGGTTTGATTAGCAAGAAGAAGATTTAGACATTACTTGGAAAGATGCCCTATTCCAAAATTACCCACATCAACCAAACAAGTGGCATTGTTTTTGGATGGCTTGCTACGTGCCAAATTACGATCATATGTGTACTTGAAGGAACCTAGGAACATAGAGCAGCGTGTGCATATGTGTAAAGACATAAAGGATAACTTGGGCTATGAATTAGATTTTTCCAAGATCTATAAAGAATCAAATAGTACTATGATTTTCACTTCTAAACCATTTACTTTCTATTGGTAGAGAAAGTAGCTTAGAAATTAGGAGTCTCAAGCAAGCATACCCCTAGGATGTCTAAGTGAAATGATGTTACAACTGTGGGGGAGACCACATGGCCAATGTTTGCCCAATCATGGCTCAACTCCAAGGAAACCCTAATAGCCAATACTGCACCATTGAGAGGAGATACACTAACCACACTGCACAAGGTTTCCCTTAAAATAAGTAAGTGGTTAGACAAAATTATCCACAAATGTATCAACAACAAGTGAGATACCAAAATCCATGCCAACCACAACAATACTTTAGGCCCCAAAAACCATATCAACCTCCACACCAAACTCTGCAAAGACCTCAACCTCTGCTAGCCCAGCAGCCTCCAACCCTAGCCAATGTGATCCCCATCAAGTATGCATCAATTAAGGAAAACTTGAGTGAAGATCTAGTGATTGCACTCCCATTGATTTCGGAAAGTGATATGAATGCTCAAAGCTTCGACTCAATGCATGTAGATAGCCCACCAGCTTACTACATGGATTCACCAAAGCACACTAAGATTTACCCTTATGAAACCCCTAATGAACCTAGTTGGGGAGCTAGAGTATTCGAATATGATGTACACAAATCCTAACCCTAGGCCCCAACCAAGACAGATGAGACCCTAAGCATCCAGAGGTCCATGCTATAGGTGCCAAGGAGATCACTTCATTCAAGAATGTCCAATCCTTGCACCAAGACAACCCCACTCAATGAGCATTCAAGGCTTTTGTCCAGATTGTGGCAAGGAACACCTCCTAAAGGATTGCCCTAAGAATACAACCAATGCACACAAGATTACTCCAATCAATGTTATTATTTTGGTAGTAGATTCTAGTGGAATTGTGAATACCACTATCCCAATGAAAGTAGTAACTAGAGCTCAAGACCTACAACAAAATCGATACAAAAGTCAAGAGAAGAGCACAGACAACAGTGAGACTGAGCGCATAACTAAGAAGAGAATGAGAGCCTGGAAGGATAGCCGTGAAAGGATGAAGAGACAATGGACAAAGAAGATAAGTGAACTCGAAGATAGCTTAAGGGAAACTAAAGCTAAATTGATAGAGATCACATCTCACATGCACCCTCACAACCCACCACCTCATTACATCGAAACCATCCCATTGAACTACCACCACCCAGAGCAGGATCGGTTCTAGTAGACCCTACTCTAGAAGACCTAGACATGATGTTCAAAGCATATCAAGCCATAATTCAAGAGGGGCCAAACGTGGCAGAGTTAGATGAGTGTTATCCCATAGCCAACTTAGAAATTGAAAGGACTAAGCTTTGTGCAAAAATGGTAGAACTGGCTCAAAATATGTTTGAGGTCAGCCATCTTTTCGGTTGCACTAACTCAACCAAGACACAATTACACTTTCATGGATTGCTAGAGAGACTAGAGAGGATGATAGCTGAATCTGGGAGGTCAGTTACATCAAAGATAAGTAACAATGGAAGTGAAAGGAAAAGCTTGCCCTCCAAGGAAGCTTATTTTCCTAATTCCACTAGTCATGAAATCTCTTCTTTTGTAAATCAATACTCGAATTCTTAAGAGAGATTTGAGAGGAGAAATGGGCCAAAGAGAGCGAGAATCCTCCACCCCTTGAAATTCTAGATGATCTTCATGATCAATTTCCATAGGACATTCCCTCTATTTATGGAGAACATGAAGATGCACAAACTTGTGAACGCTTATACTTTGAATCCGATTCGCTACAAGAACTGCCTCATTTGATAGGCCCATGGGAGTCTAAGTCTATTTAGATGAGGGGCCCTACTATCATGGTAAGAAATGAGGAGAGATTGGGGAGCCAATTCTTTGTACCTACAATACTTGGGGGATGGAACCCCATCCATAGATCATCAAATGACACTGAGTCAGTGCACTCCATAGGATCAAGATCCTCTTGGATGCATGAAGACAACCACTTATGGATGTGCAACATCGTAGTAGAGGAAGAGGAAAGAGAAACCACTAGAGATGTTGGTTCTAAGGAGAACTCTCAATCAATCCAAGACCCAACCTATGCACCCATAAACGAGGACCTCATGGAACCTCTTATATTGGTTCAAGATTGGATCTATGACCATTTGATCAACTGAAACCTAAGAAGTGGACTTCTTCAAGTTTGGGTGAACCTGTAGTGTATTACATCCAAAGTAGCAATTTATGCACTCACTGAATCAAATAAGGCACCAATTCTTGGTCCTTCCAAGAGTATACATGCAGATAAAGATGTTGTTCTTGTCCAAAGTTCTATGATGCAAAATGATGCAACTATCGGGGGAATAACAAAAACAATAAAGGAACTCCCTTCTTTTCCAGAGATGGTTGCTATAAAGCAAGCTAGGAAACCCAAGACATAGAGGAAGTAGACAATCGAATCTCATACTCAAAAACCAGTCCAAAACAAGGTGAGCCATGGAATGGAGCAAATCCAGAGGTGGAAGACTGAGCAACCCCATGCTCCCTTGCGCACTGGCAAAACGAATGATGATGTCAAAGAAGCCAACAATCGAATATTCCAAAGGGAAACCTCGACGAATCATTTCTATTTGGATACCTAAGCAATCATTAAAGGTAGATCTAATGTTAGACAAATCTGGGTCCCTAAGACTTGCTTACACACTCAATTAGTTACACATAAAATCCTAGGTTTGAATTAGTGTTCATAGGCACTCACTCCACAAACATCATGGGTGCAATCTGTTGTCACCACATCAACATGTAAAACTACACCTAGAGTTACTTGGACATGGGTACCTAAAAAGTTCCATATCCAAGTAGAGTTACCCTTAAAACCCTTAACTATCATCAGAGGAAAAATCTGTAATCCCATAAGGAAGTGTGGAAATTCAAACCTTAAAATAAACCCCCTAACCCAACACTGTGAATACCCTTACAAACAAATAGATGCATTCTGAGTATAGTGCACATCCTAAGTATGCATCTAGGATATTTACTAACCTCTGAACATCCACTCACATTCACACATCACCTCAGTTTTATTAACCCCCTAACCAAGACAAATATCATGTTGGTATTGTAAAGGGGACAATGTATCATCTCATTTCTAGTGCAATGCTAATATGGAATTCTTCTTCAAGGAGATTCAAGAGCACCAACTACTATTAACACTATGGCTAAAGTAGTAGGAACCAATTCACAGGTAGGGACTAGTTAGAAAACCATAGATATAGAGAGCTTGCCTATCTTAGATGAGCCTACGAGCTTTCCAGAATATATGATGGACTTACATATCATCCCCATTCAAGATCCACCAATGGGCCATACAACTTAGGTAAGCAAGAATCCACATTGGTTTAGTGAAGTGGTAGGAACCCTCGAGGGAGGATCTTTTTTTGGGATGCGAAGATCAAATACAAAAATGTATGGGGAAATTACTACTTTTTCTCAAGAGAATTTGAACATCTGTAGAACTCAATGCAGCTACGTATGGTATGGTAGAAAGCAGGTGTTGTATAATTACATGGGTCTAAGGGGTAGAACCCTTGGGTTTCTAGGTGTGAAACCCTTTGGATTTATGGTTTATTTACCCCTTTTAGATGGGTCTTGAACCTTAGGGCTAATTCTCTAAGGTTGAGTACCTTAGGCTTGATTGGAAGCTTCTCCTAGACACTTGGTTTGTACGTGAGAGCTTGGAGAGTCTTCTTTTAGAAGCCATGTGATTTCATGTGATTTCCTAAGCTTGGAAACCATGTGAATACCTTAGGGACCCATGTGAAGGAAGGTACACATGTCCTCTTGAGAAGGACTTACCCCATTGGTCTTGGAGCTATATATTGGAGGGGTTGGTTGGGTGGAAACACATCTCTCACTCCTAGTGTGGCCTTGCTAGTTAGTTCTCTTTAGACTTCTTAGTTCTTAGTGTGTGAAGGCTATGGAGCTTTCACAACAGCAGGTCTAACAAAATGGTTCAGTACCAAGCTTCCAAAGCTCGACTTTATGCATTGCTGCTATCTTGTCAACTCTTGAACACCCAAAAAAAACCCTAGAGCATCTAGTACCTTTGTGATCCCATCCTTAGTGCATGGCAATGAGTTAAAACAATTTTGTTTGACCAACAACTTAGTACGTGAATCCTTAGATATGTGAGATATCCACATCCCCATTGAAAAGGAAGGTCTAGTTCCCAAGAACATGAAGAATAAGAATCTTACAAACTCCCATGGCAGGATAGGTTCACAATGCCTCAGAAGAAAGTATGGTTCAACTTGTATTTGGCAGATATGCAAAACATGATAATCAACCTGTCGCATTGGATTATTGATCAAATCACCAAGCTCATAAGCAATGACTACGGAAGGTAGTGTTGCATGGATGTTGTGCTCTTACAAGGATCATCTATAGATGCATGGCTTATGACATACCCCTTCAATGAGCACTATCTTGGAACAAAGTCAAGCAATGTAAGAGTAGGAAATGATGTACACCACCATCATAGAGTATGAGGGGATCCATACCATGTACTCAACCCAGAGGAGCCACATTTTCTCCGGATGTAAATCATGCATCACAAAGGGTGGTACGACCATTCATGCTCAGACTCCCAAGAAGAAGTATAGATGAACCTAACTTTAATTTTCCCCCAATACCATCCAACCTAGAATTTCCTAGAGGAATCCGTTTGGAAGAGCTAAATAATGAAGACTTTGAATGGATTCTCCAATATGTGAACCTGGATTCTGAAGAAGAAGGGGAGGGTTACCATCAGGAGTAACATGAAGAAGATTAGCAAGGACAAGCACATGATGATGATGAAGAAGAAGAAGAAGAAGAAGAAGAAGAGCGCCATGACAATGAAGAATATGACAACCAACAAGAAGGCAAAGAAATTGAAGGTGCCCCATACAACACAATTGCAAAGATAATATGACATCATGGCAAGTGTACAAGAGCGGCACCACATCTCATTTAGCATAGGCAAATCATTGATTGATAAGATCCTAACTGAATAAGGAGTGGATGCTCAATTCATTGAGACCCTCCAATTTATGACAACGACCTTAGGAGTTATAGAAGCTATCTATACCATGTTGTAGAAACCAACGCCTCGCTATGACTAATGACATGTCAAGATATGACCATGCCCTAATAAGAACATAAGAATCCTTGTATCAAAATATGAAGCGACTATAGTTCAAGGGGCCATCGCAACATCTACAATTGACCTAACGAATGAGACTTTTGTCCAAACTTCCCCTCAACACCCTCTATCCTTTTACATTCCCCTATTGCTATTGATGTACATACTATAGAGAGTACAAGTGTGGAAGCAAACTGAAAATAAGAGTGTACTCACAAAACAAAGAGTGTGTGAGACTCGAAATGAGTAGACCATGAAATGGGTAAACTCATGTGGATTAGAAATGAGCTTGCCAAGAGCATGGAGTAGGCTTCTCAAGCTTCTAACCAAGTACAAATGGGGGGAGAGGCCCTCCTTATATAGATTTGGGAGGGGCTCTTCAACGACATCTCACCTAGGATTTCTCCCCTGAAAGGAGAATGAATACAAGTCGTAGAAGCACATGGCAAGGTACCATAAAGGAAATACAATATAAAATGGAAATAAACTAGAAATGTTGTGCCTCCTCGATACAAAATGGAGATGCACTCATGCAGATACAAATGTAAATGAAGTAGGAGCAATCATGTCTTCAATACCTCCTCTGTACCTCCATTTTAGAGTGGTTGAATGTTGTAGAGGTCCACCAAGTGCTGGAGTAGAACTGGAGGTAGAGCCTTCGCGAACATGTCTACCAGGTTCTCTGAGAGGTACACTGCTCCAGAGTGATCTCCTGAGACACAAGCTTCTCATAGATGAAGTGGTAATGGATCTCGATATGCTTCATCCGAGCATGGAACATTTGACTCTCAGCGATGGTCAAGGCTGTCTGGCTGTCCGTGCGGATGCATGTCAGAGTAACCTGCAAAACACCAATGTCAGATAATAAACATCGAAATAAGATGGCCTCACATGTTGTGAAGCTGGATGCTCGGTACTCGGCCTCTATGGATGATAGATCAACTGTAGGCTGCTTCTTACTTGCCCAAGTGATAGGTCCTCAACCAAGAAAGAATATGTACCTAGAAGTAGACCGTCGAGAATCAGGATCACCAGCCCAATCTGAATCTGAATATCCTATGAGTTTGATGCCCCCTCTGTACCAAAGACCATGATGTTGGGTGAGGGCAAGGTATCGAAGTAGTCTCTGAATAGCATCCCAATGGGTCTGATGAGGTTGATGTGCAAACTGACTTAGTATACCAACTGCATATGGAATATCTGACCTAGTGTTGGCAAGGTAGAGTAAGGAGCCAGCAAGTTATTGATAAGTATGCACATCTACAAGCGATGATGAATCCTCTACTGTGAGCTTGATGTTTGGATCAAGTGGTGTAGATACTGAGTGACATTGGTCCATATTATATCAAGAAAGTATATCATAGCAGTACTTCTTTTATGATAGGAATATGCCTTCTTTTGTTTGCCAAACTTCCATACCCAAGAAGTAGTGAAGTAGGTCAAGCTCTATCATAGAACCCTCAAGATGAAGCTGTGTGATGATGAACTGGATGCGTTTGTTATCGAAACCTATCAAGATCAAGTCATCTACATAGAGGATGATGATGGCAACTAAGGACTCGTTTTGATGGATGTAGAGGTTAGCATCAACATTGCTTCTGTGAAATCCCTTATCTTCAAAGAACTCATGAATCTTTTCATACGAGGCCCTGAGAGCTTGCTTGAGTCCATAACGTGCTTTGTGAAGTTTGTATACTTGATCTTCCTTTCCTTTGATCTTGAAGCCTTCAACTTGTTCAACATATACTTCTTCTTGAATATCTCCATTGAGGAATGCACTTTTGCCATCCAGCTAGTAAATGGGCCACTTAAAATGTGCACTTAGTGCTAGAATGATCCTTATGGTGGTAAACCTTGCAACAGGGGCAAAGGTTTCTTCATAATCAATGCCATGTTGTTGCTTATATCCTTTTGCTACTAGTCTTGCTTTGTACTTGTCTAATGTGCCATCTGATTTGTACTTAACTTTATAAAGCCACTTAACTCCTATGACTTGATGATTTGTGGGCTTAGGGACAAGGGTCAAAGTTTTGTTCTTCTTAACTGCATCCATTTCCACTTGCATAGCTTCTTTCCACTCATGTTAACCTTGAGCTTCTTTGTAGTTAGAGGGTTCTGGGATTTGTTAAATCTGATGCATCAAGGCATAATTGACATAATGGCTTTGTTCTCGCTGTCTCTTGTCAATAACTCTTTGAGATCTTCTCGATTGTCTTGAAGTACTTGCTTTTGATGTTTGCTTTGAAAAGACTGTGTCCCCCTCTGAAGTGGAGATGGGTGGGCTAGGACTTGTGTTTGGATCTTTGGTTGAGTATCTTGAAGCTTCATTAAAGATAACATCTTTTGAAATTCTGGAGTGGTTCTTGAGATCGTATAAGCGATATGCTTTTGATTGCTCACTATACCCTATGAAGATGTGCTTCTTAGACTTGGATTGCAACTTGTTGCGATCTTCTTTTGGCACGTGGACAAATGCTTCACTGTCAAATACTCAAAAGCAATGCACATTAGCCATTCTTTCATAGTAAGCTTCAAACACAACAGTGTGCATGGCTTCTACCAAAAACTTGTAGGGTAAATCTTTGTTATGAAGCATAGTTCTCGCCATTTTCATCACACTTCGGCTCTTCCTCTCAGCTATTCCATTTTGGGATGGAGTGTGCAGTTGAGTAACTTGTCATTTGATCCCTTTTTGTTTGAGAAAGTTGTCAAAGTCATGATTTATGAATTCACCACCGCCATCTGATCGGATGGTCTTAACGGACTTGGAAGCTTCATTTCTACTTGAGCGATCCATTCACGAAACTTAGTAAAGGTGTCTGCCTTTGATTTCAAGAAATAGACCCAAATGTAATGGGAGTGGTCATCTACTAAAAGAAAGAAGTAGAGTGATCCACTGAGAGACGAGGTGTTCATTGGTCCACAAAGGTCCATGTGGATAAGGAATAAATGGTTCCTAGCTCTTGTTGATGCTTCCTTTGGAATTTGGGCCCTATGTTGCTTACCTTGAGTGCAAGCCTAGCAGACATCATTGAGTTGCCCAAGCTTGGCAAACCTTTTACTATCTGTAATGAAGCAATTCTTGGTAAGTAGGAGGTATGGCCATATCTTTGGTGCCACAAACTTGATAGTTATTCCTTGGATAAAAAGCAAGATAATTTATGTAAACCTTTCTCTTCGACTCCTTGGGAAATTATGTCTTTTGTATGAGGATCAATGACTTTGACACAGATGTTATCGAACAATACTTGTTTGTTATGATCGGTAATTGCTTTTACTGACAGCAAGTTCATGCATAAATTGGGAACAAATAACACATTTGAAAGTGATTTGCATTCCCCTTGAGTGTTGGTTATCTATACTTTGCCCTTCCCTTCTATAGGTAGACTTTTGTTATTTCCAAGGTACACTTCACATGTGTGCTCTTCAAGTACTTGAAAAGAATCCTTATCTTTACACATATGCGAGGTCGCTCCACTATCAAAGATCCATTCGTGAGAGGAGTTCGATGTAACTAGAGCATTTGCCTCGATAGAGATAAAGAGTTCTTCGCTAGAGTAATGTGACCTGTGTCGCGAAGGTTTGGATGAGTGCCTAGAACTAGAAGCCTTCGAAATCTGTTTCTTCTTATAGGAAAATTTCTCTAAATGACCTGTTTTTTCACAGAAGTTGCAAGTATACTTCTTGGAGAAAGTAGGCGATCATGGCTTGGATCAAGTAGTCGATCATTGCAATCTCTTAGGAGGAGGTCGACTTTGCTTGCGAGTTGTGAAGGAGCAGAAGATAACATACTTCTTCCCAAGTGAGGACTTGCCCTTGATTGTACAATTAAGTCATTACAAAGGTCTCATATTGCCTAGGTAGTTTGTTAAGTAGCCTGATGACCATATCTTCACTGGAAATCTGTTGGCCACAAAATGCTAGCTTTTGTTGGTAGTCTTCAAACTGAGCGATGACTTTTGTGATTGTATATTGCAGCCAAATAGTTAGATTATGGAATTCTACTTCTAAAGTATAAATCTTCAAGGGTGTTTTATCTTCATATAAGGCCAATAAAGTATCCCAATCTTCCTTGGATGTTTTACATGCCGTGATGTGCCCTTTAGTTAGTTCAGCACAGGCTAGTAGAAGTTGGCCTAATGCCCTTTTATCCTTAACATTCCAGATATGTGATGATTCTCGGTTGCTACCCTTATTGGGCTTAGGTTTGGACCTGTCTACTACATCATGAAGGAGATTGGTATACAAATATGCTCTCGTTACATATTTCCAAAGATTATAGTTTTGCCCATTTAATCTCTCATCCTTGGGCATGAAGATGGGTGTGAAGGAAGGTAAAAATTTGGCCATAGATGAGGTGCTAGCTTCACTCTTTGACATTACAATGTTTCAATGAACTTGAACTCGTAAAGAAGTGAGTTGGTGCCTTGCAAGAGTTAGTGTCAAGCGTTCAAAGACACTTTCAAAGACACTTTCAAAGACACTTGTGTGCTAAGAAATTACTTAAAATAATTGCAAACTTTGGAAAGACATTGAACGATGTGGCACCACACTGGAAAAAATGGGGAGAGGGGGGCGTGGAATAGCCCTACACTTTGGACACTTTGGAGGGGGGGCTTAGAATAGCCCTACACTTGCAAAAAGATCAAGATGAGTCGACATGCGAAGAGAACTCGTGGGTGGATTTACACTAGCCTCCAACCCACAAGTGTGCATACATACAACTTCTTCTCTTTATATGTTTGATAGTACAAAAATGGGCACTTAGTGCTAAGCTGTTGTGCCAAAGTAGAGTTGTGGTACTCGTGAGATGAGGATTGATATGCCAAAAAGGAGGGTTGCTACCAATGTGGATGCTAAATGTAATGTGCTTACAAAAGGATGGTCAAATGGAGATGAGTGGCGAAAGTGCCAATGAGATACAAGTGTGGCAAGTAAACATGCAATATCAAAGTATTGCGTTTGAATTCTCTTTGAAATCTATGGATTCTAAGGCACTCACATGCTTTAAAAGTTTATATGACCCCAAAGTTTATATGACCCCAAAGTTTATATGACTTCAAGGGACATGTTGTGTTACGATTTGAGATTGAGCTCATATTGAAACTTATACGAATAACTATATTAGTGTGTCATCGTGTTGTTCATCTACGTCCCTTTTGATATCATGAAGATGTGATAAGGATCAAATCAATACAAGATCAAGATGACGCCGTGTGTAAGCATTTCAACCCATGCGATGCTAATTTGGGAATAACTACTAACACATATTCTGTGCTTGTGAGTGGCATCAGAGATGATGTGATTGCATGCTAAAAACAATCAGGATGATGGTGTTAATCGGATAAAAACCAATCATTTATAAGCCCATTGTTATATCGCCGTCGATTGGAGGATTCTTTTTTTTTTTTTAAATGGAGGTTCAGTCGAAGCTTACTCCCCCGGACTTTAACTTTGAAATTGCAACTGTACAAGTGAATGGGCATAGCACCCGCGGGACCTCCCGTATCCCACAAAGCAGGGGTTAAACAAGGTTACAACTGAAAGAGACATGGTTACAACTGAGTTTAACTGGCCTAAGCCATAGCATGTCCAGCCCGGGACTTGAACCCTTGACCTCCACCTCAAGAGGCCAAAGCTCAACCAACTGTCCTATGGGACGTGGACGGTTTGGAGGATTCTAGATTAGATATTGTTATACTACATTAAAGCTACATAGTAATGTCATTGCTGGGTGGAAAGATCTACAGACTAACACACGCCCCCCTGAGGAAGTTGGTGCATTATTCAATGGATTTCCATTGACATCATGATTGATGTGCTACTGCACTTGTAAATCACGAAGCAACAAACTTTCTCTGCCACTGATTATGCATTCACATTCTCTGCCATGTCGACGTTCACGTTCTCAGTGATCGAGCGAGCTAGAGAGAGAATGAGCTAGCTGACTACAGAGAATAGCCAGTGGCTGATGCACATTGAGTCCAGATAGGTCGACCGTCATCTGCACTAGAACAAATGCAAACTTTGCACTGTGTTTGCTTAGTGCCTTCTGTGCACTCACAACAATGCTTCTCTCGAGCACCTGTTCCACCGCTGGTTAGTCCTATGTTTGGAGAGGGTTGAACCACTGTGCCTCTGTTGCTCACTTGCTACAGAAACCTTGTACGTGGAGCGTCAGGTACAATGGCAGTATGTGCACACCTCGCTTCCATTTCTTTCTGCACTCGCAACAAAGGTAGTACTGAGACTCTGAGGTGATCCATGCTTCTGCTACGCTACTAGGGCTCGATGTTGTATGTGCTGGAGTGATTTGCTGGGAAGAGTGTCTCTACCTGAGAAGGCTAACTGCACTCTCTTTGTGTCAAATGAGCCAAGCACCTGCTTCAAATGCGGGTACTGAGAGAGATCTGCTTCTCTGTCTTTAACTGATGGGATGGAGTTCAGAGAGCGAGCAACAACGCGCGTGGGACTTCCTTGGGCCTTCTCTAGAAGAGATGAAAACACCTGCACCTTTTCTCTGAGGACGAGCACCTCTTTAGAAGCTCTCAATCGAACTCTGTCTGCTTCAAGTACTCACAAAAGCAACTATGTCCTTTCTTCGTAGAGAGATGACGAACACCTTGCATTGGTTTTGCCAGATTGTGTAGCTTCTGTCCCCCTTGTTCTTTCCTCTTATCAAGGGAAATGGTTGCAGTAGTACGAGTGCTACAAACAGCCACCTCCAAATAGGGAGTGGCATAGGAAAACTTGAAGACACTCTCTTGCGTGCTTGCTCAGAATGCCGAGGTCTTTGTCTATTTGGCTCTCGCTGAGCTGCTCTTGAGTTGTGGCATAGATCTGAAGCTTCTTCTCAGAGACTTTTGTAGTCAGAGGTGGAATGGCAGATTTCAATATGAGAGACATACTATGCCAAAATCCCTTTAAATGGGTTGAAATTGAATACTTATCAGGCAAACAGACAATATGTACTAGAATGACCGATCAAAACAGTGTTGATAGACACTTCTACCCATTTGAGATGAATCACGTTATCAATCAAAATATCAAAAGAGGAAGGGATCTCCTCTAAATGCCACAAAAGTGTTTATACACACTTTAATAACAGAGATTCATCACTAATTATATGAATGTGACCACATAGATGGAATAATCCATGAGCTCTTGGCACAAATAGGGTGGGAGGGAGGGAAAGACAGGGTTAAAGGGGTACAAAATGAGGAAGAAAGACTGGGAGGGTGGGCAAATGAGCAAAATGAGGCCCAAAAAATTGATGGCAAAAGACTTTCCCAATGAAGAGAAAGCACACCACCAAATCAAAAGCACCACCAAGACCTCTACCTAATGCTTCGATACCATGTACAGAGTACACACGCAGAAGCAAAATGAAAAGAAGAGTGTACTCACAAAACAAAGAGCATGTGAGACTCAAAATGAGTAGACCATGAAATGAGTAAACTCATGTGGATTAGAAATGAGCTTGCCAAAAGCATGGAGTAGGCTCCTCAAGCTTCTAACCAAGTACAAATGGGGGGAGAGGCCCTCTTTATATAGATTTGTGAGGGGCTCTTCAAAGCACATCTCATGTGGGATAATTCCCTTGAAAAGAGAATGAATACAACTAGTAGAAATACATGGCAAGGTACCCAAATATAAAGGAAACACAATATAAAATGTAAATAAACTAGAAATGGAGTGCCTCCTGGATACAAAATGGAGATGCACTCATGCGGATACAAATGTAAATGAAGTAGGAGAAATCATGTTGTCAACACATACAACCATGGAAACAATTGCATCCACTCAACCCATCAAACCTATCTTTCACACCCCTCCCAATTCCTTGCTCCATACCAACACCACCATAGGCACCACAGAAAGCATCACATCCACAACATCCTTTAGTTCCATAGCACCTGCCTCCCAAGCCACATTCTTTTCGGCTATCATCAACCCACTGTACAATATCTCTATTGAAACCCTTGAACCCGCGATTGGCCACCAATTCAAACACATTCTAGTTGGCAACCCCATCCCCAATGAACGTAGTATTAGTTTTCCCATCACCCCCTACATCTAAATCCCTTTTATTGTAGATCCTATTCCTCTATAATTTCCCCTATCCCCCAACCTCCCTCAATAGCCACCACACTACCACCATTTTGGGAGATTTCATGGGAGTCATGGACCATGTTGCAACTTCATCCTTATGAAGTTCTCAACCACTTGGCAAATCACTTTACACAGACACTACAAGCACAACACCTACCATTCCCATTTTTATGGTAGAACACACACGCACAATATTGTCCGATGCGGAGGTGATCGCAATCTGGATGGATCGGGTCCGGTCGTGGCACACACAGAGTATATGAAGCTAGTGAGTGTTGGAAGGTTTATGTAATAAAAAGTATGAAGGTGAAGATGAAGTTGGATATGGGGAGAAGGATGTCATGATTTGATTATAAAAAGGGGAACCTATGAACGCAAGATAAACGCATGAACATGAATGACGAGGACAAAAGAAACCATTCACATGAATCATGAATTCGGAAAGGAAGAATGGTCCAAAAATATGGAGCTTCGTAAACACTTTCCAAATTTAATTCATATTCATAGGTTCTTTTGGATGGAATGTATGCACGATGAGACAAAAAAGAAAACCACACACATGAATCAGTTTCAAAAGGAAGAATGGTCCATGAATGGAGCTTCTTATACACTTTCAAAACTAAAACAAATGCATGGGTGTTTGTGGGTGGTATGAATGCATGTGGGTCATGATTATGAATGAATAAAATATTATTCTCTCAACCTCAATGGATCGTCCTCATTGGTTCAACGCAAAACTATAGAGCCTTCTCACACATAGAAAGAAATAGACGGAGACATGTAAAAACATATAAGAGACTAAGAGACAAGAGACATGAGAAATGAATTAGAAGATATTGTTATGACAAACATATACATGAATGTTGTGAAACGTCAAGCTAAGCATTCTACTGATCAAAGGTGATCCGCACGACCCTCTCACTATGATAGTTCAACCAAATGTCACACGTAAGAGGATAGGTTCCACTTCATTGACCCTATGTCTTTCTAAGATCGTAATGTGTTTCTAAAGAACTCTAAGACTCAAAAAAACAACTCTAACTCACTCACACTCTCCACTGAGGGTGAGCAAAGAAAGAGAAACTGGGTTTATGAGCCTATCCTAGAGTGGAAGTCTAAATATTGATTCTAGGAACTATGCTCTTACTAGCCCACCTTGGATCCTCACACGCTCAACTAAGGGTGATCATCTCAAGGAAACCATGTGCTAGCAAGGGCCCTATGGATGCCTAACAATGATGCTCTAGGAGTTTGGAGGGGGGTTTATATAGTTTTTTGAATGAATCCTTCTTACTTTATGCTTTAGTGAATCTCCACCCTTGAATGTGAGCTCATCTTGATCATACAACATGGTTCAATCATTGTTTGCCATGTGGCAGCCCTTCAAGCCTTCAATTTTCTTATTCTAAGAAACTGTGGTGACCTTGAAAACTGGATTTTGTGTTGTTTGAACCTCGAAAAATCCTTTGATGAAGATGAAAATTTGTAGGGCTATGTTTTGAAAGGTCTCCTTTAGGAATATGCACAAAAAACTCCCCTATGAATCTCCGTTATACAAGCTTGACTACATTTGGAAGCTTGTAAGGTGGCATTAAGGTATCTAGGAAGCTCTGATAGCCTTGAAAATTTGTACAAATATGTAGCCATCAGAATGACAACTTCCTCAAGAAAATTTTACCACTCTTCCTTTTGATAAATAGAGGGATAACGAAGGCACCTTGGAAAAAAAGAAAAGTTCTTAAAGTTTGGCAAGCGACTCATTCTTACGAACTCATTAAGAGGAAGCTCTCATTTTGTCTTAAAGAGTAGACTTAGAAGTTTGAAAAGGGGGAGGTTCTTTTCTTGTCAGGCCCGTGTCATGGATTTGGCGACCCCCTCTCTTGTGAGAAGTTGCCTAGCCCCTCCTCCGGGGGAGACCGATAATCTGGCCTCTCTATTGGAGGGGGGATCTTGTGCCGCCCCTGGGGCCTCCGAGGGTGTTGAACCCCCCTTGGTCTCCCTCAGTAGATCCGCAATTCTATCAACTCAAGAGGAGCTCAAGAAAGTTTGTCTCTTCGGCCAAATGTTTGGCCTTAGGCCCCCCTCGAAACCGTGCGATAGTGGCTTCGCAACAAGTGGTTCCCTCGTGGGCTAATTTTTTGTAAGTGTCAATTCTTACTGGCAAGTCACATGTTGCTACTCTTTGAAAATGAATATATGGCGTTTCGAGCCCTAAGTGTCGGAACCTGGCAAGTCGGCCGGGCGACCCTGTGCCTATTCAGATGGTCCCCTGATTTTACTCTCGACAAATCGAAATTGCTCTGGTACCCTCTCTGGGTTGAGCTCCCTAACCTGCCGTACTTCTTGTACAACTTTGTGTGGGACATTGTTTCTCCTATCGGCAAGCCGTTGGCCTCACGTGAGGACATTGGTGGTCTCATTTATGAAGGTGCAAGATTCTCATTCAACGCTCGGTGGCACCCTCAAATCTGTGTCGAGGCTGACCTCAGCATGCCGCTTCCATCGAAGATCAAAGTGGACTTGGGCGAAGGGGATGTATGGGAGCAAGACATCAAATACAAAAACCTTTCCAACGCGTGTTTTCGTTGTGGCCAACAAGGTCATAGGATTAAAGATTGCCTTTTGAGACAAAAAAGCAAGCGAAATCAAGAAGCCCCCAGAAACGCTCAAGACAACAAAGGGGCATTGATTCACTCAATGAAGGAAGAGGAAGTCAAGGGCCCCCTTAACCCAGAATCTGATGCAGATTGGTTCATCAAAATCAAAAGAAGAAGGAAAAGAAGCCCTAGGGCAACTTCTGAGCAAAACAACTTGCCAGTTACCCCCTCCAACAACTTGTTTTGCAATCTGGAAAAGGAGATCAATGAATTTGATTACCCAGGTAGGAACCAACTTGAGGTGGACACCAACGACAAAGCCCTAGAGATCCCTGATAATAAAGAAACCTTCTAGGAGGGTTACACTACAAGCAAAGAAGACGGCTTTAATACTAGTAACGAAGATAACGTGGATAGTGAAATTTCTATCATCGGATCGACTATTCCGGAAACGGTGTCGAAAACGGTGCCCAGTTCTTCCCAGCAGGAGGCATCCCGCAAAGGAAAACAACCTATGGAGCTACCTTGGAAAAGCCCCCACAAGAACTTATTGCTAAATTGGGATCCGATCCTAGCGAAAAAGAAAGATGAATCCAAGAAAAGAAAGGACAAAGTTCCCTCCCGCAAAGAGGGCTCACTACGACAATGATCATCATCTCGTTAAACGCTAGAGGGATAACCAATCCCTCAAGAGCGACCATCATTGGTCAATGGCTTCGCGACATTAGCCTAAACCCAGGATTTATATGTATTCAAGAGATTAAAATTGATGGAGAAGACCTCCAGAAATGGCTTAGACATGTGTCCTCGACCCATGTTTGGATTTCAACGGCGCACCAGCGGGGGTCCCGTGGAATGGTAATCGGTATTAATCAATTCTGGTTTGAAAATCTTGAGAACTCCATTGAAGATGAATGCCATCGATGGATTGTTGTTTCTTTTGGTGCTCCTTTTTGTTTTACTTTAGATTCTTTGTATGCCCCTAATGGGGAGTTAGAGAGACTGAACACTTGGGCCTCCTTGGACTCGCTCCCCCACAACGTGCTTATTTGTGGTGACTTCAACATGATGGAGGACCCTATGGACAGATGGATGGGCAAGGGCAGGGTCATCGATAGTCGGGAGAAAGAAACGTGGGACAAAACCAAACTGCACTTGGATTTGGTCAAATTCAAAGATTCGAATGGCTTTTCGTGGTCAAATCTCCAAGCAGGCGAGGACCTGAGGAAAGCCAGACTTGATAGATGCTACATTTCTCAGAGTTTTACTCATCAGTGGGGCCACCCTTCCCTCTTGCAACGCACCAACCTCACCATCTCTGATCACTACCCGATCGTTATCACTTTCCAACCTTTCACCAAGATTCGTAAGGCTCCTTGGTTCCATGTCGGCGTGCCCTCCTTCTCTCTCCCCTCCGTCCATCAAGAAATTGCTGATGTGTGGAAGGAGGTGTTCGCCTCCGGCTTGTCCCCAGCCAAGTGCTGGAGAAGTGTGGTCGATAAGTCTCGACAAATCATGATTAGATCCAGGAAGATGCTCGAGACTGTGCGGCAGGCTCGTAGAGAAGCTCTATATCATAGACTCTGGAGGCTCGAGGAGGAAGGGAACAAAGGAAAATCTCAATCCCAGAAAGGTCTTCGAAAAATCAGAGCGCTGCTGAGATACGAGGAAGAAATACAAAGGAAAAATTTGCAAATTTTCTTCAAGGAGTGGTGGGCTGGCAAAGCCGACAAACCCACCAAAGAGATGTGTCGTATCCTTAAAAGGAAACATAAGAGAGATTCAATCCCCTTATTGTTAGACTCAAATGGCAATGTATGCAATACAGAAGAAGATAATTTTGGGATCATTGAAGGGCACTTCACGAGTCTCCTGGGGACCTCGAACCCCCTCTCCCACCATAGAAGGGACTGCATGGCAGCCATATCTAGGGTTTCCCTCCATAGGATACCACTCAACCTTCGTTCCCTGCTTGATGCCCCTATCTCAGAAATAGAAATCATAGAGGTCATTGATGCCCTCCCTTCTGGTAAAAGCCCGGAACCCGATGGGCTCACTAATGAGTTCTTTAAATCCTTCAAGTTGGTGGTTGCCACCCCTCTTCGTCTGGTTTGGCAAGAGGCGCTCAAGTTTGGCGTGCTTCCAACTTGTCTCAACAATGGCATTATCAAGTTAATACACAAAAAAGGGGAAAAGAACATAATAGAGAACCGACGTCCTATTACGATGCTCTAAATGGGATATAAGATCATTGCCAAAGTCATTGCCAACAAAATCTCTAGCCATTTGAGAGCGTGGTTAAGTGAGGACCAAAAAGGTTTCATCAAAGGTAGGTCAATTTTGGAAACCATTATAGATATCTGGGAAGGTCTTGACTTTGCAAATGAGTCTAAACAAGATGTGGTCTTCCTCAAGATCGACTTTGATAAAGCCTACGATAGGCTGGAATGGGACTATATTCTACAGTCGCTTCAGGATCTTGGCTGTAGTAAGAAATTCACCAAGATGATCGCGACCCTTCTCAGAAACGCATCGACCCAAATTAACATTAATGGCAAACTTTTGAAGGTGATCAAACTTAGAAGATCTATCAGACAAGGGTGCCCATTGGCTCCCCTTCTCTTTGCCATTACCACGGAAGGGCTTAGTAGGCTGGTGGAGCATCAGGTAGAAGCTCGTAATATCAAAGGCCTCTGTTTGCCTCATGACCACGGCCACATCACCATGAGACTTTGTGCCGATGATATGAACGCGTTTGTTCACAATGATAGTACAAGCCTGGAGACGTTCTGGAGGTGTCTGGATACTTTTTGTGAATCCTCTGGATCCACAATCAACAACTCTAAGACCGCCTTCAGAGCTATCATTGGGTCACAACTCGACCTTCTCATTGATCATGGCTGTCAAATCATTCCGCAGGGCCAAATTTTTCGGCTTCTTGGGATTCCCTTGGGATTTGGTGTCTCTATGGAACAGCGGTGGAACTGGGTGCTGGCCAAACTCGAAAACAAGCTAAACTATTGGAGAGGTATGCAAATCAATCTTTTTGGTCGTGCTATGGTTATCAACACGTTCCTCTTATCATCTACCATTTATTTCCTTTCTTGCTGGAGACCGAAAGAGCAAGATCTGTCCAAACTGGATAGTATATGTGGAAACTTCCTTTGGACGGGCGACCATAATAGGAGGGGGTGCCTAAAATCAAGTGGTCCATCTACACCAGCCATAGAGATAGTGGGGGCCTTGGTATCCTAGACATTGGGTGCATGGCTAACAAACTGGCGGTAAAATGGATGATTAAGGCTTGGTGCAATGGGGAGGCCTCGTGGGCCAAGTTGATCTTCAGAAACAAGAATGAGTTGGCTCTCATGGGTTTCCCAAATTGGAAGAATCTTGACATCTTGACCTTGCTGTTTTCCCTGATCCCCGTCTTCCCAAAAGGCTCGAATATTGTGTGCTCCCTATGGAAGAGTTAGAATAAAGTCAAAAGCTACACAAGAATAAGCGAAGACTGGAAGTGGGCAGCCGATATCAGACAAAACGACTCTATCTGGTTTCCGATCCATGGCATCCGGAGTGTGGAATCTTGGAACATTCAAAATGCCAAGAAGCTATGGAACAAAGGCTTCAAAAAATGGAAACATCTCTAGAAACAAGACACCAACCGATAAATCAACTTTGAGGATATCCACCCTAGCATCAACATTTCTTACGAAGAATGGAACATTTTGCAAAGCAGATGTCTCGCCTGGGGCCACCACAAAGTTCGCCTTCTCATGGGACACGACACCTCGAGCTCGCTTGGCCTCAAATGGCACAATGGGAATAGCCTATCAAAAATCCCGAACATCAAAGAAACGATTGACTATCAGGTTAACCTCAACAAGAAGTGGTGCCTGTCATGGACGCGGCTTCGATGGGACATGAAGTTCATGGCTATCTTGCCCCCCTCATAGAAATCAAAAAGTTTGTCCTCTTATGGCAAATTCTTCATCATGGAATCTGGACCAACCTTAGGTCTAGCAAATTTTGTGGGATTCCTCCCTAGTGCAAACGCTGCTACCGGTCTATTGAAGATGTTTCACACATCTTCTTTACTTGTCCCAACTCCAACAGACTCTGGCAGACGGTTGGAAAGAAAATTAGACTTCAAAAATATCTCAGTTGGAAGCAAGCCCTGCTGGGAGAAGCGATCGGCTACTCCGTGACTCTCTAGAATGCCATCAGAGGGGTGGTCCTATGGAAAATCTGGCGAGAAAGATGTGCTTTTAACTTCAGCGACTCCCCCAAAGAGTGGTCAATTGAGAAATCGTTGTTCCTCTTTGGCAAAAGGATCGTTAACTATAAGAAATCCCCCCCTTCAGGCATCATCAAGTACTCCTTTTGATCAATGACAAGCTTAAACCCAAGTGGGCCCCACATGAGGGTGATGAGAGGGTGATTAACCTTCTTTGTAATGCCATCTAAGCTCTGTAAAAGCTTCCCCTGCTTTGTGGGATTTGGGGGGTCGTGTGGGCATTAGTCCCCTTCTTTTGTACTTTTCTTTATTTAATTCAAGTCCGGGAGAGTAGGCTAATGCCGAACTTCCTTTATATAAAAAAAAAATTTGGCTTAGGACGTAATCGACGAGTTTTATGAAAATAATGCTTGTTCTTCATTTTAGATTCTCTTAATTTTTCAATGGCACCATCAAGTCTTAATTTACCTTGTTATAACTGTTTAATGCACAAACTCAAAAAAACACCAGTAGACATGTTTTCATACCAAGGCAAATTTGACCATGCAAAAATATGAGATTGAATTGGAAACAACGGTTTTTGATAGTACATGAGTTTAGTAGGCATATACCCAGTAGTATGTGTGCACATCATTCTATCTGCCCAAAGTGCAAAAGGTAAGAATCTAGGCCATTGTTTGATGTCATCGTTACATGCTTTAGATATGGCTTTCACAATAGGTGGATGCCCTCTCTCTATTTTACCATTGGCCTCTAGATTATATGCAGTGGTGAGAGACAAATGAATACCGTGATGTTCAAAGAACTCTTTAGCTTCTCTCGCATTTAACTCTCCACGATCGGCAACTACTTTCTCGATGTACCCAAAGCAACTTATGACATCTTCAAGCAAGAATTTGCAAACATTGTAAGTGGTCTTATATCATCATGCATGTCCCTATACATGATTAGTTAAGTCTTCTCTTGCAAAGTACAATGTAACACATTTTGTCAATACCTTTAGGCATAGTTACAAGATCTACTACCCACTTGTAGTGAATACAGGGTGCATAAGTAGGAGGCAACGGATCTCTATGTTTGACTAACGAATGAAGTTGACAAGTAGAACATGTAGAAACATAGCTACTAATGTCAACATACATCCTAGGCAAATAATAGGTACTTCTAATTTTTCCATATGTTCCAAAAAATCCTTTATGACTGTTGGAGATAGACGTCTGCGGAAGCATGCGAACAACACAAGGAAGAAGAAGAAGCTTGGAGCACAAACACACAATACTGAATGTATTACTAGAGAATGTACAAAGATAAGTAGCCCATTAGGGCAATAGGTGTATATACAAGCCGGGGGAAAAAAACCTCCTAAAGAGGGAAAAAAGTGCCCCGGCGGTCCTAGAGTGTTCACACACATCACTACCTAAATATATCAACAAATCCCCCCTGGGAGTGATGCGGTGAACAAGGAGCTGGCACACATGTATAAGGAAGTGCCAAGCTATGTGGAAATCACTCCACAAAAGGAAGTAAGCCCAAAACTTTGCGAAAAGCTTCAAACTTCTCCCTAGGCAGAGCCTTCGTGAAAAGGTCTGCAATGTTCTCCTGCGTGGGCACATATGCCAAGCTGATCTCCCCAGCAGAGAACCTCTCCCTGACATAGTGATAATGCACCTCAATGTGCTTAGTGCGAGCATGGAACACAGGGTTCCTCGCAACTGCCAATGCGCTCTGACTGTCAATGAAGATGGTGGTGGCAGAAGACTGGCCAACACCCAAATCAGCCATAAGGCGTCTGAGCCACACACACTCAACAGTCGCTGTGAAAGCTGCCCTATACTCAGCCTCACAACTGGAAGTGGCCACAGTAGGCTGCTTCTTGCTCAACCAAGATATACATGAGCTACCAAGCATGAAGCAAAAGCCACTGGTGGACACACGAGTGTCATAGCAACCAGCCCAATCTGAGTCAGAAAAAGCATGCAAATCTGGTGGTAGTGATCCCCCCTTGGGATAAAACAACCGAAGTAGCCGAGTACCACTCAAGTAGCGAAAGATGCGCTTAACCGCCTTCCAATGCGTGACTCCTGGGCAATGCATAAACCTGCTCATCTGTGAGACAGCAAACTGAATATCTGGCAGAGTAATGCATAAGTAAATCAAGCATCCAACAGCCTGCTGATAGAGAACAACATCAAATGCATCTCCAACATCATGAAGACTCAATCGTAAACCTGTCTCCATAGGAGTGGCAATAGGCTTACAGTCTTCAAGGCCAAAACGCTGCAATAATGTGTCAATATATTTCGTTTGACACAAAGCCATTCCACCATCAACGTGCATAAACTGAATGCCCAAATAGTGATGCAAATGCCCCAAATGAGACATCTCAAATGAGGCATGCAAATCAGCCTTAAAATCAGCAATATGTGTCTCAATAGGACCAGTGAGCAGCATGTCATCAACATAGACAACAATGATCAGAAGCACATCATTAGCACGCTTAACATATAAGGTGCTTTCAGTTGGACTGTTCTCAAAACCATGTGCAATCAGATAGGCATGTATCTTCTCATACCAAGCACGTGGTGCTTGCTTTAAACCATATAATGCCTTCTTTAACCTGCACACCTGGTTTTCATGCCCTTTCTGCACAAAGCCACGGGGCTGAAAAACATACACTTCTTCATGCAAGTCACCATTCAGAAATGCTGTTTTAATGTCCAACTGATGTACATTCCAACCATGATGGGCCGCAAGTGCACAAATGCTCCGAACAGTAGTCAAACGGCATGTAGGTGCAAAGATCTCATCAAAATCAATGCCTCTTTCTTGTGCATAACCCTTTGCAACAAGCCTAGCCTTATACCTGTCAACTGTACCATCAGGTTTACGCTTCAGCTTGTATACCCACTTAGTGCCAATGGCCTTCTTGCCAGGAGGCAAGTCACATAAAGACCATGTACCATTCTTCATTATAGCATCATATTCAGATTGCATAGCAGCCATCCAATTTTCTGAATTTTGTGCTTCATCAAAAGAAACAGGCTCATTCTCATCACAGAGACTAGATGCAGCCATAGCATAGCAATCTGATGCAAAGGAGGCACTATGAGAGCCTGAACGAGTACGATATGACAAAGGTGCATCTAATTTGCTGTCACGCAAAGTCTGCACCAACCATTTTGGCATAGTTTTTGCCTGCTCAATATCAGCTCTCATCAACAAGTGCATCATGTAAATCTGCATCAGAAATGGAATGATCTGCATCATCATATGAAACCTACAAAGGCTGAGAAGTTGCCTCATTAGGACCAGCACTAGACTGTCCCCTTGTAAAAAGAGGCATCAAAGTCTCATACATGTCTTCGGAGCTAAAAGATGTCTCCTTAGTATATGAAAGCAATGGTTGAATAGCATCTTCCACAAAGACAACATCACGGCTAACCAGAATGCGTTTAGTCTGTGGATGATATAGACGATAGCCTTTACTTCAGAACTGTACCCAACAAATATACATTTTACTGCCTTATCATCCAATTTTCTGCGATGTTGTTTAGGCACTAATGCATATGCCAAACAACCAAAAACACGCAGATGAGCAACAGATGGCTTGCGATCATGCCAAGCCTCATATGGAGTGATAGACTGCAACGCTTTAGTGGGACACCTGTTCAGTACATATGCTGCACACATGACAACCTCAAGCCAGAAACTATGTGGTAAAGCCTGACTTTTGACCATGCACCTCGCCATCTCCATGAGTGACCTGTTCTTTCGTTCAGCAACTCCATTCTGTTGAGGTGTATACGGCACTGTACATTGGTGTTTTATCCCACGTTCAGCCAGAAATGCATTAAAATCTGAAGACATATATTCCCCCCCTCGATCAGAACAGAGGGTGCCCATTTTACATGCTGACAGATTTTCAGCCAAAACCAAAAACTGTTTGAAGCACATGAACACTTCAGACTTTGCTTTGAGTGGATATATCCATGCATGCCTGGAAAAAGCATCAATGAAAGTCACGAAGTAAAGGTAATTTCCAAAAGAGGGTGTCTGCATAGGACCACAGACATCACTATGTACAAGCTGCAATTTCTGCGTAGCCCGAACTGAACCATCTTTTGGAAAGGAAGAACGCTACATTTTGCCCAAAATACAGCCTTCACAAACATGTTTTCCAGGTGCCTCAAGTTTGGGCAAAGAGGACACCATTTCAGATTTCTGCAGGCGTAGCAAACTAGCAAAATTCAGATGACCAAAGCGTGCATGCCAAAGCTTTGCATCTGACATAGCCTGAGAATCATGAACTTCACATGCCGAATCATTCACAGATCTTTCATAGTCTATGAGCTTATATAGCCCACGACATAAAATGCCAGAAGCAATAATCACATCGGCATTTGAGAGATCATGGACTGTACACCTGTCATCAATGAATTTCACAACCAAGCCAATCTTGGCTAATGCAAAAACTGATAACAGGTTCTTTTTGATCCCTGGCACAAATAAAGCATCTGACAAAGTGAAAGAACTACCATCAGCAGTAGTCAGAATGAACTTACCAACTCCCATAATAGGATAAGAGGAGTTATTGGCGCATGTGACAGTATTCCCTGTAGGGGCAGGCTCGAGTGAAGAGAAGAAACTACGCTGCGAGGTAATATGTTTGGTCGCCCCACTGTCAAAGTACCAAACATCTGAGTCTACTGCAGACATGCACTGATCATGAGAAGATGGGTCAAAACTGCAAACAGTAGTAAACACCCATTCTTCTTTCTGCACAAGATTTGCAGACTCTGTCTTTGGTGTAGAGGCCTCTGCAACAACCATTCCAGCCTCTTTCTTCTTTGCCTCTTTAGCAGCCAGTTTTGGACAATTCTTTATGATATGATCATTTCCTTTACAGTACTTGCAAAACAATTTCTGCTTTTCTGATTTCTTCTCATCTTTATCCTGGTTCTTCGATTGTGCAGCATTTGCAGATTTCTGCTTACTAGTAGAAGAGCTCCATTTTCCTTTGCCCTTCTGACTAGCCAGGAAAGCTTGATCTGCAACTCGCATAATGGACTTGTTCTGCCTAGACTGATCTTCTTGCAACAGAACAGAGACTAACTCCTCAAATGATAAGGCATTCGGATTGCCTTTCATCATCAACCGAAGAGTAGAAGCAAAACTCTGATATGAGTCAGGAAGACCATTCAGAACGGTCTGCACAAGTGAGCTATCTGGTATAACCTCATCAGCAGAAATCAACTGTTCCTTCAAATCTTTGATCTTCGTTAGGAAATTGTCCATAGAATCACCTTCATTCATGTGCTCACTCTCCAACTGTTTTCGGAGATAAGCAACACGAGCCTCATTCCTAGCTTGGTACAATGTGTTAAGTGTATCCCAAGCATCCCTAGCTGTTCTGCAAGAGCGTATGTGAGGAATAATGGCACGTTTGACAGACAAAGCTATCAATGCATGTGCCTGGGCATCTCTGCCATCCCAACGAATCTGCTCTGCAGTAGGTGCAACAGAAACAACAGCACGAACAGGAATCTGCACAATATCATCTTCGACACCATCTTCATCGGCTCCAGCATCTCCAACACCTGTATTTGTAGTACCTGTAGTCGCAGGTGTAACAGGACGTCTTTCAACACCCTGCACAATGTTCCACAGTCCTTTTCCAACCAATACATGTCGCATCGTATAAGCCCATAATGGGTAGTTGGTACCATCCAACTTATCCTCAACAGCCAACATACGAAATACATCACTGCTTTCAGCCATGGCCGGTGACTAAAATACCTTGATGCAGAAAATTGACTGTATCTCAAAAAGTTGAACGGAACTACCCAGACGAGTTCTGCTAGACCTGTAGCAGACTTCGAGACACTTAAACTGGCAAATAGAAACTGGTATATACCTTTGGCACAAAAGGACGAAATAGCCTGCACAAGCGCTGCGATAGTGCGTTCGGATCTGAGACTGCAAACGGAGGAGTGTCGACGGTGCCCTAGATGAAGCGACGACCTGCTCTGATACCAATTGTTGGAGATAGACGTCTGCGGAAGCACGCGAACAACACAAGGAAGAAGAAGAAGCTTGGAGCACAAACACACAATACTGAATGTATTACTAGAGAATGTACAAAGATAAGTAGCCCATTAGGGTAATAGGCGTATATACAAGCCGGGGGAAAAAGACCTCCTAAAGAGGGAAAAAAGTGCCCTGACGGTCCTAGAGTGTTCACACACATCACTACCTAAATATATCAACAATGACCCACCCATAATGTCTCATGCATTTCCCTCATTACTTGCAACTGAAGACCTCGTTTTCCTAGGGCTCATTGTGGATTCTTAACCTTACCCTTAGCATGTCTCCAAAGATAACCGTTATGTAGGAAAAAATTATAAGCTCGTTTCCTAATGTTACGAAATCTATTCATAGTCACGCTAAGTAATGGTTGCAGTGTACTCAGATACTTTCCTATGTCTCTCCATTCATCTTCGTACTCAGACTCATGAAATTGTTCATACTCGTATATATGTGGAACATAGTCAACTAAGTTCACATTCTTTATTAGATCACTTTCAAGATCATCATCAAATCTAGCTCTCGATAACATATCAACAACTAAATTTGACTTACCTGATATATGAACTAACTCAAGATTTATGAACTTAATATATGAGGTCCATCTAAGCATGGCTATATCAGGAGATGAACAATTGGCTATCATTCCAATGAGGGGCAAACAATCATTCTCAACTTTGACATTTGCACCAATGAAATATTCTTTGTTTGTTTTCAAAGCAGTTACCATACCCCATAGTTCTCATTTGATATGTGGATACTTTCATTGTGTTTCATGTAAAATCTTAGCCCCAAACCTAATTGCATATTTATTTCCTTCACTATCATCTTGACTTATGACCCAACCTATACCAATAGGACTATTATCAACTGTCAATATAATAGGTTTGTTAACAGAATAGTCTACACGCTTAAGGATAGGAGCTTCAAGCAATAATTTCTTCAATTTACGCATAGCTTGTGTGTGTTTTTCAGTCCAAATAAATTTTCGTTTCTTCCTCAACAAGTCATAGAGACAATCAGCAACATGAGCAAAGTGTGGGATCCAAATAACATAAAAGATGCAAGCACCAAGAAATCTGCGTACCTCACTCATGTTGTTATATGTTTCAAAAATCTTGCTAATGGCATCAACTTTTTGTGGGTAAGTCTTTGGACCATAATGACCACATAAATGTCCAACAATAAGAACCTCATTGACACCAAAAATAGATTTTTCTATGGAAAACGTGAGACCTACCTCTTCAAAGCGTTGAAATATCCATTCACAATCAGAGATATGATCAAGAACAAATTTACGACATCCAGATGAATCTAAAGTAATGTCCTTTACATGTTCCTCACTCCCTTCAATTGGAATATCGTCAATGAATGGCATGGTTATATGAGGGATAAAATCATGTAAGACCATATTCATACCACTCATCATATGAGCCACATAATTAGTCACTCCTTGCGGTAAAGGACACATTTGCACTAAGCCTAAAGGAGTTTTCATTGTGGTTATGTCACGACTATCAACTGCTAATTGGAATTGGTCATATATTGAATATAAATCACCCATTGAATAGCTAGAATGTCATGAAAATGATTCAACAAACTCATCTACAATGGGTCATGTTCCTACATTCCTTATGGTGACTTTATTGATAGGTTGGAGATCTTAAACAAAACATAGTTTCCCATTCTTTTTAGGCACAGTGAACCATTTGTTTGAGTAAGGTGCAAAAGATGGCTCTAAAATTCTCATGTTTATCTTCTCCTTAAGTAGTTTCATTAGCTCAGGTAAGTGAGCCTTTGGAACCGGTATAGGGCGAAGATTCCATGGAATATGTGGAATAGTAAAGATTATCATGGGTGCAACTAGCTTAGGATCTGCACAACCAATCTCATGAGGATATATAGTAAAGGCTTTTCCATGGCTACATATGACTCTCTCAAATTTATCTCAGTCTGCTGGCAAAAGAAAGTCATCATCTCTACCAATTTTCACTTGTTTGATTGTCTCATCCGTGAATGTATGTCCTATGTTTTTCTTATCCCGAAGAATTGGATCATTTTTCACATCAATAATTTTTTCTTTACTTCCTTGGGGTAATGGTTGAGCTATGGGTTTGATTTTTTTATCTATACTTTTGTACTTTGTTTCAACTAAGGCATCATGGGTTTGGATCAATTTTGAGCACTTGTCAACATTGAGGACATACTCATGGATTAGAGCATACTCATCAAGGGAAGAAAGAAGAATAATATGGGAATTAGAATTTTGTTGAAGACATAACTCTAACTCCTCGAGAGTAGAGAAACAATGAGATGCCTCAATCACATGCTCAATGTTCTCATCATGTTCCATAATTTTGTTGGTTTTAATTTTTTTTTGGGTTTTTTGGATAAAAGACTTGGACAATTGACTCTTATGAAGAAAATCTAATCTAGAATGTAGAAAACAAAGTGACAAACTATTGTACAGGTTGGTTGGTTGCGAGATGTCAAACCAATATCCATTGTTGTCCTGCTCAACAATGGACTCTATCCGAAATTTTGATCCTATGTAGCTCCAAACATGAATCACTACAAGCATGCTCATGACCCTGAGTAACAATAGGTTTCTTTCTAATTGACAATCGATTCCTAGGATGATTCACTCCTACCGTCAAGACCTGAAGTGATTGCATTCCATCCTTAGACTTAATTCTAGCATAGGTAGTCCCATCATCCATGGCTTTAGTTTCCATACAACTCTCACAAATAAAGGGCTGACCTAAGAGAACTTTATAGGAGCAGTTATCTTGAATAAAAAAGTGAAATTCTTCTATGATTCCTCCTATGGATATGGGCACACTAGCACAAGCTCCATACAAGGTACCTATGCCATTATTTGCAGTTCTCATACGCCATCCACAATCTTTATCTATGGGCCATCGAAATTTATCATAGACTTCTCTTGAAATCAAATTGATTTCAGAGCCGGAATCTACTAATGCATTTACAGTGATAGTGTTCTTATCATTTCCTATTTTAACATGCATCTCTGATGTACCTCTAGACCAAAATTTTCGTTTAAAGTGATTTTCAAGATTGTTTTCATGATTTTCATGGTCAGGTTGAATAGGTCCTAAGAATTTTTTATTAACAACTACTTTATCATCATCAAGGTCCTCTTCATCAAATTCATCAAAGTTTAAGGCTTCATTCATAGCTTGATCTTGATCTAGAGAATCTTGCATCTTAATATCTAGATTAAGCGAAAACCTCTTCCTTTTAATTAGGCTGATAAAGTTATCTTTAAAAACAGGTTTTGCAATAGAGAAAACTTGCTCTAAAGACATAGTCACTTGAATCTTAAGCAAAATGTCATCTAAAATCTCCATAGGATCTATTTTTCTCTCAATTTCTGAAATCAAGATGGCTTTAGGTTTTCTCTTTGGTTTCTTTTGTTTTTGCTCAGGATCTTGTTTTTGTTCATGTTCTTGTGTTTGGTCTTGAGTTTGTTTTTATTATTCTTGTTTCTCTAAAGGCTTTGGTTCTGTTTTCCTTTGCTTTGTCTTCTTACACTTTTGTTTCTCCTCTTGTTTTTGTTCATTGGGTTGTGATTCTTCTTTTTTATCCTTGGGTTGTGATGTTTCTCCTTGCTCTATAATTGTTTCTATTCCCTCTGAGGTTTTTTTTCGAGTCACTCTTCTTTCACTAGGCTCAGTTTCATCTCTTTTTCGTTTTTCTTCGACATTGGATATGTGAGAAATAAGAGATTGATCTTCTATCGGTGACTCCCAAGCTGTTATTCTCCTAATCTCATCTCGTGCTCGTACTAAAGCCTCTATGGAAAAGTCAACTTCCTTTGTGGGTTTACTTGATTCTACTTCTTGTTCATCAAGAGCTTCTAGTTTCACCCCTCTAGTTCCTACATCTATCAAAGGTAGCCTAGATCGATAGTCACCTATTTCTTTGTCTATATCTATTACTAGTCATTGCTTCTTAGCGGCCTTCAATAGATCACAATCTCTCAAAAAGTGCTCTAACAAGGACACCTACGAGGACCACGGACAAAACCAAGGACACCTACGAGGACCAAAGACAAAACCAAGGACACCTACGAGGACCACAGACAAAACCATTTTGATTTTGATGATTTTGATTAACTTGTGGTGGGAAATTTTGAAATTGAGTATTTTGTTGATAAGGAATTGCTTGAACATGATAATTAGGATTTTGATAAGGCAATTGATGTATTTGAGGAGCTTGGGGAGCAGCATGTGGTACTTGAGGTGCAAGAGGTGCTTCCATAGTATACGGTTGATGATCTTAAAAATTTTGATTTTGAGGATTTTGAAACGTTGTTTGAGAAGCTTGCGGATACATGTTTTGATACATTTTGAGGATTTTGCACATGAGGATGAGGATTTTTCATTGGAGGAACTTGATATGCTTGAGTAGGAGCTACTTATGGATTCTTATTGGGAGCTATAACATGTTGACTAGGCTCTTGAAAAGACATTGGGTTCATTTGATTTTGGAAAGTTTTGATGTAATTAGATTGTAAAGCATCTATAGTCTGGGCCAAATTGGATTGTGTAGCAATAAGACTTTCCATTTTCTTAGTGAGAATTTCCACTTGAGATTGTTCAACTACACTTTGATTCGGCTCTACTTTAAAACCTTGACTAGGCTCCATCATTTGAGAAATAGGAGTAGAGTCAAAAAGTATAGCATGGGATTGTTCTCTAACTTTCTCTTTAGTTTGTGGAAGGCTAGCTTGAGGAAGACTAGTTTTCTCATAAAGCATGGATTGTCTTTGATGTCTATGGGCTACAACCTCTACTACTTTACACACTTTTTGCCAATTGTTAGTAAGACCATAGCGCTTATCTGGCTCTTCTAATCGCCATTCAACTTCCCTACGAGTTTCAGGATGAAGAAGCTTAAGAAAATTGATCACAAGATCAGGTTCCAAAGTTATCTTATCATCATCAAGAAGTTGTTCATAGCGTCTAATATACTCATTTTGTAAGTGAGTAATGTAATAGAGCTACTGGGCTTTGAGGAATTGACCCATCATAAGAATCCATCCCGATTATGTTGGCTATAATCCTCAAGATAGAATTCTTTGAGCATCTCCTTTCTAAAATCACTCCAAGGAAGAGTATCATATTGAGTGACTCGTTTTATGATAGAGCTATCAACAATTCGTTCAAAGAATGATATCCAAAGATCTTCGCGGAAAGTCAATGCCATCAAATCGAGAAGACACCATGCTGGCAATCCAAGACTAACAATGTAATAAGAGACTAAAAACAATACTCTATCCTCAATAGGATCACACCTGCATATCCATATGCATAACTCACATAAAAAATGTCTCGCTGGAGAAGAAACCATGTGAATCACCTATCACATAACCATGCATCTAGCATGCACATAAAACCATGAGCATAAGCCTGCTCACCATGTTTCCAAAGTGACCAAATAGATGTGAAAGAATCTTGGGAAAATTTCGACAGAGTATCCCCTGTAAACTGAGCAATCAAACAAGATAACCAATAACCAAAGAACAATAAGTAACCTGTCACCACCTGTCACTGATCCAACCAAAGATAATGGCAACTACATATGCCAAAAAAGTGATAGCAATACATGCCAATACAATGATGATGTATCTCCCACTCAAGAATGAATCCTACAAGATGGTCCAACCTATCACAAATAACCTGTGACCAAGTCCAAATGAGTGGAGATAAACAATGATCCAAAGCTATCACATAAGCTTCAAGATCCACTAGAGCTACTTTCTAGCATAAAAGTCGATGAAATTTTGACAGCATCTTCTCTGTAAAATGGACTCTAGAACCAAAATAACCATGTGGGAATCACCATCCACAACATCAAATCAATGAACATTTGCTAATAGAATAGCAAATCATAGTGACAAACAAGTGTGCAACTGAGGCTCCTCTGGATCATGTAATTGCAAAGAAAATAAAGATACAAGTACCAACCAAGATCCACAATCAACTCTCACAAAATTGTGTGCAACTGGTAACTAAATCCATAACCAAGTGGCATAAGCAAGATATAGACCACAATGCCACTATACATCCATGATCGAACTCATGATGACATAAACCTCAAAAAAGAGTATACGACAATGTCATCTTACATGTCAAACACGTGACAAGATCATGCTCTACTCTCATATGGAGGAGGTACCACAATGATCATACATGTACAATGCTTTGAAGCTCTGAAAATAAGAGCTTGCACACCAAAAATTCTCTCTCGAAGAAGTTCCAAAGCAAATTCAACCTCCAAGTGCAATTAGGGTTTTTATAATGAAAATATGATGCTCTATGTTTTGCTGTTTCAGAGGTGATAACCTCTGAATATGAACTTTTGGTCTTCAAAAAACTTCAAGATCTAACTCTTGGCTACGTAACGAGATAAAGAACACCTCAATTAGAGGTGTGTAGCTCAAGATATGCACAAAACAAGAACCTACTGTCAATTTCACTTTCACCTACAACACTACTGCTCTATGTTTTGCAATTTCGGTGACCTTGCACTGAGAACCTGAATCTGAGTTCTTCTACAAAGTTGTATCTATCTTTCCAAGCTACGCACATCAAGTTGAATCATCACATTCCGAGTTGTAGAACTCAAGTTATGATTCAAAAACTGACCTACTGTTCTACTGAATGTAGATTCGCCTTCTATAATAGTCTGCGTTTTTAGAATTTCGGCACCCTAAAAGTCAGAATTAGGTTCTGCGCCCTTTTGGAAGCTGTAGCCCTCTGTGTTAGCTATGCACAGAACTTTAAAACGCATGAATCCGAGCTTCTTAGCTCGAGTTATGACTGAAATACTGAATTGCTGTCAAAAAATGCCGACCAGCACTTCTACCCCTTCTGACCTAAGCTTCCATCGAAGCTTCTTGCACATAAGCCTTCAGCATGCTCTGATACCAATGAAGGGCTTTGGTGTGCAGAAGAAGAGGAGCAAAGAGGAGATGAAGGGAGAGAGAAGAGAGGAAAGACGTGCGGACATGCGTGGGAGCCTCGAAACCGACATAATGATCTCTCTTGAGGCAATACTCTATATATGATGTATATATATGAATATGGGGGTAAGGTCACATGACCCTTACATCCCCAACACCTTCTAGTAAGTCTAGACTCAAGATCTTTGGTCATACGCACGGGTGACCAAATGGTGTCTGATTTCAGATTTGTCTAATCGATCGGATCCTTAGATCATAGACTTACTTTATTACATTCTTCTCCCCTTGGAAAATATTTTCATCCTCGAAAATAGAGCTATATACATACTGTAGGCAACCCCTGAGCCTCATGTTCTAAAACTGGAAGAACATGGTCATGTTCTAGAACTGAAAGAACATGTCTCATCTCTGTGGTGGCATCCCTGCCCAAATGATTCAAAATACTATCTCGCTTTGTACTTTGATAAACTAGTCAAAGTACAAAGTAGTGAATGAATAACAAGGGTGGATCTAAAAATATCCATGGCCAATTCACAATTTTTTGATGTGCGATCTAGGCACAAACATGTGAACTGGGTGGATTCAAATTACTAGTCCATTTTTGGGCATGGTTGATGCATGGACTTAATCACAAAAGCAGGATTCTTATCCCTCGCAAGACTTTGAGCTCTTGATTCACTTGAATTTGTTTTGGAGAACTTGAAGTTTGGTTGTCCCAAACATCTAACTTGGATGTTTGTACAATGGTTTATTACTATCCAACATTTACTTGATTTTTCACCTGACTAGAGGACTACTTTGTCCTAATGGGTTTAAAAATCCTATGTAAAATGTAGGATAAAGTTTACCATTTTCTTTGAGTCAACCATACTATAACTTGACCAATTCGAATTCAAAATGAAAATTGTTCAACTTAGAACACTTTTCTCAAAGAATTGAGCTAAAAGTTCTTGGGAATTTTCAATCTGCTGAGCAATTCCTAACTTCTTTATTCTAGAGTATACTAGACTCTAGGAAATCATTTATGCTATAACTTGAAGAAAACTTAAATAAATAAGTCAATCTTGAACTTGTTATCTTTCGATGTTTGAAAAGGTTCTTGTACAGAAAATCTATCTAGGATGTCTAATTTAGTTACCTGGCTCTATCCGGCTAACCCTTGAATTTTATGAAAAGAATCAGACACCATATCTGAGTCAAATCCAAAAGATTCAAAAAGCGGAAAGAAAGAACTAAAACTCTATTCAACCAATTCAAACTTCGAAGATATGTAAAACTTGCTATGAGTCAAAGTCTAGATGACTCGGGACTTTAACTTCTCAAAGATATGTTTTAATAGGGTATTGAAGCATTTTTTCTATCTTTAAGAGAAATAAGCTGGATTCTCAAAAAGATTCAAAGAAAATAAAAAACATCATCTAACCACAAGATACTAGTGTGGTAACCAACATCAGTGTGGTCGACCCATTGAGGTTCTGTTGATGAGTTTTGTACTCAAATAATGCTTCACTTGAGACTAAGATCATAATTATATTCAATCTTTATGATTCCTTACTGGGAATATAATTCTTGTGCATTCCTTTGAATCAAACGGATTGAATTTTCCAAGTTACACTAGGAACTTGGTGTTTAACTTAGTCAATCTATCTTTAGTTGAAAGAATCAGTTCAAAGTCAAACTCTCACTCTTCCAAAAAATTATCAAATATTTCTGACGGACAGCACTTAAGCTTGAAGTGTTCTAAGAAGATCTTGGAAGTTACTTACTTCATATCTTCAATTTCCTTGATCTTAAAGTTATCTTGAAATATCTTGAGATACATCTTTTATGCTCCTTGAATGTAAACTCCATCTTTGAAGTTTTAATTCCTTTGAGGATCAAACCTAACTTCAAGATCCAATCTAGGACTACTAGGACTAAAAGATAATTATCATCCACGGTCCGATGTCCCATACCATCTTTCCTAAATCAATATGAGTATAAAATATGGTGTCCCATACCACCCTATTTTATATTCACATTAACATGTGGGTGATACTTATCCTAAAGTCTAGACATCTCTTGATAGAGTATCTTCTTGCTTCAATTCTTTACGAGAATTTTAAAGTTTCAGGCATTACCTCTAACTAGATTTTCTAGGATTTGATCCCTTCACATGATTGTTTCATGATCTTGTGCTTTCCTTTGGGAACTTGAAAACCTTTTGATGGAACATCCATCCTTCTTTGCTAGGGTTTTCAAATGAAAACCAATTAGAATTCCAAGTACTTGAATTTTCACAGATTCAAGTTCAGTTGGTTTATCCTTGACTAATTTATAGTGACAAGAGCTTTTAACTTCTTGTCTTTAGATTCCTTTCTTACTGATGCTTTAGATACCTACCTTGAGGACTTTATATAGGAACCTCTCTAATGCTTAAGTCTTAAGCATCTACTCATGCTCTCTGGATTTGTTCCAAAATCCCTTTAAGGATAGGTAAACATTTATGTTTTACCTTCCACAGACTTAAGTACCGTATTCACACTTGTAGACTACATTCTTGGAATTCCTTCACTCTGTTCAAACTTGGAAGAACTTACTCTTTTCAAAATTTTCCATTGGATAAATGGAACCTGAGCGAATAATTCCCAAAAGGAATTTTATTTCCAATACTTGGGCAATCTATAGAGTACTTCCAATCGCACATTCTTGGACAATCATAGCCAAGCTTGATCAAGTTTAGTTGATCTTGGGAATAAAATAAAGACTTATTCTTTATCTTTAAGATCTCCTAAACTATCTAAAGCTTCTTTGCTTACCTGTAGGATTTTTAGAGATCTTTCCATTACTCAAGTCTAGGCATATACTAAGACCTTTCAGATTTCTAAAGCTAAGAATCTTTGATACACTTTCAAGTGATATCAACCATTTGGACTTTAAGAACCACTTCTGGTGGTTTGGGATGTCTAGGGAACTACTTATTGTTTAAAGAGTATGAAGAATTTCATTGTCACTACTTGGGAGAATCTTATTCCTTAAGGTCTTGAGATTCTTTCCAGGGAATCAATTAACTTGAGCAAATGATTCATCTTGGAATCTTTTGAAATGTTGAAAGGATATTGGAAAGAAATTCTTAGACTTTCAAACAATATCCAGAAGCTTTACTGATTTGGTTGTGTTCATTTTCTTTATTTTCAAACTAGAGAATAATTATCACCATTTGGATATGGTTTCCCATTTCACTATGAAAGTTTGTCTTGAACTGTTCTCGAGTTTGATACAATATTTATTATTATTGGTCAATCTTTAGATGTTGCTAGAGTACTTTAAAATATTTTAACAATCAAAATTATGTTTAAAGTCCAAGAATCTATTGACAATTGATCCAAGAGTAATACTACTATGAACACATAACTTTGAACTTTATAGCTTGTTTAGAAAAAGTTCATGGATTGGAGATCCATTTCTTGAAACTTTCTATTCCTAAATCAAAAGTTCACACTTTGCTTCAAGTCCTTAGGAACTTATCTCATTTCCTAAAGATTACTTACTTTGGTTTTCTCTTGAAGCTTCAATTAGCTTGAATGAAATCAAAAGTTTAACTCTCTAAAAGAGTTTTTTCATGTTTCCATGATTGTTTAGCAAGTTGCATCATTTACTAGAGAGGCAATTATGGAACCTTACATCCTCCTATTGAACGTCAAAGATCAATTTGATGTTGAGGTTCAACCTTTGATTTCCATCACTCCTTGGGATGAAATCAAATGAAAACTTATAAAAGCTTCATAGTTTTTCTTGGCACGTTGCATCCTTACCACAGATGCTACTTATGGAATAGAAAAACTATCTTGTGAACTTTAAAAGTTCATCTAGTGTAAGTTCCATTTAGCTTTATTTTGATTTTGATCATGGCTTGGGATAAAATCAAACAAGAGCAGTCATGAGAAGTGCTCAAGTATCTAAGAAAACTCTTATCATCCTACTTGGATGTAAGATTTCTTAAATCCAAGCTAACGACTACATCTAGGCTTGTTGTTAGGACAACTTGGGATAAAATCAAATAACAGTGTTCATGAGAAGTGCTCAAGTATCTAAGAAAACTCTTATCATCCTACTTGGATGTATATTTCTTAAATTCAAGCTAACGACTACATCTAGGCTTGTCGTTAGGATTCTCTAAATTTTCCTAAACTTGGATTCATCATGGAAACTTTCAAGCAGCCCTATTTTCTTGCCACTCCAATGAGCAAGAAAAATTGAACACTTGACTTTTGAAAGGCTTACTTTTCCTAATTGAGACTCCTAATTTGTGATACCTAAGTATCACGTTTGAGAAAAACAAACAAGCTACTTGAGTTGCATGGCAACCAGGAGCCTTGCAACTACCTAGGTTACTATTTTCTCTAGCTATCTAAGTCAAGTTAGAAAAAAGAGGTAACGAAAGTATAAGTATTCAACTACTTAACAAGCAATCATGCATATGTGAATGCCTATTCTTGCATGCAAATGCATGTGAGTGCATGCACGTGTTGCCATTCTCCTTTCATGCACCAAACTTAAATCAAGCAATTCTTGAGCTTGAAAATGCATGTTCCCAATCATCCATACACAAACATTCTCGCTAGTTTTTTTTAAAAGATTAACTGTTCATGTGCATAAACTTATCTTTTTCAAGCAAGAAGAAAACATCTTTTGTGCATGAAAACATTCTTTTGAAAGGAGAGATGCACCAATATTCTTTCATAGATGCATACCTATGTGTTAGTCTGGAGAGGTCCCGAGATCGATATTGGGAGCCCTTGTTGCAAGTCTTCTTTTTATTTTTGACAATTTAGTTTTGAGCAAACAAACGTATAAAAGCCAAATCAACTTGGCAAAGTGGTACTGGTAAGCTCTTCATCTGCATATGTCGAGAGTTCAAAACTAAGACCTCCCTTATCTTTACTCACAGACTATGCAGAAAAGATGATTGTCTTTTCTTTTAAACCTTGATCCTCTTTAGTAACACAACATATTTGAAAACACTTTAGAAAACATATCAAACGTGCATGGTTCTCGGTTTAGAGAACGTACTACCTTCGATAAGGACGCAGGTTCAAGTTCCTTAGGTTGCTTCAACATATGCACTTCTTTATTCGTTAGTTCTGCACATATATGAGTTTTTGTATCTAAGTTTATGTTCGAGAACACATGTTTGACACAACAGCTGAGGCAATCCGCTTCAGTTATCACATATTGTGTTCGCGATTGCAGCAGTCGATTACTACCTATTTTGCTTCAACTTCCATATGAAGAAAAGTTCTGTGTTGTTCTCTTGGATGGTGTGAAGCAGAATGAGCTCACAGCGTGAGGTAGTGAGCTCATAACCTCAACTACACATCAGATGCACATAGAAACCCATATACAAACATGAATTACAGATTGATACATGACTTATGTATCATCGATCATATGGTCATGTGTACGATCACATCATCTCATAGGGGCACACAGGGTCGGTCCCTGTGTGGGACATATCTATGCTATCATATGTATAGTACATTGGATGATTTTGCCAAATGTAATATAATACAAATGCATTAGCAATTATGATGTTGTAATGCCCACCATAAAATGGCTCTCAAAAGTGTCTACAGCAGCAGCACGAGGCGGAAGAGCACGACATCTTCTTCTATCATGAGCAGAATAACAAAAACTAAAACCATAGCAGCAGGCCGTGTTAGCTCAGTAAAGGGTCGGTTTTTATGCACTAATGTGTTTCTATTTGGTAGAGAATTTACTTAATTGCAGGTATTTGGAAGAGGTAGGTAGGACATTGGGGACAAATGCTGCTCTTACCAATGCCTTGGTGGACATGATATTGCCAACGTGAACTCAACAACAAAGTTTGGTACATTTCAAGTAGATGAAGTGGGGAGGTTGCTCCCAGTGCAGTGACCCTAGCCAACATGTTGAAGGCTTGTGGGGAGGCTTAGATATCCTTCTCATAGATCTCTGTTCTGTGCAGTCTTAGGATGTGGGACACAATTACTTGCCTCGGCTACATTCATTTTCATATTTACTTTGATTGGATTATTTTATCCTTACAACAGAAGTGCTTTATATATTGCTCTGGTTATTATATATGTTTTGAAACCTAGGATTGCGGGATACAATGCACTTCATTCTATCGGCAACTTGGAGGAACAATTGGGTTTGCAATCCATCGTTTACGGGTTGTTGCTCTGCAGTCCACTATTGCCATCGTGTGCAGTTTGATTGTGGCTTTTCCATTTGGTGCTATTGTGGTTATACTTTTGATATAGACTCGGGACACATCACCATTGGTAGTGTTGGGGAATTTTTCCGGGAAGAGTAGTAAGCCGGAATTCAGGGCACCAGGTCGAACACGTAAAGCTGTCAGATGGATGCCGCCCTTATCATGATGGTGGCAAGAGGACTAAAGCTGGGGGGATGAGGTCCCTAAATGTGCACATGTGGGACACTGTATGCAGGTACGGGGACATTTTTTGAAGCCCTCGAGGGATTCTCTGCCAGGGCTACGATTTATTCATTCTGACAAGGATGTGGAGGGGAGCAGATAGCGAATCTGAAGAGTTATGGTGTGCGACTACTCCCGGGGATATTTTTTGGAAGAAGATAGCAGGCTTCGTGAAAGAGGGTGGGGACGCCTGTTTTGGGGGCTCTCTCGCTTACTAGGTGCAGCTGGGGGGAGAGGTCTGGAATTTTTTTGTCCGAGGAGCATCGGGGAAGTGAGTGCAAGAGGAAAGTTTAGAGCTTGTGCCCTCTATCTACTTGCAGGTGGCAACTTCATTTGGGGGGAAGGCCTGAAACTGGAAAAGACATCGATAGAGCTGCTCTTTTCATGGGAGCGTGTAACTCTCTCTTCCAAAGCTGCGGATTGCAAGACCTTCACACAACGGTCGCTTCTTCTTTGTCTTCTGTTGTCATTCAAGGGCCAGAGGGAGCCAGATGGAAGTTGAAGGGGTTGTGCAGGTGATGGCAAGGAGGGGATAGGTGAAAACTTGTCACCCTACAAGCAAGGAGTAGGCGACTATAGAGAAGGAGGCCAGAAACAGAAATTTTCATCCATCAGAAGTTTGCTCTTATGGAGAATGAAAGAGCGAAGAATGAATTGACAGTGCTGAAAGAACCCATTCGTGACAGAGAAATTGATGAATAAGAATTTTCATTTTGATTCATGAGATCAGAAAATGTCCATCAACGTTGAAAGTCATATGGTGTTTGGGCACCATGGATGCAGTAAATATTGACCAAAGTGAGCAGCTTCCACATCGGCTATTGGAAATAGTGAAGAATCTAAAACTCGAGTCTTCTAAGCTCAGGGCACCATGGACTTCATTTTTAATCAGTGCTTCAACCTCTAAGGATCTTTCTCTAACCGATGGAAGCAAGAGTGCTGAAGAAGACCCTCAATAATTATGAAAGGTGTCTTCAAGGAGTTGAATATGATTTTTGGGAAAAATCTGAGTAGATTGGATGCTAACAACAGATTTATTCTAGAGATTATTGACTAGTGGGGTAGCACATGATTGATGCCTCGTTACTGTGCAATGGATTATGGCTATTGATTTTGGAAAATTATGCCATAATGGTGTACATTCTAAACTGAAGAAAGTGGAGAGATCCATGAGTTTTAGGAATACGATATGCGAAGATAGATCCCTACGTAGATAGAGGAAGGAGTGGTTCTTCGGGGGATGGGGCATCTGGAAAAGGAAGGCTAACACAACAGTGGGAATGTTTTGTTTACAGTCTGGAGGTTCCAATTGTAGGGTGTTTTGTGATGGGTGCAGATATAAAAGGAGTAGGAAGATATAGCAAGCCTCATGTGGAATTGGAATTGTGGCATGTGAAATGCATTGAAGATGTAGCTGTTTTATGGCTTGGCAGCGGTTGTGGACCTATGCATGGATGCGTGCTTGTTAACAACACAATAACCATCTAAATAGAAGCAGAAGATACTTGAAGACAACGTTCAACTTGATATGGAATTTTTAATTTGATCACCATAACCAACACGAGGATGTTTGAGATGATGCTCGGCCTTCAGAACTGAGACTTGTGATGCATGCTGAGGCTAGAGGAATTGGGTATAATCCATTTCCAGGAAGCAATTGAGGTTGCACATGAGGCTGCAAAAGATGCAAGAAAATTGACCGACACGTGGACACCTTGAACCCTATGTCAGATTTTGCACAGTCTGTGGAATACATTGAGGTGCTTTGGATTCTGAGAGAAGCGGTCCACTTGAAGGTACTAATAGTGAATAGGCAGCTTATGTCACTATCGTTAATGATTTGAGGGACACAAAAAACTTACAAAACTACATACGTTTTTGGAGCAAACCATCTGCAGTATCAATATAAGAAAAAGGGGAATCGAATTCCACTTTGCCACACGACAGGTGCTTGATACCTAGAGAAAACACTATATGTCTCAGAGCATAGCTAAGGGAAGAAGCATATCGAAGGCTCAGAGTATGGTGAATAGCAGGCGTTTCGGCAGGGACAGAGCTGCTATGCAGATGATTGAAGAAAAGGAAGACCAGTGATGGGGAACTAAAAGTGATGCAATAAAAAATTTTCCGCAGAGATCCCCAGAGGCAGTCAAGGGTAGAATATTCAAGGGTAAAGGTGATACTCAAGCGAGATAAAACAGGAAATCGTATGAAGGTTGTTTGATGGTTAACCCTACAACTCGACAGAGGAGGTACACTTCGGTGCACACGGGGAAGAAGGAAAACTGAAGCAGGTGCTGGACGGTTTTGGGAGCCCGACAATTATAAGCATGCAAGCCACTCTGAAGGGAGTCCTTGGCAGCGTAGGATAGATGTATGCTTACCCAATCAGATTGAAGAGAAGATGAGGGCTGCGCATATTTGGTGTGCTGAAGGGGAGGTACAACCGTACAGGTGAACGCCCACCTTGTGAGGTATGTTACCTCAAAGTATGATTTTGTTAAGGATTTAAGAAAACCCACAAATGGAGGTGTTGAACTCTATTGCTGGGTATGCATTGAGCTCCTTGTTTATTTGGATCGACTGTGGATCATACAAGAGGGGTGGTATTTTGTCATTGAATTTGGCTGCCATAAGAAAAATGTGTGTAGGGAGATTGAATGATTATGTTTGATCAGCCATATATGGTTGCGAATCTTTTGTGTGGATGTGGAATTGCGGTTTTCTGCCATTATATGTACATGTTAATTGGTTTGAGTTAGTCTATGCGTGATTATTCATATGTCTGAGTATGAGGAAATAAGGGGCATGGAGGGCATTTGGAAGGCGTGTTGTTTGCTTCTGTTTAAGCCGACTGAGGATGATAAGAGATAAATGATTATTAGAGCTATTGTCTGACGAATATGCACAATTCGGTATATGAGGGCATGTTGGATTTCCCGTTTTTGTGTGTGCATGTTTAACAGTTCTGTCGTAAAAGAAAAACTAAACTTGTACATCTCTGAGCTTGCATACACAGAAACACCCTACTACATCTATGAATTCAACTACAATGTGGCTGCCCATGTGTTAATGAATAGGAAATCTTGCGAGGTGCACAATACTTAAGAAATCAACGTGAGTTTACGATTGGAAAATTTTGTGGCGAAGGGAATGAGTACATGTATGACCTACATATGTCGCTGCACTTGACTTCGGGGCAAGTACTGTTCAACAACACCTGCTAGTAAGGACAACTAACTTTCCTTTTGACGTAGTACACTGAGAGCATTATAGAGTGGGGAAACCTGTAGTGTCACTATAGCATTGTTTGAAGTTGCATGAAATTACTTCGAACCATCCACCTAATTTCTACATTGACTTCAGGATGCTAGTGGGTGTGAGTGAGCTCATGAAGCTTTGCCATCTGTTCATCACTTGAGGGTAATTCTTGGGTAAGTCAATTGGGGGTGTTGCATAAAAATTGACCACGAAGATTTTGAACTTCTGTAAAAGGAACTCCCCTCACGCCGTAAGGATATTAGGAGAAGTGGGTCATGTCGGACTAAATTGGGGATTGAGTGAGAACGAGAGAAAGAGAGTAAGAGAAAAAAGGGTTATGTATGCGAGTGGAAGGAGGATGGGAGAAGAGTGAAAGAGTGAGTGTGCATGTGAGTGAGAGGGTGCGTCTTCGGGAGTGAGCGTATGTGCGGTTGAGTGAGGGTGTTAGGGAAAGAGAGAAAGGAAAAAGGAAAGGGAGAAAAGAGAGTGTAAGTAAGAAGGTGTGCATGTGGATGCATGCGAGGTGTGTCGGGTTGTTAGGTGGGTGTGAGTGCATGCATGTGTTGGTGAATTTGTGTGAGATCAACTATGTACAAGTGTTTGCGGGAATGCATGTATGAATGCATCAATGAGTGCGAGTGAGTAAGTGTGAAGAAAAGAGAGTGCGGGAGCATGAGGGCGTGAGAGAAAAAGAGGGAAATAGAGAGTGGACATGGGTGTATGTGTATTGGTGTGTGCATGTGTGTAAGAGGAGAAAGGAAGAGGGAAGAGACGGTGTGAAATAACAGTAGGAAGGGAGTGTGAATGGGAGGAAAATTAGCTAGTGCATAGACAAAGGAAGTATCTATCGTGAGATAATTGTGGGCTCCAAGTAAGTCAAGTGGAACAATTCCAAGGGGTTTGAGCAAAATAAAAGCTTGTATAAACACCTTTTCGTTGGGCGTTAGGGCTATCAGGCCGTAAAAGAACATAAGATCAATTTTTGCAAGAATTGAACTGTGGGACAAGCCTGGATCCTTGTGGTTTACAAGAAATGCTTGCCTTGACAATATCAAGGGTTCAAATCTAGGATGCCACATCTGCATAGCTTTCACCTTTTACAACCTCCAAAAAAACTGTTCTCGACGAAGTCGCGAGTTCGAGCATGGAATGTTACCACTGTTATCTTTCTTCTGTTTTTTAGCTTGAAAGATCATTGTTCTGATAATGAGATGTAGTGAGAATTGATGGGGGATGATTCTAACACCCCAATGCAAAAATGGAAGATGGCTGCCCTCCACTAGGTCCACAAGCAGTGATATATGCTCACTGTTATTAACTTTTCTATGCACCAGTATAGAGACTTAAAATGAAATTTTGCAAACTTGTAGTAGACTATAAGAGCTACCTAACAAGCTTTAAATCATCCCAAATGGGTATTCCATCTGGGAGAACCACTAGGCTATTTGTTTGCAACACTCTCTGCCTATGTGCAAAGATATACCTTCACAAAGTTGGCAATTTCTCACAACTCACTCAGCCAAATAACTTGAAACTTTGGCAAACTTCAGGGCACTATATGAGAGACCAAGTGAAGCTTGAAATCAATGAAAATGAGTAGAATGAGAGAGAAAATAATACTCTAAAATCTTGTACAATCAGATTTGGAAAAGCCTAACTAGACCTCTAGATAGAGAGGAGCAAAATCATGAGAAAATGAGGTAAGCAGGCAAGAGGGCTGCTTGCTGGAGTTTATAACTTCACTAAACTAAGTGGGAAACTCATGGAATGCATACAACTCAAGAAACAAAGGCGGGATGATGCTTATATAGAGTTTTACTTTTCCTACAATCTAGCTAACCACCCATCAATCAGTGTAGGTGCACTTTTTGGTAGATGATTTGATGAGATTTGAATTTGATTGAGTTTGGTGGAGCTTCTAACTTTATTCCATGACTTTGGGTCCCCTTTTTTGATTGGTCCACTTTCAAAACTCATGGTTGAGCCTTTTTTCATGATTGAGACTTTATTTTCAACACTCCCCCTCAAGTCTCAATGCCTAGGTCCTTCATTCCAATGCATGCCTTGAAGTGTTGTAGCTTTACTCCATCCAATGCTTTGGTAAACATATCTGCATATCAGTACTCAGCTTTGATCGATGAAAGATCCACAATTGGTTGTTTCTTTGACATCCATGAGATGGTCTTCTTCCCTAGCATTATAACATATCCCCTAGTGCTCCTCCTGCCATCTTTGGAACCTGCCCAATCAGCATCACAATAAGCTTGTACATTTAATCCATCATCAAATGGATAATATAGACCTTCATTCACTGATCCTTTGAGGTACCTAAGTACCCTTTGGGCTGCAACAAGATGAGGTACTCTTGGTGCTTGCAAAAATAACACTCCAACTACATGTGCAATATTAGGCCTTGTCATAGCAACAAATTATTGACCTATACATGGTCACATCCTTCACTTCTTCACCTTCATGAGCACTTAGTTTAACATTTACTTCTAATGGATTTGAAATGGGCTTGCAATCACACAAGCCAAACTTCTTCAAAAGATCAAGAATGTGCAATATTAGGTCTTGTCATAGTAGCATAAAAGAGAGAACGAATTATTGACCTATACATGGTCACATCCTTCACTTGTTCACCTTCATGAGCACTTAGTTTAACATTTACTTCTAATGGATTTGAAATGGGCTTGCAATCACACAAGCCAAACTTCTTCAAAAGATCAAGAATGTATTTCCTTTGCATCAAGTATATACGTTCCTCTTTATATAGTACTTCAATCCCAAGGAAGTACCTTAAAATCCCTAAATCTGAGATTTTAAACTCACATCCTCCTCTTTATGTCCTTGATGTTGGCTTCATCATCCCCTGTAATGATCAAATCATCAACATATATACAAATGAAAACAATTTGCTACCTTCCTTCTTCACAAAGAGTGATGGGTCCATAATGTTATGTTTACAAACTTATAAACATCAAAGTACACAATGAAAAATGATGAGACCTCCCAAGATCTTCAAAAGATCAAAAAAATACTTCCAAACTTCAGAAATCAAACTTTCTTGCAAACTTTTAAGAAAACAGAAATGGGTGACTATAGCAAAATAATCACCACAAATTGTGTAAGTGGAATTTGTTAAAAACGATCATATATTCTGAAATTAGACTTTGATAGCATGCTTTAGAAACAAAAAACATAAAAAAAGGTGGTGCGTAGCTCCCAAACAAATGGTTTGAAGTCAAGGTATGTGGAGGCTTGCAACATCAAGGTATGACTAACTGTCTGAATTGAAAACTGATGTAAAACAGCAAGAAAACTCAAAGATCTATGAAACATTTTGATATACACAAAAAACTTTTTTTGTATGAGAGCTAAGGAAACTCCTGCAAGTGAAATCACTCAAAAAGACCTCACAACGATTGAGATATGAAAGTTTGAAGAGAGGTATGTCTCTGATGAGACACCGGATACACACAAGAAAGTAGATCTACAAAAATGCCTACTTGCATGGAGTTTTCTCGTTGAATTTTGTATGAAAATTGATCTACTTATATATTACAAATTGTAAGCTTGGCAGCGCAACAAGAATAACTCAATTTGGCTGCCTACACTAGAAGAAACACTCTTTTTATTGAGAGGCTGTCAACATAAGCTCCTTCCTTGTTTAAAAATAGACACCTCTCCTTTCCTTCTTACTTTTATCTATTTCTATCTACTTTTACTCTAAATATAGAGATGTGGGCACCTCCACATGTTATTTATCATAAATAATAAAATCCATAAGCCCAAAAAAACTTTGTTAGAGCTTGTTCTTATGTAACATCTTGAAGAGTGATTGTAGTCATCTTCAAGGGTCTTATTACCCCTTTATTGGATTCCTTGCATTTATTAGCATCTTGAAATTGATAGTTTTTTAATTTAATGAGCTACTTATGTGTGATCTTACCACTTCTAAGAACCTTATCTTCATGTCATAGAAGAGTCGATGGTTGGATACGTTCCTCTTGTCCTTTAATTTCTTCCTTGGGCGATTCACCCCTATAAGGCTTTAACAAACTTACATGGAATGCATTATGCATATGACAATGGCTTGGTATTCTTAAATTTATTATTTAGTTTGTTGACTGAATCAAACATTCAAAATGGACCATAGTCGTATCTTTTTTCTACTTGAACATAATACTTTGATGTACTATATATTATCCTTGCCAATCTTTTCCTAAGGTGTAAGTAATTCAAGCCTTTGACTTTTTCTCCTAGATGGAGTTGGAGATGATTTAGTAAGACTTCATTGTGGAGAAACATCATCGCCTGAAGTAATTGGGGTATAGGTTTGTTCTTCTTACATAGGAGTTCTTGGATTAGAAATTTTGGAATCACTCCTCTTTGGGTGGAATTTGTGGTTGAGGGTGATTGTTGCCTAATTCACTACTATAAGTGGACATCACTTTATTTGAGGAAGTTATTCTTTTGGAAATCTCTTAATGAGATCTCACATGAATACTTTCTTCTTTGAGGATTAGCCATCATGACTAACATTTGAGGATGAGATTTCACCTCTATTGAAATAGAGGATTGATTACGGAATCTTGTATTCTTCTCACTAGGATGCCAATGGGTTGCACTCCCTCTTGAAGAGTTCTTGCATTTGCGAAATCAAACTTATACAAGTTGAGTGTATCATCTTGAATATGACTTGGTATGTTACTTAGCTTTGAATGCTTAATTCCCGTGCTTGTAATTTTTCTAGGACCTTTGTTCTTGGATAGAAATAAGATCAACTTGATTTTTTGATACCAATATTACCAATTCTGTAGGCACAATCTTCTTTTATCTTGTAGTGAACGAATTCATGCATTACAAGGGTCTGATAATCGTGATGAGAAACACAGAGAGAGAGAGAGTAAGGTGAAGTTGCATTCTATAGTTTATATTGAGTAAAAAGTAATCATTAACATTATTAGACAAAGACCACACAATGAGGACCGAACTTTCATGGGTTGGTCCACCTTGCAAAAGTCCTTGTATTAAGAGTTCAAGAGAGACCTTTACAAGAAGAATGACACATTGATCTATAGATACCACTACATATGTGTTTGGGACAAGGGTATTGGAGTTAGATGTCTGCGGAAGCATGTGAACAACACAAAGAAGAAGAATAAGCTTGGAGCAAAACACACAATATTGAATGTATTACCACTAGAATGTACAAAGATAAGTAACCCGTTAGGGCGATAGGCGTATATACAAGCCAGGGGAAAAAATCACCTCCTAAAGAGGGAAAAAAGTGCCTCGGTGGTCCTAGTGTGTTCATACACATCACTACCTAAATATATCAACAAATCCCCCTGGGAGTGATGTGGTGATTAAGGAGCTGACACTCAGGTATAAGGAAGTGACAAGCTATGTGGAATCAATCCACAAAAGGAAGTAAGCCCAGAGCTGTGCGGAAAGCTTCAAACTTCTCTAGAGGCAGAGCCTTTGTGAAAAGGTCTGCAATGTTCTCCTCCTTGGGCACATATGCCAAGCTGATCTCTCCAGTAGAGAGCCTCTCCCGGACATAATGATAATCCACCTTAATGTTCTTAGTGCGATCATGGGACACAGGGTTCCTCACAACTACCAATGTGCTCTGATTGTCAGTGAAGATGGTGGTGGCAGAAGACTGACCAACACCCAAATCAGCCATAAGGCGTCTGAGCCACACACGCTCAACACTCACTATGAAAGCTACCTTATACTCAGGATCACAACTGGAAGTGGACACAGTAGGCTACTTCTTGCTCATCTAAGATATGCATGAGCTACCAAGCATGAAGCAAAAACCACTAGTGGACACACGAGTGTCATAACAACTAGCCCAATCAGAGTCGGGTACCACTCAAGTAGCGAAAGATGCGCTTAACTTCCTGCCAATGCTTGACACCTAAGCAATGCATAAACCTGCTCATTTGTGAGACATCAAACTGAATATCCAACTGAGTAATACATAAGTAAATCAAGCATCCAATAGCCTGCTGATAGAGAACAACATGAAATGCATCTCTAGCATCATGAAGACTCAATTGTAAACATGTCTCCATAAGAGTGGCAATAGGTTTACAGTCTTCAAGCCCAAAATGCTGCAATAATGTGTCAATATATTTCTTTGACACAAAGCCATTCCACCATAACCATGCACAAAATGAATGCCCAAATAATGATGCAAATGCCCCAAATCAGACATCTCAAATGAGGCATGCAAATTAGCCTTAAAAGCAACAATATGCTTCTCATGAGGACCAGTGAGCAGCATGTCATCAACATACACCACAATGATATGGAGCACATCATTAGCACACTTAACATATAAGGTGCTTTCAGTTGGACTATTCTCAAAACCATGTGTAATCAGATATGCATGTATATTTTCATATCAAGCACGTGGTGCTTGTTTCAAACCATATAAAGCCTTCCTTAACTTGCACACCTAGTTTTCATGCCCTTTCTACACAAAGCGACGGGGTTGAAAAACATACAATTCTTCATGCAATTCACCATTAATGAATACAGTTTCAATGTCCAACTGATGTACATTCCAACCACGATGAGCTTCAAGTGCATAGATGCTACAAAAAGTAGTCATTCGGCAAGTATGTGCAAAGGTCTCATCAAAATCAATGCCTCTTTCTTGCGCATAACCCTTTGCAACAATCCTAGCCTTGTCAACTATTCCATTAGGCTTACACTTCAGCTTGTATACCCACTTAGTGCCAATGGCCTTCTTGCCAGGAGGCAAATCACATAAAGACCAAGTACCATTCTTCATTATAGCATCATATTCAGATTGCATAGCAGCCATCCAATTTTTTGAATTTTGTGCTTCATCAAATGAAACAGGCTCATTTTTATCATAGAGATTAGATGTGGCCATAGCATAGCAATTTGATGCAAAAGAGGCACTATGAGAGCCTGATCAAGTACGATATGATAGAGGTGCATCTAATTTGCTGTCACGCAAAGTCTGCACCAACCATTTTGGCATAGTTTTTGCCTCCTCTATTTCAACTCTCTCATCAACAAGTGCATCATGTAACTCTGCATCAGATGTGGGATGATTTGCATCATCACATGAAACCTGCAAAGGCTGAGAAGTTGCCTCATTAGGACAAGCACTAGACTATCCACTCGTAAAAAGAGGAAGCAAAGTATCATACATGTCTTTGGAGCTAATAGATGTCTCCTTAGTAGATGAAAGCAATTGTTGAATAACATCTTCCACAAAAACAACATCATGGCTAACCAAAAGTCTGTGGATGATACATATGATAGCCTTTACTTTTAGAAGTGTACCCAACAAAAATACATTTTACTACTTTATCATCCAATTTGCTGCGATGTTGTTCAGGCACTAATGCGTATGCCAAACAACAAAAAACATGCAAATGAGCAACATATGGTTTGCGACCATGCCAAGCCTCATATGGATATGTTGCACACATAATAACCTCAAGCCAAAAACTATGTGGTAAAGCCTGACTCTTGACCATGCACCTCAGCATCTCCATGAGTGACCTATTCTTTCGTTCAGCAACTCCATTTTGTTGAGGTGTATATGGCATTGTACATTGATCGTTTATCCCACATTGAGCCAGAAATGCATTAAAGTTAGAAGACATATATTCCCCCCTCGATCAAAATGGAGGGTGCCTATTTTACATGTTGATAGATTTTCATCCAAAACCAAAAACTGTTTGAAGCACATAAACACTTCGGACTTTGCTTTCAATGGATATACCTATGCATGCCTGGAAAAATTATCAATGAAATTCACGAAGCAAAGATAATTTCCAAAAGAGGGAGTTTGCATAAGACCACAGACATCACTATGAACAAGCTGCAATTTTTGCATAGCTCGAAATGAACCATCTTTTGGAAATGATGAATGCTGCATTTTGCCCAAAATACAACCTTCACATACATGTTTATCGGGTGCCTTAGATTTGGGCAAAGAGGACACCATTTCAGATTTCTGCAAGTGTAGCAAACTAGTAAAATTTAGATGACCAAAGCGTGCATGCCAAAGCTTTGCATCTGACATAGATTGAGAATCATGTACTGCACATGCTAAATCATTCACATATTTTTCATAATCTATGAGCTTATACAACCCACAAGATAAAATGCGAATCAATAACCACATCTCCATTTGACAGGCCATGAACTATACATCTGTAATCAACAAATTTCACAACCAACCCAATCTTGGCTAATGCCAAAATGATAACAAATTTTTCTTGATCCCTGGAACAAATAAAGCATCTGACAAAGTGAAAGAACTACCATCAGCAATAGTCAAAATGATCTTACCGACTCCCATGATAGGATAAGAGGAGTTGTTGGCGCATGTGACAGTATTCCCTATAGGGGCAGTCTCCAATGAAGAGAAGAAACTACGCTACGAGGTAATATGTTTGGTTGCCCCATGATCAAAGTACCAAACATCTGAGTCTATTGCAGACATGCATTGCTCATGAGAAGATGGATAGAAACTCCAAGTAGTAGTAAACACCCATTCTTCATCTTGCACAAGATTAGCAGACTCTGTTTTTAGTGTAGAGGCCTATGCAACAACCATTCTAGCCTCTTTCTTCTTTGCCTCTTTAGAAGCTAGTTTTGGATAGTTGTTAATGACATGATCATTTTCTTTACAGTATTTGCAAAATAATTTGTGCTTTTCTGATTTTTTCTCATCTTTGTCTTCCTTCTTCGATTGTGCAGAATTAGAGAATTTTTTCTTACTAGTTGACGAGCTCCATTTTCCTTTGCCCTTTTGACTAGCCAGGAAAGCTTGATTTGCAACACACATAATAGACCTGTTCTGCCTAGACTGATCTTCCTGCAATAGAACAGAAACTAACTCTTCAAATGTTAAGGTGTTTGGATTGCCTTTCATCATCAAACAAAGAGTAGAAGCAAAACTCTGATATGAGTCAGGAAGACCATTCAAAACAGTCTGTACAAGTGAGCTATCAGAAAGGACCATCAATAGAAATCAATTGTTCCTTCAAGTCCTTTATCTTTGTCAAAAAAGTGTCCATAGAATCACCTTCACTCATGTGCTTACTCTCCAACTGTTTTCAGAGGTAAGCAACACGAGCCTCATTCCTAGCCTAGTACAATGTGGTAAGTGTATCCCAAGCATCCTTAGCTGTCTTGCAAGAGCGAATGTGAGGAATAATGGCACATTTGACAGACAAAGCTATCAATGCATGTGCCTGGGCATCTCTGCCATCCCAACAAATTTGCTCTATGATAGGTGCAGCAAAAACCACAGCACAAACAAGAATCTACAAAATATCACCATCTTCGATACCTTCTGCATGAGCTTCAATACTTGAGTTGTAACAGTTGGGGGTGTGATAGGGCATTTTTCAACACCCTGCACAATGTTCCACATTCTTTTTACAACCAATACATGTCACATCATATAAGACCATAATGGGTAGTTGGTACCATCCAACTTATCTTCAACAACCAACATACGGAATACATCACTGTTTTCAGCCATGGTCGGTGACTAAAATATCTTGATGCAAAAAATTGACTCTATCTCAAAAAGTTGAATAGAACTGCCAGATGAATTCTGCTAAACTTCTAGCAGACTTCGAGATGCTTATACTGACAAACCAAAACAAGTATGTACCTTTGGCACAAAAAGATGAAATAGCTTGCACAAGCATTGTGATAGTGCGTTCGGAGGCCGAAACGAGCTCAAAGTGGGATTTCAACACCACATAATGAAGCTATTTTGATCTCTAAAACACCTTGAGTATGCTCACCAAAATTCGTGCGATTTTGAGACTGCACCCGGAGAGGTGTCAACGATGCCCTAGATGAAGCGGCGACCTGCTTTGATACCAATTGTTGGAGTTAGACGTCTGCGGAAGCATGCAAACAACACAAGGAAGAAGAAGAAGCTTGGAGCACAACACACAATACTGAATGTATTACCACTAGAATGTATAAAGATAAGTAACCTGCTAGGGCTATAGGCATATATACAAGCTGAGGGAAAAAAACCTCCTAAAGAGGGGAAAAAGTGCCCTGGTGATCCTAATGTGTTCACACACATCATTACCTAAATATATCAACAAAGGGATAAGGTTGTCCAAGATCCCCAACTCGGGGGATATCCTTGTTTAGATATCAAGCTCAACATGTGATGATTGAGGATGACATGTACCACTTTTCATTTCTCTGACATGTATAGTGGTTACCTCGATATATTTGAGGGATACTTTTAGTGAGGTTTATCATATTTATCTACCAAGAGTGATGTAATATTTTTTTCTTGTCAACTCAATCATTCACGTGCATTAGGGTTTTCTTTATGTATTGTTCTTTATATATTATATTGGTTGCATTGTTGTATAAGGTCATCCTTATATATTCTTTTTATGTAATAGAAGAAGTAGAATGAGGCCATTCCTTGCCTCAATTCGTGTGTGCTCCTCTCTTTGTGCGTGAGAGTGTATGAGAGCTCTTCCTTATATTCTTTCTCTTGACATGGTATCAGAGTCGGTGTGGATGTACATAGCTCATAGAGAAGGCAGATAGTGAAGAGTACATGAGAAGGCATGGAGAATGCACTTCACACTACAAGAAATAGAGGGGCGTAGCGACGCCCCTGAATAAAAAAAAACGAGCACACCGTCGCTTATGCGAGGCTAGCGTTGCATAAGCGACAGTGCTATTTTTGGATATTTTTTTTATGGGCATTCATCGCATAAGCGATGCCTGCATCGCTTATGCGACGCTAAATGTGTGCGTTGCAAATAGCGTCGCTAACTAGTGACATTATTTGCGACATTGTCAAACTGGATAGCATCGCATATGCGACGTCCTATGTTCCAGAGCGTCGCATAAGCGACGCTCTGGAATGTAAAAAAAAAATTTGATTTCTCCTGGCACATTTGTGTCGGGATTTGATGCGAGAGCAAGAAGAGAATGAGAGAGAGAGAGAGCACGAGAGAGAGAGACACACACATCTCGTTGAAGCCAGGTATGTGCACACACATACTTACACACACATACATATGCATACACACACACATATACACACATAGACACACACACATACACATAGACCCACACACACACATACACACACAAATACACACACATATACACACATAATGTTGCATACACACGTGCACACATAATGCATACACATGCACACACATATACACATACACATACACACATACACACATACACACATACACACATACACACACATACACAGACATACACACACATACACACACATACACACACACATACACACACACATACACACACATACACACATACACACACATATATGCATACACACACACATTGAGAGACATGCACACACATACACATACATGCATACATAATGCATATGCATATGCATATGCGTACATACATACATACATACATACTTACATGCATACACACACATATGCATACATAATGCACATGCATACATACACATACATAATGCATATGCATACATAATGCACATGCATACATACACATACATAATGCATACACACAAATATGCATACATAATGCATGCACACACATATGCATACATAATGCATACACACACATACACACACATATGCATACATACATGCATACATATACACACATAGACACATACACACACATAGACACATACACACACATAAACAGATACACACTCATAGACACACACACATACACATAGATGTGCACACACATACACACACATGTACACACACACATACACACATAATGATGCATTCACACACATACACATGCATATACACATACACACACATATACACACACACATACACACATACACACATACACACATACACACATACACACATACACACATACGCACACATATATGCATACACACACATATATGCATACACACACATGGAGAGACATACACACACATACACATACATGCATACATATGCATACATAATGCATATGCATATGCATACATACATACTTACATGCATACATACACATACATAATGCATACACACACATATGCATACATAATGCATACACACACATACACACACATATGAATACATACATGCATACACATACACACATAGAAACATACACACACATAGACACATACACACACATAAACACATACACACTCATAGACGCACACACATACACATAGACACACACACATACACACACACATATACACACACACATACACACATAGACACATACACACATAATGATGCATACACATACATACACATGCATACACATACATATGCATACATACATGCATACACATACACACATAGACAAATACACACACATAGACACATACACACACATAAACACATACACACTCATAGATACACACGCATACACATAGACACACACACACATACACACATACACACACATATACACACACACATACACACATAGACACATACACACATAATGATGCATACACACATACAGACACATATACACACACATACACATACACACACATATATGCATACACACACATAGAGAGACATACACACACATACACATATATGCATACATATGCATACATAATGCATATGCATATGCATACATAATGCATATGCATATGCATACATAATGCATATGCATATGCATACATAATGCATATGCATATGCATACATACATACTTACAAGCATACATAATGCACATGCATACATACACATACATAATGCATACACACACATACACACATATGCATACATCCATGCATACACATACACACATAGACACATACACACACATAGACACATACACACACATAAACACATACACACTCATAGACGCATAGCGACACATACACATAGACACATACACATACACACACACATATACACACACAAACATACACACATACACACATAGACACATACACACATAATGATGCATACACACACATACACATGCATACACACACATATGCATACATACATGCATACACATACACACATAGACACATACACACACATAGACACATAGACACATAGACACATACACACACATAAACACATACACAATCATAGACACACACACATACACATAGACACACACACACATACACACAGATATACACACACATACACACATAGACACATACACACATAATGATGCATACACACACATACACATGCATACACACATACAGACACATATACACACACATACACACAGACACACACATATATGCACACACACACACATAGAGAGACATACACACACATACACATACATGCATACATATGCATACATAATGCATATGCATATGCATACATACATACTTACATGCATACATACACATACATAATGCATACACACACATATGCATACATAGTGCATACACACACATACACACACATATGCATACATACATGCATACACATACACACATAGACACATACACACACATAGACACATACACACATACACACACATAAACACATACACACTCATAGACGCACACACATACACATAGACACACACACATACACACACATATACACACACACATACACACATAGACACATACACACATAGACACATACACACATAATGATGCATACACACACATACACATGCATACACATACATATGCATACATACATGCATACATACATGCATACATACATGCATACACATACACACATAGACACATACACACACATAGACACATACACACACATAAACACATACACACTCATAGATACACACACATACACATAGACACACACACACATACACACACACATACACACATAGACACATACACACATAATGATGCATACACACACATACACATGCATACACACATACAAACACATATACACACACATACACACATACACACATACACACATACACACACATATATGCATACACACACATAGACAAACATACACACACATACACATACATGCATACATATGCATACATAATGCATATGCATATGCATACATACATACTTACATGCATACATAATGCACATGCATACATAATGCACATGCATACATACACATACATAATGCATACACACACATATGCATACACACATACACACATATGCATACATACATGCATATACATACACACATAGACACATACACACATACACACACATAGACACACACACACATAAACACATACACACTCATAGACACGTAGCGACACATACACATAGACACATACACATACACACACACATATACACACACACAAACATACACACATAGACACATACACACATAATGATGCATACACACACATACACATGCATACACACACATATGCATACATACATGCATACACATACACACATAGACACATACACACACATAAACACATACACACTCATAGGCACACACACATACACATAGACACACACACACATACACACACATATACACACACACATCACACATAGACACATACACACATAATGATGCATACACACACATACACATGCATACACACATACAAACACATATACACACACATACACACATATATGCATACACACACATAGAGAGACATACACACACATACACATACATGCATACATAATGCATATGCATATGCATACATACATACTTACATGCATACATACACATATATGTTAGGTATTATCGATCATAGTAGAGAGAGAAAGGCAAAACTCACTCCCATAAAAAGTCTTATGAGAGCAAGAGTTCCGTCTGATACTCTAGGGGCCATCATGCGTGATTACTCAGAGATGTTCGATGATGAGCTGGACTATACGATCCAGGTGCTTACCCAGCGATCAGAGGAGGGCTCTTCTGCGGCTCCACATGCAGGAAGACAGCTAACTGCTCATAGGTATGTTCTTTTTTCATAAACTTTTTTAATGATATTATAACACATATTTTTATTTATTTTTATCTATCTATTTTCAGGACACCTATACCACCTCCAGATCGTGATAGCAGAGCAGAGTTGCCTATGAGAACATGCATAGGCACCTTAGGGCTAAAGTGCGATATAGAGCCAGAGGGGAACATTATGTACATAGGGAATGGATTGGAGTTCAAGAGAAGAATGCGACTCTTACCTGTGCCTTGTCCACTTACCATGGAAGTAAGTATAATTTTTACATATAAATTGAAATAAATATCTTACGTTTTATTTACATTATTTTTTTATTTTTGTAGTGAGCATGATGAGAGGGATAAAAAATACGTACTTAGTTCACTTGAGACAGAGTTTGGGAGAGGATGGTCGCTTAAGTGGTGTCTAAAAGAGATGGGGACACTTATGGCTCATCGTCGTGATAATGCACGGTATGCACTGCTTTTATGTATATATATGTGGATATGAGTATGTGTGTTTATGTATGTATGTATATGAGAGAGAGAGAGAGAGAGAGAGAGAGAGAGAGAGAGAGAGAGAGAGAGAGAGAGAGAGAGAGAGAGAGAGAAGAGTGAGACTAGAGGTACAAATACACGCATACACACACATATACATCATACATGCACATTTACACACATATATACATACATGCACATTTATACATACACACACATACATGCACATTTTTACACACACATACACATGCATGCAGTTACACACATATAATGAATACACATAGACACATACACATACTCACATACACGTACACATACTCACATACACATACACATGCATAATCATATGTACACACACATAGACTCATATAATCATATTTACATGCATATATACATATACACATGCATATATACATACACACAACACATGCATATGCACATATAGATACACATACATACACAACACATGCATACACATAAATCAATAAATAAATAAATAAATAAATAAATCCTATTTCAAAAATCCTAAATTGAAAACAATAATTTTGATATTAGGGTTTTAAAACCCCTAATTTAAAAACTCTAATTCAACCTTTTAGCCATATGTTTGAAGTATATGTACACATTGCATCTATTCCTCCGACGTCCTACTAGAGAGATGTCTCTCCTCCCAACCTTATGCCTCTATATATAGCTACTCGAATCAATGAGGATCATAATATATATAAAGATATATACACATCATGTAGATACACATACATAAATATAAAATGGAGTAGATATATTATGCATCACACATACATGCCTAAATGCACACATAAATATATATATACATGCATACATATTTACATGTACACATTTACACATAGACATATATACATATATACATATACACATCACATATACATGCCTACATGCACAAATAAACATATATATACATGCATACATATTTGCATGTACATATTTACACATAGACACATATACATATATACATGTACACAATTATAAACACTTGCATATATTACATGAATACATGAATATTTTACATAAATGCATATGCATATATACACATATGCATAATAACACATGTATACATATATCACACACATGCAAACACATACATATACATGAAATACATATATATGCATACTAACATATGTATACATATAATACACATGAATACACACACATATGCATACATACATGATAAAAATTTGCTCCTCGAAGATAAAGCTATATATAAAATAATTAGGCATACACCCAAGCTAGATGTTCTAACTTAAAAGAACATGATTTCATCTCTCTAGTAGGATTCATCGTTATTCAAGTTAATAAAAAAATCTAATATCTGATATCCATTCAGAAGCTTCAAGTTATTGATCGATAACTAGAGTAGAATTTACTATCTAATCTGCTCATATGTTTTCATTATTGCCATCATTTTGGTAAGACATCAATATAGTCTCATCTTCATTATCCTTATTGATTTCATTTATTTCTTCTATTGTTAAATCTATGTTCTCATGAATCACATCATCTATTGATGGATTAATATCTATTTCTGGTAATTCCTCTTCCTCATTAGTAGAATCAGCATGTAGGGAATTATCCTCTTCATCAAAAAGATTAGTATCATTATCACGTATAATGATTCTAATTTCTCTTTCAGATGTTGATGTATCAGTATCTGATGCTGAATCATCAAGAGGACTTTCTTCGATCTCTCTAACAATAAACTATTCAAACAACGACCTACCTCTAGGTTGCACATGAATGACTTGCCACCAAGGATGAACATATGGGTTTTTATAAAAAAATGCTTGTTCAATATGCCTAGGAAGAATATATGGTTCTTGGAGAATCAATTGCCCAAAACCCAAATGATTCCTTTCTTAATGTGGAGTTACTACCTTTATACTCAGCTCAAAACCAGTAAACCTTCAAATTGACCTATCAAAATATATAACAACAAAAACCCATTATTAGGTGCTTAAAAAAATAACTAACTCTATTATAAAAAATATAAACTTTTTTCTACCTGTTTGAATGTACGAAATGGAATTTCGTAGATACCAACAATAGTTCCTATGTAACCAAGTTCGCTATCTATAAGGTTCGTGTCTTTTGAGCTAGCACGTGATAGTTGCTTGAAAGAAGCAACAATACTAGAATCCTCTATTTTACGTAAAGAATCAATGGCTTTGATTCTAATATGCTGTCCAAAAGCCCACATATTAGTGAACATTCAAGCCTGCAAAATAAATTCAATTAGTAAATAGAAACTAATATACATATATGAAAAAAATAAAATATTATTTTAATAAAATTACCTTTCGTTCACAACCTATCATTAACTCTCTTTGCTCATCTGAGATCTCTTCATTATTTGCGTTGGCGTGTTGCAAACGACTATATAGCCAATTTGTGAAAGAAGATATATATGTAATCTCATTATTATCGAGATTTCATCTATATCTTTTGTTTTTTCATCTTTTACTCCAGAGATTTTGAAGTTCCTCGTACTCGCTAAGGAATGCTTGCATGCATTCGCTATTATATGCTACAAAAGTAGAAACATCATTTTTTTCTTGAAATGTAAATAAGAATGAAACTTCCTTACCTGATAATACCTCATCTTTTATTTTTGAAGAAGACTCGTTGGTCCATGCACGTGGAGCTTCTTCATGAACTCTTTCAAGGTACTCACTAACGTAATACATGCACTCTTCAAGCATCCAACCCTTTGCCATGGATCCTTCTGGTTTCGCTCTTTGTCGCACATAACCTTTTAATATTCCCATAAATCGCTCGAGTGTTGAAAAGACCTGCAATCTCTATTTCATCTCCATCAAACATAGTAGCTCTTTGCATTCATGTTTTTTTTGTGGGATCGAGTTTTTTCAATCTCTTTGGATGTAATCCACCTATACATATCATAAAAACAATTATAAAGAAGTTAATTAAAAAATAAAAGATATCCAATATTCATAAACATTAAATATAAAAATATCATAATTACCTTATAAGTGATCCAAGACGATAGACCACATCTCGTACTCCTTTCATTGTACATCCATCGATAACCAAAGGTAAAATATGTTTCAAAAAGTTATGCCAGTCATGGGTCTTTAACCCAGATAAGCTCTTATCATCTATAGTAAACATGTTTTGAAAAGATGCTCCATATCCTGTAGGAGTCTTAATCAATTGAATTCTATTGTTGATAGTTTGTATCTCTTTTGTTGTAAGTACCCAAGGAGCAGGTGCATAAGTCGTTTCTTGTCGATGTCTATAAAAAACTGGCCATAACTTTGGTTTGGACTTTTGATCTTTCAAATCATTCCTTGATGCTATGGTATCTTTTAGTCCAAGAAGATGATGCCATAGTGAATAATCAATATTTTTTAATACATGCATAGGATCAAGAAGATGACATACTTTTAACTCTTTCCAATACTCCAAAGAATACCATATTGATATGTTCTCTGCGAGTGCCAATTTTCCTTTACCTCTCTTCACATACTCATTATCTGAATCATCACTGAAGATTTCTGTTTTTGGATCTATCAGAGGTCCATCTGTCCATTTTTTATACCAATCCATAGGCGTCATAGGTTTTGGACACTGACCTGTTTCAAGCTTTCCATTAAAATGTATCGCTTCTCTTTTAGATCTTAATGGATGATCATCATGCAAGAATCATCGATGTCAAAGATAAATATTTTTGTTGAGATTCTTACTATAGATTGATCTCAAGCAATCACCACAATATGGACAAGCTTTATAACCCTTAGTAGATATTCCTACATCATGAAAATGATAAAAATATAATTAGATTAAATCATATTTATTTACATGCATATTGAATAAAAAAATTACATCAATACCTGAACAAACACCATATCCTGGAAAATCGTGAATAGTCCAAGCCACAATACTACAAACCATAATATGTCTTTCATTGATGCTTTTCGATACATCAATGACATTAATACCTCTCCATAACTCTTGGAGATTGTCAATGAGAGGAGCAAGACATATATTCATATCTTTAACTTGTCTTTTGCCTGGGATTAAAAGTGAAAGCATTAAATGTTCCTTTTTAATGCTAAGATATGGTGGAGGATTGTAGTTTATGAATACCACTGGCCATGTTGACCATTTACTGGATTGCATGGAGAATGGATTAACCCCATCTAATGCAACTCCTAACTTTAGATTTTGTGGATTTTGTGCAAATTCAGGCCATGTAGAATCAATATGCTGAAAAACAACACTATCATGAGGAATTCTGATTATTCCATCAGTACTTTTGTGATCATGTCCCCAAGTCAAAAGCTTTGATAATGCGGGGCTTTGAAACATATGTCTAATCCGTGGAGCCAATGGAAAATGTCTCAATACCTTTTTTGGGATTTTATCTTCTTCGCCCTTATATCGAGGAGATTGACATTTGGGACATGTCAAAGAGTCTGCATATTCACCTCTATATAAAATACAATCGTTAGGACATGCATGTATAGATTGATAATCTATACCAAGATTGTTGATTATCTTCTTCATTTCATCATGTGACGTAGGAAGACTATTCTGACTTGGTAAAAACTTTTCAGATAATAACCTCTAAGTTCATAAAAAAAAGATATATAAAAAAAAGTAAATAAATAAATATGCATATATATGCATATAATTTTATATATGTGTATGCTTATGTGCATCTTTCAAAATATTTGCAAAAAAATTGATTGTTTTGGATGGTAGGATACGATTGTTTGTTTTGGAGGATATGAAGTATGTACCTTCATTGAATGATTTGTCGATTCTATCATATGTTCAGTTTGAAAGTGTGAGAAGCGGGTTTATACTTTCTATTCAAAGAATTTGGCACTGTTTATAGGCCATACGATGGTGACATGGATGAATCGCATGCACAGAGGTTACTCAAGATAGAGCAACCTGATTATAATGGACTAGTGCCAACAAGATTCCTGGGGTATGCAGTAAACCTCTTGCATGTCAATGATGAGTATCTGAACTTTAGGATACAAAGTGGAAATCATGGTGGCTTGAGAGGATCACTTTTATACAGCTTGTTCAAAGAACTTCCAATCGTGGTCTTTGATACATGCCATAACAAGATTTACACCAACATATAATATGCTCTTGATAGTAAAATTCATCATAATTCCTATCGGAGGACACATGTGAAGTCGTTGCATGGTAGGAGGTGGTGGAGTACCCTTTGATTGATTAGAATCTGCACATAATAAGAAAGAAAAAAAAAGGTTATGTATCCATCAAATATATTTAAAATTAAATGTTTGATATACTTACAGTATATAGTCGTTGCACGATGAGGAGACGGTGGTGGAGTTCCATCTGATTGATCAGAATCTACAAATAATGGTATTTGATATTAATAATCTGATTATCTACATACACAAAAAAATCACATATACATATTTACACATACACACATGTTCACATATACACATTTACACATACACACATATTCACATATACACAACTACACATTATTGTGGGATAAATGCATTTTTTTTGTATGAATGAATGTATATGCATGCATATGTGTGTACGTATATATGTGGATATGTATATGTGTGTTTATGTTATATGTATGTATATGTGTATATGTATACATATATGTATGTGCATATATGTTTGCATGTATATGTGTATGTGTATGTGTGTGTATATATGTGTATGTATTCTGATTTTTTTTCTATTTGAGATTAAATTAACTAGAGATATTGTATGGTGGAAAAAAATAAGAGGCAACCTAACATACCACCTGAGATGTGGTAGTTTTTTCATAGACAACTACGTCTTCAGGAGTCGTTTCCTCAGTAGAAGGTACACAAATTAATAGTTTATATTTATAATTTTTATATATTTTAGTAATTTTTTACATTTAATTTATGTATTTTTTTCCTTAAATAAACAGGCTGCTGCAAAGAACAGAGTGGAGTCGGGCCACACATCACACCTAGGCCAAATGGGCCATAATGGTTTTGTAGCTACATTTGTAAGTATATGTGTTATTGTGAGTATATTTTTTATTTTAGTTAAAATGCAAGCAACTAATCTTTTTTATTTGTTTCAATGCAGCGGAAGGATTATGGCCGATATCCTACGAAACATGAGATCGAGTATGCTACACATTTTGGATATCGGCGTTTGAGCGAGTATATGCGAGATCATCCTCATGCCTTTGTGAGTATTATTAAATTTTATATAATTATTTTATTTTTATGAATGGTTTAATTGTTTTATTTATTTATGTTTGTTATATGTAATACAGGAGTATTATGGAGAGACATATATGGATGAGGTGGAGAGAAAAACACAGGAGGGATGATCTCGATCGTCACAGGGTGATCATTACGATGAGGATGAGGATGATCAGGATGATCATGATACTACTGATGATGATGATGATGATGATGATGATGATCATGATGATGATGATTAGGATTTTAATTGATTATGACATTGGATTATATGTATTTACATTGATGCACACACACACACACATATATACATATATATATATATATATATATATATATATATATATATATATATATATATATATATATATATATATATATATATATATATATATATATATATATATATATATATATATATATATATATTTCTCTATATATTTTTCATTTCAGTTATGTTTTGAATTGTGTGTATGGTATTAAGTAATGAAGAGTTTTGTTCTATTGATTCTTATTATTGTTTATATTAAGCATGTGTTTTAATACTTTAATTATATAATTCATTCATATGTGTGTACCCAAGTGTATATGTATGTGTGTGTATATGTATGTATGTGCATGTGTATGTGTGTGTATATGTATGTATGTGCATGTGCATGTGTAAGTGTATATGTGTGTATGAGTATGTGCATGTGCATGTGTATGTGTGTGTATATGTATGTGCATGTATATGTGTAACTCTATGTGTATATGTGCATGTATATGTGTATATGTAGGTATGTGCATGTGTGTGTGCATGTGTATATGTGTTTTAATACTTTATTTATATAATTCATTCATATGTGGGTACCTAAGTGTATATGTATGTGTGTTTATATGTATGTATGTGCATGTGTATGTGTGTGTATATGTATATATGTGCATGTGCATGTGTAAGTGTATATGTGTGTATGAGTATGTGCATGTGCATGTGTATGTGTGTGTATATGTATGTGCATGTATATGTGTAACTCTATGTGTATATGTGTGTATGTGCATGTATGTGTATATGTAGGTATGTGCATGTGTGTGTGCATGTGTATATGTGTTTTAATACTTTAATTATATAATTCATTCATATGTGTGTACCTAAGTGTATATGTATGTGTGTGTATATGTATGTATGTGCATGTGTATGTGTGCGTATATGTATGTATGTGCATGTGCATGTGTAAGTGTATATGTGTGTATGAGTATGTGCATGTGCATGTGTGTGTATATGTATGTGCATGTATATGTGTAACTCTATGTGTATATGTGTGTATGTGCATGTATATGTGTATATGTAGGTATGTGCATGTGTGTGTATATATATATATATATATGCAATAATGCATTCATGTAAGTCTTTTTATGTGGTTGTAGAAATGTTTGTGCATATGCATGTGTATATGTGTGTATGTCTAAGTGTATGTGCACATGTATCTGTGTGTATATATGTGTGTGTATGTGCATGTGTATATGTGTATATGTGTGAAAGTGCATCTTCATCATGTATAAGTGTATAAGTGCATATCAATAAGTGTGAGTATGCTATCTAATGAAAATAACACAATTCAAATGATATACAAAGAATAGAAATTGTACTTCCAATAGTTAGCCATAGTTTTTGCTTGGTTAGCTTCTTGAATAACCTACAATAAAGAGAGAAAGAAGAGAGAGAGAGGGAGAGAGAGAGAGAGAGAGAATTCAAAGAGAGAAAGATGTAGAAAGAGAGAAGCAAAGACAGAGGGAGACAATAAGAGAGAGCTTAGGCAAAACAACAATTCTGCATATACTTGCTTCAGCTCGTAAGCGCAGCGCAATTGCGAACGTTGGAGAGATCTTCGATTAGATGCGTGAAAATGCCGATCGAAGAGCCTCCAACGGTTTAATTTTTTACTGCCAACAGATCGTCGTATAAGCGATGCTACGTGTCGAAAAATCATTGTAGTTGGCGTCGCATAAGCGGCATGTTTTAGCGTCGCTTATGCGACACCAAAAAGCGTCACTTATGCGATGCAAAAAAGCATCACTTATGCGACGCTATTTAAAACCGTTGTGTTAGTGACACTCTATGCGAGCGTCACAGACCTCGTTGCACCACAAGTTGCAAAAAATGTCGTTTGGCTCGTCGTTTAATCAATGGTGGGTGTGCGACGCTCATTACGATGCATTTTGCAATTTTATAGCGACGAAATTGTGTCGCCTTAACTGTCTCTATAGGCCCGTATTCCTTGTAGTGTCACAAATGATCCAAAATTGCTACAAAATTTGGTGTGAAGGTAGAAGGTCTCAAAATATTTTCATGAGTTATCCCTTTAGGATCACTTGTTTTGCTCATATTTTAGTTTCAGAGCTATCTCAACCTTTGTTTTGAGCCCAGAATGTGGAGCCCACAAAAAGATAGTAATTTGCTACTAAAATGGCAAACGCGGATGGAATGAGCCAAATTATGAGCGATAAGTTGGGAAAGAAAAACCTTCATGCTTGGAGATTCATGACGATGAATTTCTTGATGGGAAAAGGTTATTGGAAGTACATCAAAAGAGACAATGAAGATCCTCCATAGTTACTCGAGAGGAATTGGATTGCAGACCAATTAAGAACATATGAAGAGTGGAATCAATGAGCACGGAAGGTAATGTATTGATTTTTTGTTAGCATGCAATATCACATGATTGGGCACATATAGGATGTCAAAACTTTGAAAGAGGCTTGGGAAAATTTGGTCACATTGTATTAGACCAATATAAAAGCATGGATATCACAACTCAAGAATGAGCTGCATACACTAGAGAAAAAGAGCATGTCGATAAGTGAATACAACTTAAAAATCAAAAGCCTATGTGAGTTGCTTGCATCTATTGGAATTAGTGTAGATGATGAGGATAAGGTTGAAGTGTACCTTCTTGGTTTAGGAACTGCATCTAAACGATTCAAAACTTCTATTTAGACTAAGGGGAATAATATTCCAAATTTTGTTGATCTTGTGTCCATGTTGATAATTGAAGATTCAAAATACCAATGAAAAAATGGTTTTAAGAAGATATTCTACTCTAGCAGCAAAAGAGGTGGAGGTATAGGCTTTGGAAGTGGAAGAGGAAACAATAACCAAGACAAGTCAACAATAGACTAATGCAAGACGTAGAGGATAGCTTTGACGCAAGGGGAGCCAAAGTGGCCACAAAAATTTCCAAAGAAATGATTCATGTAATTACAATAAGGGATGTTGGAATTGTGGTAAACCTCCTCACTTTGAATATGATTGAAGGTTGAAGAATCAAAACGGCAAAACGAAACAAAACAACTATGCATCCATAAGTGTAATGATTTAGAGAAGTTGTCTATGGTCCAAAATCACATGATGAATACAATGTGTGTTGATGTTTAAAAACCAAATGGTAATTTTCGGTATGTTGATTATGGTGCTTCAAATTACATGAACAACCATGCAAAATGGTTTAGTAGTTTGTAAAAATTTCCAATTCCTAGATTTATTAAAAGAGGCAATGATACATCACATCCTATTGAGCATATAGGAAACATAGCACTATCCATGGAGGATGGGAAGGTAAAACACCTTGCTGATGTACTATATGTTCCCAATATAACAAAGAACCTAGTTTCTATTGGACAAATGGGTGACCAAGGATTACAAGTCAGGTTCAATGTTGATGGTTTATATGTAGAAGAGTACAAACAAAATGGAAGGTTGATCACCAAAGAGAACAAAGTGGATAGGATGTTCACCTTGAATGTGAAAATTCTTGAAATCAATGCAATCATGATTGCAAAAGGTGTTTAGGATTACTTCAAGCCTCTATAACGCCTCTAAAAGTGGATCTCCTCATTTCATAGATAAGTTTCCTTGTCAACAATTGTATTTTAAGTCTCTTTTGTGCATGGATGATCATCTAGAATAAGAATTTAACTTCCATACATGCATGTATGCTTGTATATATGCTTATGAACCTTTGCACCTTTTTCTTAAAAATGAAAAATAGGATGGTAGCATGATCTTATTGTAGATACCATGATGAGAAAGCAAGAACATGTAATGCTCGTATTAAACTTTAATACCCATGCCATAAGCACATGGTTTTATATAGGGTGTGTAGTGCTCTATATTCTTTTGTTCCTCATTGTATGCTTGTAAGCATGCTTTTGGTTAAAGTTCATGTAGAGCATCTGTGTTTTTTTGTTTAGATTATCATTTTTCTACCAAAATTTTCAAAATTATTATGCATGATTGTTTGATCCATAAGTAGAATGCATACTAATGAATGATTTCTTGTTTTTTTGTTCTTTTTTGCAAAGGCTAGTGACTTGTTAGTTTATTACTACCATTGTTTATATTTTTAGGTGTACATATCTTAAAAAAAACATAAAACCAGTTTAAAAAATAAAAAGAAAGGACTTACATAAACATGGATTTAGGACCTTCATCTCCACATAGAGAAGACACACACATGGCTGAACATCCTATAAACACTATGGAGACCATGAGTAATAGAATAACACATTTAGAAAGCACATCTTATACTATCTTAGAGCGTGTTCATGGATCTAAGAAAAAGGAAGGTATGCTCGATGTTGGGACCATAGGGATGGAGTTAGGAGCTTTGAGAGAGCACCATACTTTAGAGGTCTCTAGTGATGGCATTCCAACTAGAGAGGCTACATGGAAGCTTAAGGACCTTAAGCTTCCACACTACCATGGATCCACTAGGACATGTATTGTTGAAGCTATTGAGTAGTGACTAAGCAAATGAGAGGAGTACTTCCACTTATGCCCTATCATGGATGATAGTCATAAATTTCAAAAAGCCACATATAAACTTATAGATGTGGCCCATAGGTGGTGGTGTAAGATAGAACAAGATAAGAAAGAGCTCAAGACTTGGAAGCAATTCAAAATGTTGTTTTATAATAACTTTGTGCCACTAGATGAGAATTCTAGGGCACTTGACACCTAGTTTTTCATTAGTAAAAAAACAAGAAAGTTCAGAAGGTACTTCTTGAAGTACTAGATTCCATTCCAAAGTTTCTCCAGGTCCAAAAGTTTGTCTTGGGATTTGGAGAAACAATTAGAACCTTAGTTAGAAAGGAGAGGTTTCACTCTTCGTCATAGTCCATAGACATGGCTCTAGTTTATGAGGATGGTCATAGAGGCATAGGCTCCAGGGCAAGAGGTCCTCATGGACTAAGATGAGTTGGCCTTTCTCCTCAAGTGTTCTTGTTTTCAGAAGTGCAAAACCTAAAAAAGAGGCTAAGCAAGTGCACATGATCAAGATAGACTCTGGAGCCAAACGGAAAGTGTCTGATTATAATAATTCTATTGTTACCCCTTAGTAGAAAGAAAAAGCAATAAAAGAAGGTTTATGCTATGGATGCTTAGGACAACATCGATTTAAAGACTGTCCTAAAAAGAAGAAGCCTAACAACCACCATAGTTATAAACCCTACACAAGCAACAAGTGATGCAGATGAGGACTTTGGAGTCTCCCCATCTCAAATATCGTCTCCCATAATGGCCATGATGGTCACTTAGAAGGTACCTTCTATTCTAGATGTTGTGCTTTCAACATTGGCATAGAAGGGGTTCCAAATTCCATATATAGAGCTCATTGTTATGAGAGGATTCATGGTGGAACAACTTGCCAAGGTCCTCTTTGACACTCGCTCCACACATAATGTCATTAGTTCTCGTTTTGTCAAATGGATACATCTAGACACTGTGCAATCAAAGTATGCTTACACAATGGAGTTAGTCGATGGAAAGGGCACTAAGACATGGGACACATGAGTGGTTGCTCTACTCATTCGGATCGAGTCCTACAAGAACAGATTGGATTTTAAAATTGTGCAACTAGCACGTTTTAATGTAGTCTTAAATAAGTAATGGCATGCTAGGAAACGACCAATCATAGACTTTTCTTCTCATATGTATCAATTTGAGCATGAGGAGAGGTGACTATTGATCCATGGAGAGCCAAATCTTCAAGAGACATGATTTGAGCATGAGGAGAGGTGACTATTGATCCATGGAGAGGTGACTATGCTAGGAAACGACCAATCATAGACTTTTCTTCTCATATGTATCAATTTGAGCATGAGGAGAGGTGACTATTGATCCATAGAGAGCCAAATCTTCAAGAGACATGATTGATGATTGCAGCCAAGCTACTCAAAATTGATTGTAATTATATTTATTTTTTGTATTCATCTATTCATCATGTGTAGTGATGTATTCTCATGTTTGAGGAAGTTATAAATAGAATATTGAAGTGATTTTAGAGAAGGTAAGCACATATTTCAAGGAGTTGTTTCTAAATGAATTAAATTTGAGTTTATCTCCTTGCAAGAATATTCAACATAGGATCGAGCTAGTTTCAGGAGAGAATAGGACTGCATGACCAACATTTTGTATGAGTTTGTAGGAGGAGAATGAATTCCACAAGGTCATAAACAAGTACTTAGAGAAAGGGTTAATTAGACCCAACTATTCACGTTTTGCAACACCAGTTCTTCTACTAAAGAAGAAAGATGGGTCTTAGTGGATGGGTGTGGTTATCGAGCACTCAATAAGATTACCACAGAGCATAGCTACTAGAGCAAGATGTACATAAGACAACTCTCAAGACCTATCTTGGGCATTATGAGTATTTGGTTGAATGCACCTATTACTTTTATGATGCTAATGAACAATATTTTGCATCCTTTCATTGGAAAAATTATTGTGGATTTTGTAGATAATTTATTAGTTTATAATAGGTTTCTACATGAGAATGAAATTCATTTAAAGTTAATAGTAAATAAGTTAAAGAAAAACCAATTGTTTGTAAATCCAAAGAAAACCTAGCTATTTCTTCTAGAAATAGAGTATATAGGGTATGTCATCTCGATCAATGGGATCAAGATGGATACCAAGAAGGTTTCAACTATATTAGAGTGGCCAACTCCTCAAGATGAGGGACAAATTCGGTCATTTTTAGGACTTTATGGTTTTTATAAAAAGCTCATCTCATCTTATTTGTCGATAGTAGCACTTATGATGAATTTTCTTCAAGGTAAGGTACCTTTTGCATGGAAGCAAGAACATCAGGATAGTTTTGATACTATGAAGCAAGCCATTTTAGAGGCTGTAGTACTCAAAGTCATGGATCCATAGAAGCCATAAGAGTTGGAGACAAATGCTAGTGGCATAGACATAGGGACGATTATGAGCCAAGATAGTAGGCCTATAGCTTTTGAAAGTAAGAAGTTATGTAGTGCATAATGCAATTCACCAGTGCATGAACAAGAATTGTATGCAGCAGTACATAATCTTAAAATCTAGAGACACTATCTTTATGGTGGAGACTTTAAAGTATACACAGATCATCATGCACTCAAGTATTTTTCTAGTTAGCCAGATCTTCAAGGCAAGAAAGGTCATTAGGTTGAGCTCATACAAGCTCATTAGGCTGAGCTCATGGAAATCCTATATAGAAGAGGCAAAGAAATATAGTCTCCAATGCATTGTCTCGTTTAATGTATCAAATGAGCTTTATAGTTTTAGAAAGCTCATTGTTCCAATAAATAATGGAAGCACAAGTGGAAGATCCACACTTATTATATATTATTAGATCCATTAATGATGACTCTGTCATAGGAAAAGGGGCAATTCCATCTACTTCTTCCCCTAGTATAGCAAACAAGTCAAGTCCGTATTCCAATTTCTCAATGGAGAATGGAATAGTTAAATGGAAAGGAAAGGTTTGCATACTAGATTGCCTAGATTTGAGAAGAAAGGTCATGCATGATAAACCATGATGTTGCTTGTGCAGGATATCTTGATATTGACAAGACCATTCAACTATTCAAAAGAACATTTTGGTGTCCAACTAGCCAAAGGTGTCACCACATATGTTTGAAACTACTTTATGTGTTAAATCAACAAGGCAGAAAGAGACTAGGTCTTTTACGCCCTTTATGGATTCAAAAGCACAATTAGGATAGTGCATCCATGGAGCTCATAGTGGGGTTACAATGGATCCAATGGAAGCGAGATACTATCTTGATTGTGGTAGATAGACTGAGCATAATGGCTCATTCTATACCCATGTAGGAGATAGTAGAAGCTCCATAGATAGTAGAGCTATTTATCCAACATGCCTTCAAACTGCATGGGTTACCAACATCCATAGTTTCAGATAGGGATGTTAGATTCACATGACACTTTTGAAAGTTTGTCTTTGAAAAATAGAGCATTCCAGATCATTACTATCTTGGTTGCAAGAGGATATAAAGGATGGGAGGTGAGTTGCACACACAACCTTCTCCAACCCACATTATTGAGTGATCTTGCAAGAATTCTTAGGCAAGACTAGCTCTTTCATTTTGGTACCCGAGCTGATTAGAAGGAGATTCTACATATAATTTGGGGAAAAAAATTCATTAAGAGCATTGTCTTCATCCTCAAGATTAGGAGCCGTTGTCATCAGGAGGCTTTTGGAGACTAAGAGAGATTTAAAAATGGTTGGAGTCCTCCCAAAAGGGAGATAGAGTGCGTAATGGCACCTCTACACAAGCCCAACGCTCACCCAAGGCATCAACAGGCCACAAGATGCCCGCCCACATGCCAACATTGGTGTGAAGAGGTGAGAAGAATCTTCATCTCTCTCTCTCTCCCTCTCTCTCTCATCTTTGAGTTGTGAGAATTACAAAAGAAGAAGACATATAAATATCCAAACCTGGCACTACTGAACCCATATGTCGGATATTGGCCTCCATTTGAGCACCCTTCTAGAAGTTTTCTTATGCATGGAGCTCTAAGAATGCCTCTTCTCTCACTCCTTTAGAGCCCATTTCTCTTCATCTTCCTCCTTTTGCAGAGCCTATCTACAACACCACCTTCTACTAAAATGAGCATAACTTCCTCATTTGTTATCCAAATCAAGTGATTCAAAGGTATGTAGATTCCTTGCTTGGAAATCGATCCAATTACTAAACTACAAGCAAGCATCTCATCTCTACAAACCTATGTTATAGAGCTTTGAATTTGATTGTTCATAGTCAAGGAGTATCATATGAAGCAAAGCAATTTGTAGTACGAGGGCAATCAATTTCAACTTGGAAACGTTCCGTTCTTGTCAATAAGTGCACCTTAAGCTTCTTTTGTGCATCAATTATCATCTAGAATAAGCATTTGCCTTGCATACATGCATGTATGCTTGTATATATACTTGTGAACCTTTGCACTTTTCCCTTAACTTGTGAAATAGGATGGTAGCATGATCTATTGTCGGTATAATGAGGAGAAAGCAAGAGTGTGTAGTACTTTTATGTAAAATTGGTATCCATGCCACAAGCACATGGATCTTTATATAGGGCATGTAGTGCACTATGGTCTTTTGATGCTTATTGTGTGAAAGAAACTACACGTGATTAAAGACTATGTAGAGAACTTTGGTTTTTTTGTTTAGACTATCATTTTGCTACCAAAATTTCCAAAATTTCTATAAATGATCCATAAAAAGAAAGCGTACCAATGTTAGTTTCTTGTTTTTTTGCTCTTCCTTGCAAAGGCTTGTGACTTGTTAGTTTTTAACTACCACTATTCATATTATGTGTACATACACACACAAAATTTAAAAACAACATAAAACCATTTAAAATCATAAAAAGAAAAGAGCTTATGCCTCCCTAAATATGGACTCAAGACCTTCATCTCCACATAGGGAGGATACACACATGGTTGGGCATTTTGTAGACACCATAGAGACCATGAGAAATAGCATATCACATTTTAGAAGACACGGTTCAGACTATCTTAGAGCACATCCATGCCTCTAGGAGAGAGGAAGCCATGCCTGATGTTGAGGCCCCAAGGATGGAGTTGGAAGCTTTGGGTGAGTGCCACACCCCAAAAATCTCTAGTGAAAGTGTCCCAATTGGAGTGTCTAGATGGAAGTTTAAGGATCTTAAGCTACCATGTTAACATGGATATACTAGTGCGTGTATTGCTGGTTTTGTTGAGCAATGGTTCATCAAGTGGGAGCAATGCTTCCGCTTATGCCATATCATGAACGCTAGGCATAAGATCAACATGCCATATATAATCTTATGGGCATCACCCATAATATATAAAAGATAAGAAAGAGCCCACAACATGGGAGCAATTCAAAATCTTGTTCTATAATAACTTTGTGCCACTAGATGAGAGATCTTTTTTATTAGTAAAAAAAACCAAAAACTTCAAGAATACATTGATAAATATAGGGAGGTACTTTTTAAAGTACTAGATTCCATCCCAAAGTTTCTCTAGGTCCACAAGTTTGTCTTGGGAGTGAAAGAAATGATTCGACCCTTAGTTAGAAAGGAGAGGTGTCACTCTTTGGCATAGGCCGTAGAGTTAGCTCTCATTTATGAGGATGTTCATATGAGCATAGGCTCCTAGAGCTAGAGGTCCTCATGGATTGAGATGGGTCAACCCTCTTCCTCGAGTGTTCTTGTTTTGAGAAAGGCATAGCCTCATAAAGAGGCTAAGCAGGTGCACATGATCAAAATAGTTTCCAGAGCCAAAAGAAAAGTGTTCGCTCTAACTGAGAGAGCTTATAATAAGTCAATTCCTACCCCTCATTAGAAAGAGAAGGCAATGGGTGGAGGTTTGTGCTATGAATGCTTAGTACAACTTTGATTTAAAAATTTTCCTAAAAAGGAGAAGATAGTTGCAACCATAATGACAAAAACTAAGAAGGCAAATTCTCTTCCAAATACTGTGCTTTCACGAGTGGCAAAGAAATGTTATCAATTCCTAGACATGAATCTCATTGTTATTAGAGGATTCATGGAAGGACATCCTGTCAAGGTCCCCTTTGACACTGGCTCCACACATAATGTCATTAGTCCTTGTCTCTTTAGACAAATACATATAGAAACTGTGGAGTCATAGTATGTATGCAGAGAGGAGTTAGCCGATAGAAGGGCATTGAGTCATGGGACCAATAGGTCTTTGTTTCAAATTCAGTCCTATGAGGATAGATTGGATTCTTAGATTGCATGACTCACACATTTTGATGTAGTCCTAAGTAAGCAGTGATATGCTAGGAAACGACCAATCATAGACTTTGCTTCTCATGTGTATCAGTTTGATCACAAGAGGAGGTGAGTACTGGTTGGTGGAGAGCCATCTCTCCAAGAGATGTGATTGGTGACTACAACCAAGTTGCTCAAAATTGATTGTAAGTATATTTATCTTTTGTATTTTGTGTATTCATCATATGTAATGATGGATTCTCACAATCAAGGAAGCTTTAGTCAGAATGCTCAATTATTTTCAAAGAAGGTAAGAGTAGAATTCCAAGAGTTGTTTCTAAATGAATCACCTTCATGTTTACCTCCTTGCAGGAAGATTGAGAATAGGATCGAATTGATGCCATGAGTAACTCAGACCGCTCGACCACCATTTTGTATGAGTTTGCAGAAGGAGAATGAAGTATGCAAGGTTGTGGATGAGTACTTGTAGAAAGGATTGATTAGACCTAGCTATTCACCCTTGGCAGCATAAGTTCTTCTATTAAATAAGAGAGATGGGTCTTATAGGATGTGTGTGGACTATCGACCACCCAATAAGATTACCATCAAGCATAGATAACCCATGCCCAAAATACATGATCTTCTTGATGCTCTAGGTGGGGAAATTTTATATAACAAAATAGACTTAAAGATTGGATACCACTAGATTAGAGTTTTAAGAGCAAGATGTAAATATGATAGCCTTTTGGACCCATTTTGGGCATTATGAGTATTTAGTTATGGCATTTGGTTTGACTAACGCACTTGCTACATTCATGATGCCAATGAATGATATTTCACATCCTTTTATTGGTGAGATTTTTGTAGATTTTGTAGATGATTTATTAGTGTATAGTAGATATGTACATGAGCATGCAAGTCATTTAAGATTGGTTTTAAATAAATTAAGGAAGAACCAATTGTTTGTAAATCCAAATAAAACCTCGTTATTTGTTCCAAAGATAGAGTATCTTGGGCATGTGATCTTCAGCCAACGGGGTCTAGATGGATCCCAAGAAGGTCTCAATTAGATTGGGATGGAAAACTCCTCAAGATGAGAGACAACTTTGGTTAGTTTTAGGACTTTTGTTTTTTTTTTTATTCTTTTCATCTTATTCATCACTACCACATCTATGATGAAATTGCTTTAATGCAGAGTACCTTTTTCATGGAAGCAAGAGCAATAAGATATTTTTGGTACTCTAAAGCAAACCACTTCAGAGGCTCCGATACTAGAAGTGGTGGATCCACAAAAGCTATTTGAGTTGGAGACAGATGCTAGTGGCATATCCATAGGGTTAGTTCTGAGCCAAGATGGCAATCCTATAGCTTTTGAAAGTAAGAAGTTAAGTAGTGCACAATGCAATCTGCTAGTGCATGAACAAGAGTTGTATGGAGTGGTGGATGCTCTTAAAGTCTAGAGATACTATCTTTATGGTGCAACCTTTAAAGTATACACAGATCATCATACACTCTAGTATTTTTGTAGTCACCTAGATCTTCAAGGTAGAAAGGCTCGTTGGGCTGAGCACATGTAGGATTTTCATATGAAAATTTTTTATAGAAGAGGAAAAGAAAATATAGTAGTTAATGCATAGTCTCGAATAATGTATCAAAATGAGCTTTACCATTTTAGAAAGTTCATTGCTTCAAGAGATAAAGGAAGCACAAATGTAAGATTTGCACTTATTATAGATTATTAGAGTCATCATTGATGACTCTATCATAGGAGGCAAGGCAGTTTTGTGTATTGATATATTTAGGTAGTGATGTGTGTTAAACCACTAGGACTGTCGGGGCACTTTTTTCCCTCTTTAGAAGGTTTTTTTTCCCCCAGGTTGTATATATGCCTATTTCCCTAATGGGTTACTTATCTTTGTACATTCTAGTGGTAATACATTCAGTGTTGTATGTTGTGCTCCAAGCTTCTGCTTCTTCCTTGTGTTGTTCGTGTGCTTCCACAGACATCTAAATCCAACAATTGGTATTAGAGAAGGTCGCTGCTTCATCTAGGGCATCCTTGACACTTCTCCGGTCACAATCTCAGAATCGCATGAAATTTGGTGTGCTCGTTTTGACCTCCGAACGCACTATCACAGTGCTTGTGCAAGCATTTTTGTCTTTTTGTGCCAAAGATATATAAAGGTTTTGGTTTGCAAATATAAGCATCTCAAAGTCTGCTACAGGTCTAGCAGAACTTGTTTGGGTAGTTGTGTTCAACTTTCTTAGATACAACCATTTTTTTGCATCAAGGTATTTTAGTCAGTGGCCATGGCTGAAAGTAGTGATGTACTCTGTATGTTGGTTGTTGAGGATACGTAGGATGGTACCAATTATCCATTGTGGGCTTATATGATGCATCGTGTATTGGTCACAAATGGACTGTGGAATATTGTGCAAGGTGTTGAAAAATGTCCTATAATGCCTTCAAATACAGGTATTGAAGCTGATGTTGATGGCGTAGAAGATGATGATATTCTGTAGATTCCTGTTTGTACTACGGTTCTTGTTGCACCTATTATAGAGCAAATTCATTGGGATGTAAGAGATGCTCAGGCACATGCATTGATAGCGTTGTCTGTCAAACGTGCCATTATTCCTCACATTCGCTCTTGCAGAACAACTAAGGATGCTTGGGATACACTTACCACATTGTACCACGCTAGGAATGAGGCTCGTATTGCTTACTTTCGAAAACAATTGGAGAGTGAGCATTTGAATGAAGGTGATTCTATGGACACTTTTTTGACAAAGATCAAGGATTTGAAGGAGCAATTGATTTTTGTTGATGAAGTCCTTCCTGACAGTTCACTTGTGTAGAACGTTCTGAATGGTCTTCCCAACTCATATCAGAGTTTTGCTTCTACTCTTTATTTGATGATGAAAGGCAATACAAATGCCTTAACATTTGAAGAGTTAGTTTCTATTCTGCTACAGGAAGATCAGTCTAGGTAGAATAGGTCTATTATGTGTGTTGTAGATCAAGCTTTCTTGGCTAGTGAGAAGGGCAAAGGTAAATGGAGCTCATCTATTAGTAACCAAAAATCTGCAAATGTTGCACATTTGAAGAAGGAAGACAAAGATGAGAAGAAATAAAAAAAGCAGAAATTATTTTGCAACTATTGTAAAGCAAATGATCATGTCATTAAAAGCTATCCAAAACTGGCTACCAAAGAGGCAAAGAAGAAAGAGGACGGAATGGTTGTTGTAGAGGCCTCTACACTGAAAACAGAGTCTGCTAATATTGTGCAGAATGAATAATGGGCATTTACTAATGTTTGCAGTTTTGAACCATCTTCTCATCAGCAGTTTATGTCTGTAGTAGACTCAGATGTTTGGTATTTTGATAGTGGGGCAACCAAACATATTACCTCAGAGTGTAGTTTTTCCATTTCACTCAAGCCTACCCCTACAGGGAATATTGTCACATGCGCCAACAACACCTCGGTAAGATCATTTTGACTAATGCTAATGGTAGTTCTTTCACTTTGTTAGATGCTTTATTTGTGCCAGGGATCAAGAAGGATCTGTTATCAGTTTCAACTTTAGCTAAGATTGGCTTGCTTGTGAAATTTGTTGATGATAGGTGTACAATTCATGATCTATCAAATGGTGATGTGATTATTGCTTTTGGCATTTTATTTCATGGATTTTATAAGCTCATAGACTATGAAAAATTTGTGAATGATTCAACATGCACAATACATGATTCTCAAGCTATGTCAGATGCAAAGCTTTGGCATGCATGCCGGTCATCTGAATTTTTCTAGTTTGCTATGCTTGCAAAAATCTGAAATGGTGTCTACTTTGCCCAAACTTGAGCCACCCGATAAACATGTCTGTGAAGGCTGTATTTTGGGAAAAATGCAGCCTTCCTCCTTTCCAAAAGATGTTCAGTTCGAGCTACTCAAAAATTGCAGCTTGTTCACAGTGATGTCTGTGGTCCTATGCAGACATCTCTTTTGGAAACTATCTTTACTTCATGAATTTCACCGATGATTTTTCTAGGCATGCATGGGTATATCCATTGAAGGAAACCTCTTAAGCATTTATGTGCTTCAAACAGTTTTTGGTTTTGGCTGAAAATCTATGAGCATGTAAAATGGGCACCCTCCATTCTGATTGAGGGGGGGAATATATGTCTTCTGACTTTAATGCATTTCTGGTTGAACGTGGGATAAAACATCAGTGTACAATGCTGTATACACCTCAATAGAATGGAGTTATGAAACGAAAGAAGAGGTCACTCATGGAGATGGTGAGGTGTATGATCCAGATTCAGGCTTTACCACATAGTTTCTGGCTTGAGGCTGTCATGTCTGCAACATATGTACTTAATAGGTGTCCCACCAAAGCATTGTAGTATATCACTCCATATGAGGCTTGGCATGGTTTCTATCGCTCATCTGCATGTTTTTGGTTGTCTGGCATATGCATTAGTGCATGAACAACATTGCAAGAAATTGGATGATAAAATAGTAAAATGTATTTTTGTTGGGTACAGTTCTGAAAGCAAAGGCTATCATCTATATCATCCATAGACTAAACACATTTTGGTTAGCCATGATGTTGTTTTTATGGAAGATGCTATTCAACCATTACTTTCATGTACTAAGAAGACATCTGTTAGCTCCAAAGACATGTATGATAGTTTACGGCCTCTTTTTATAGGTGGACAGTCTAGTGCTGGTCTTAATGAGGAAATTTCTCAACCTTTGCAGGTTTCATGTGATGATGCAGATCATTCCATTTTTTTTGCACATTTACATGATGCACTTGTTGATGAGAGAGTTGATATTGAGGAGGAAAAAACTATGCCAAAATGGTTGGTGCAGACTTTGCATGATAGCAAATTAGATGCACCTCTGTCATATCCTACTCGATCAGGCTCTCATAGTGCCTCTTTTGCATCAAATTGCTATGCTATGGATGCATCTAATCTCTATGATGAAAATGAGCCTGTTTTGTTTGATGAAGCACAAAATTCAGAAAATAGGATGGCTGCTATGCAATCTGAATATGATGCTATAATAAAGACTGGTACTTGGTCTTTATGTGACTTACCTCTTGGCAAGAAGGCCATTGGCACTAAGTGGGTATACAAGCTGAAGCATAAGCATGATGGAATAGTTGACAGGTATAAGGCTAGGAGTGTCGCAAAGGTTTATGCACAAGAAAGAGGCGTTGATTTTGATTAGACCTTTGCACCTACTTGCCGAATGACTACTTTTCGTAGCATATGTGCACTTGCAGCTCATCATGGTTGAAATGTACATCAGTTAGACATTCAAATAACATTTCTAAATGGTGACTTGCATGAAGAAGTGTATGTTTTTCAACCCCGTGGCTTTTTGCAAAAAGGGCATGAAAACCAGGTGTGCAGGTTAAAGAAGGCATTATATGGTTTAAAGCAAGTACCACGTGCTTGGTATGAAAAGATACATGCCTATCTGATTGCACATGGTTTTGAAAACAGTCCAAATGAAAGCACCTTATATGTCAAGTGTGCTAATGATGTACTTTTGATCATTATGGTGTATGTTGATGGCATGCTACTCACTGGTCCTCATTAGAAGCATATTGCTAATTTCAAGGCTGATTTACATGCCTCATTTGAGATGTTTGATTTGGGGCATTTGCATCATTATTTGGGCGTTCAGTTTATGCACGTTGATGGTGGAATGGCTTTGTGTCAAATGAATTATATTAACACATTATTGCACCGTTTTGGCCTTGAAGACTATAAACCTATTGCCACTCCTATGGAGAGAGGCTTACAACTGAGTTTGCATGATGATGGAGATGCATTTCATGTTGTTCTCTATCAGCAAGCTATTGGATGCTTGATCTACTTATGCATTACTCGGCCATATATTCAATTTGCTATCTCACAGATAAGCAAGTTTATGCATTGCCCAAGAGTCAAGCATTGGCAGGAGGTTAAGCGCATCTTTCGCTACTTGAATGGTACTCGGCTACTTGGGTTGTTTTATCCCAAGGGGGGATCACTATCGCCAAATTTGCATGCTTTTTTTAGTTGCTATGACACTCATGTGTCCACTAGTGGCTTTTGCTTCATGCTTGGTAGATCATGTATATCTTTGTTGAGAAAGAAGAAGCCTACTGTGGCCACTTCCAGTTGTGAGGCTTAGTATAGGGCAGCTTTCACAGTGACTATTGAGTGTGTGTGGATCACATGCCTTATGGCTGATTTGGGTGTTGGTCAATCTTCTGCCACCATCATCTTCACTAATAGTCAGAGCGCATTGGCAATTGCGAGGAACTCTGTGTTCCATACTCGCACTAAGCACATTGAGGTGCATTATCATTATGTCAGGGAGAGGTTCTCTACAAGAGAGATCATCTTGGCATATGTGCCCACACAGGAGAACATTGCAAACCTTTTCACAAGGGCTCTGCGTAGGAAGAAGTTTGAAGCTTTCCACAAAGCTTTGGGCTTACTTCCTTTTGTGGATTGATGCCACATAGCTTGTCAGTTCCTTATACATGAGTGGTAGCTCCTTGTTCACTGCATCTCTCCCAAGGGGAATTTGTTGATATATTTAGATAGTGATGTGTAAACACACTAGGACCACCGGGCCACTTTTTTCCCTCTTTAGGAGGTCTTTTTCCCCTGACTTGTATATACGTGTATTGCCCTAACAAGTTACTTATCTTTGTATATTCTAATGGTAATACATTCAGTATTGTGTGTTGTGCTCCAAGCTTCTCCTTCTTCCTTGTGTTGTTCACGTGCTTCCGTAGACGTCTAAATCCAACATCATCTGCTTATTCTCCTATTAAAGCAAATAAGTCAAGTTCATACGATTTCTCAATGGAGAATGGAATATTTAAACACAAAAGAAAGGTTTGCATACTAGATTCTTGGGATTTGAGAAGAAAAGACATCAATTATAACCATGATGTTCCTTGTGAAAAGCATCTTGGCATTGAAAAGACCATTCAATTAGTTAGAAGAACATTTTGCTAGACTTGGTTATCTGAAAATATCCACACATACATCCAACAATGCTTTATGTGTCAGATCAACAAGGAAAAAAGGGTTAAGACACTAGGTCTCTTATACTCTTTACAAATTCTAGATCACAATTGGGATAGTGTATCCATGAACTTCATAGTGTGGTAAACGAGGATCCAAAGGAAGTGGGATGCTATCCTAGTAGTGGTAGACAGATTGAGCAAGATGGCTCATTTTATACCCACACAAGAGACAATAGAAGCTTCATATGTAGCTAAGTTATTTATCCAACATGTCTTCAATTTTCATTGGCTACCAACATCCATAGTTTTAGATAGTTTTGTGGACCATCTTGCTCAATATGTCTACCACCACTAGGATAGCATCTCCATAGGTAGTGAAGCTATTTATCCAACATATCTTCAGGTTGCATGGGTTACCGACATCCATAGTTTTATATAGTTTTGTGAACCTTGGAAGATAGTTAAAAATCTTAGAGATGTTGCATACCAATTAGATCTTCCTCTAGATTGTAGAGTCCATCGAATGTTTCATGTCATTAAAACTAGAAATTATATTTCTAGGGAGGATAATCTAATAGGAGGTATTGTTTCTTTGCACAAAAGTGACAACATAGACCACTCCCCAAATTGGATATTATATAGGAGAGAGAAACAATTGAGAAATCATGTCATCCAAGAGTATCTAGTAGCTTGGATGTTAAAAAATAAAGAAGCAAGGTTGTATATATTTTGCAACAAGGATTTTCTTCAAATAGAAGGAAAATACAAAAATGAAAAATGGAAGCAATTACTTCAGCAAGTAGTGGAGGCCAAAAGAAAATCAATCGAAAAACTGAACCGAACGTGAAGAGTGGCTGCTCAAAGTTGTGGAGGAGTTATGGAGAGGAGCTCATCATCAGAGCTCATGGTCACTTGGCTACAAAAGAGGCAAGGGAGGATACTCAAGTATAGAGAAAGAAGGCCCTAAAGTCCCCTTGTAGGTAGTTCATTTAGTTTCAATCATTTCGTTTTCTACAATCTCATAGACTATGTCCAACCACTCACCATTTCTAAGTAGCCTGATCACAAGAGTCATATCTCTCAATGTATTGATGGAGAGTGTTAATCTCCAAAAGAACAAGTTAACCTTGAATTTAGATCACCTCTATATCAAGATTAACCTTAGACTCCACCAAACTTAGAGAACTTTCACCAATTTATCAGAAAATTGATTATTCTGAAAAATTCAGCTTCTTCAGAAAAGTCTGTTGCAGATTAATCACTCATTGACTAATCAATCCTGTAAAGTTTTTGATAAAACTTTGCACAACACTTTGCCTTAAGGTTGCGCAACTTTGCCAAGTTAAATCTCTCAAAAAGATTGAGTACACACTGAGAAATGTGTGAAACACTTTACCTATGCCTGAAAGAGCTTCTCTGCAATGGAGACTTTGACACCTGCAACTTCTTAGCACTGGTTCTCCCAAAGTAAATCCCGTTTGATCAAGATCTTTTAGCCATAGATGGCTTACCTTCCAACTTAGATTTTAAGCCCTCACTTGTGTAAAACTTTACACTGTGGACTGAGCAATGATCATTTCATTGAAGATGAAATGTGCGCCAGATTTTACGACTCTTAGAACATTCTTACATATGAATGTTCCTAATCAAAATTCTCTCAGCCTGATTTCAATTAACCTCTCAAATTCTAGCCATAGATAGATTAGCTATGGACTTAGACACGTGCAGAAGGATTTCTCAAAAGATTAAACACAGAAGGAGCAGACTGCTAAACATCGGGCACAAGTTTCTCGATTTCTTCAGAAAATTTACATACAAGTGAGGATAGATGATTCACTCACTTTCAATGTGTCTAATGACACTAATTTCTCTCTCCCTATTCTTCTAATCTTCTTCTGCTCTATTTGCCCGACATTTTCCAACATATTTATATATGAATATATACAAGTGTATGACTAAACAAAGATATAAGTCAGCTAATGTACATATGTGTACATATCTTTGGATTTTCTGAACATGTCCTTCATTCAACCATCTGACTTTGTTTTCTTCTTGACTCCTTGATTTCATTCCTCCATAATTCTTCAATTGATGATTGTCATGCACCAACAGCTCCCCCTCAATCATTAATTGAGGTTCTTCTCTATCTTCTTTACTCCAGCCATATCCTTGAATCTTTGTAGTTTTGGTCCATCTAGACTTTTTGTCATCATATCTGCAACTTGATCTTTTGTGGGAGTGTGTATGACTTCAATCTCCTTCTCAATGACCTTCTCTCTCAGAAAATGATACTGTATTTCAATATGCTTAGTTCTAGCATGAAATACAGGATTAGCTGCCAAGTATAATGAACTCATATTGTCTCCACAAATAATAGGAGTACTCTGAATCACATCAAAAACTTTCAAAAGTGTCTTTAGCCATATTACCTCTTTTGCAGCTTCCACCATACCTTTATATTCTGCTTCTGTAGATGACAAAGCAACTGTATGTTGCTTCTTGGAACACCATGAAATCAATTTGTCTCCTACATAGCACAAGTATCCATGTGTTGATCTTCTATCATCCACATTACCTGCCCAATCTGCATCACTATATATCTTCACTCTTGTATCAGAAGTAAATCCATAGTACAACCCTTCTCTGAGTGTACCCTTGATGTACCTAAGTACTCTTTGTCCTGCAATCCAATGTTCCTTTCTAGGACAATGCATAAATTGTGAAAGCACACCAACTGCATATGATAAATCAGGCCTTGTCAATGTAGCATAGATCAAGCTACCAACCAAACTTTGATAGAGTTTCATATCTTTGAACTCTTCTCCTCCAAACCTAGACAATTTATGGTTCACTTCCAAAGGTGTAGGTGCAACCCTGCAATCTTCCATTTTAAATTTGGTTAGCAAATTTTTAAGATACCTTTCTTGGGTCACATATACTCCATGTTGAGTATAAGAGATCTCCATTCCCAAGAAGAATGATAGGTTCCCCAAATCACTGATTTTAAACTCTTTCTCCATCTGCTTCTTGATTATTTGTATTCCCTTATCATCTGTTCCTGTAAGTATTATGTCATCAACATAAATACACACATAAATGAACCCATCTTCACTTGCTTTGACTAGCAAGCTACTATCTGCCTTTGATGCTTGAAATCCAAGATCATTCAAGAATTTTACAAGCCTATAATTCCAAGCCCTTGGGGCCTGCTTCAACCCATACAAAGCTCTCTTGAGCTTACACACATAATTTGGACTCACTTGATCTTTGAACCCATCTGGTTGCTCCATGTAGACTTCATCTGAAATGTAACCATTCAAGAAAGCATTTTTTACATCTAATTGAGATAACTTCCAACCTTTGCAAGCAGCAATTGCTATGAGTGTCCTGATGATTGTCATCTTTGCCACAGGACTATAAGTCTCATCATAGTCCACTCCATATGTCTGTGCATACCCTTTCACAACAAGTCTAGCTTTGTACCTAGACACACTTCCATCTGCAAATCTTTTAGTCTTGTAAACCCACTTACAACCAATGATTTTTTGACTATTAGGTTTAGGAACCAAATCCCATGTTTGATTCTCTATCAATGCATCATACTCCTCTTGCATAGCATCTTCCCAATTCTTCTTCCCTTTGGCCTCTTCATATGTAGAAGGGTCTTCATCTGCTTTTACCAAATAAGCATAATCTTTAGTAGTTAAGAATGAAGTGTCATAGCTATACCTTGTAGGTTGCCATTTGTGCCTAGATGACCTTCTAACTTCTGCACTTCTTGAAGTTTCTGGTTCATCACATTCTGGATCAAACCTTGGCCTCTCTTCAACTTCAACCTGCACTTCATTGTTCTCACTTTCATCAAGTAATTGAATCTTTGCTTTACCTTTTCTTTGATCCACTACTTCTTCATCATCTGCATGTATATTATATTTACCTGCATACCAAGTACCTTGCTCATCAAATGTAACATCCTTGGATACAATAAATTGCTTTGTGGATGGACTCCACAACCTATATCCCATTTGCTTATCATCATAGCCGGTAGGTTTCTTACCCCACCAAGCTTCATATGGTGTCATGCCCTGCAAAGCTTTACAAGGCAATCTATTGACCAAGTATGTAGCTGTATTTACAGCCTCTGCCCACAAATAATTTGGACAATTCTTCTCTTTCATCATGGACCTTGCAAACTCAACAAGAGTCCTATTTCTTCTTTCTGCTACCCCATTTTGTTGAGGAGAATACCTGCAAGTAACTTCTCTCTTTATACCTGCATTCCACAAATAATCATTGAACTCATTTGAAAAATACTCTCCCCCTCCATCTGACCTTAGTCTCTTTAATTTTTGACCTGTAATCCTTTCTGCATATGCATGATAGTGTTTAAATGTATTAAACACTTCTGACTTTTCTTTAATCACATAAATTGTGATCCACCTGGTAGCATCATCAACATATATGACATAATATCTTGAACCATTTATACTAAAGTCCTTTGAAGGACCCCACACATCTGTATGCACCAATTCAAGTCTTTCTGAATACATAAATCCATGCTTGGAATAGGATTGCTTATGAGCCTTACCTAATTGACATGCCTCACATCTGTATGTCATGTGTTGACCTGCAATGTTAGGCATTCCAAGCACTGAATCATTGTTAATCATTTCTTTGATACCTCTTTCATTAAAGTGTCCAAGTCTTTTGTGCCAAAGATCCAATTCTGACACCTTCTGCTCTCCATATGTGAACATAGCATGTCCAACATTTCCTTGTACCTTCAATGTGAAGAGCCTTCCTTCTTTCTTTCCTGCAATAACTTGTTTATACCCTTGACTAGGGTCTTCCACATAAACTCCATCATTGGTAAACCTTACCTCATAACCTTTTTCCACAATTTGACCTACACTGATCAAATTCTTTGGAATTGTGGGAACATAAAGTACCTTACTCAGAAGAGTGCTCCCATCCTTAGCTTTGACTGAACCAATTGACTTTACCTTATGCTTTGTATTATCACCTGTCTGAACTGTATGATTAATTGCATTATGATCTAGGTCAGTCATCAAAGCAATATTTCCACTTAAATGATTACTACATCCTGAATCAATATAAAACACTCTCATGTCCTCATGTGAGGTTTCACAAGTATTCATAATGAGAGTCGAGTCCTCCTTTTGATCTGATGCATAGTTGTAGTAGGTGTTATTATAGGATTGACTTTGGAAGTTTCTTCCACCACCTCTTCCAAAAGAATTCCTACCACCTCTACCTCTGAAGTTTCCTCTCTGAAATCTACCACCTCTTGCTCTTTGATTAAAGTTCTGATAATTACCATTGTTTTGATTATTATGCCAACAATCATGAGATAGATGATTGGTCTTACCACATATCCAACAAGCTCTTGCATTCTCTTTGTTGTTTCTGCCTCTTCCTCTACTTCTGCCATTTCCTCTTCCTCTTATGAAGTTTGCTTGGTTTGAAGTACCTTCTTCTTCACCTGATTGTTGCTTTCCTTTGTTAGCTTTCTTCTTGTCTTTAGAATACATTGCATGACCTGCACTCTTATCAACATCTCCTTTGACATCATTCTCAAAAGTTAGCATATGACCTAACAATTGATTCAAATCAGGAGTAAAGTGATCTAATGAAAGTTCTGTAGATAAAATGAAAGGCTTCCACTTCTCATCTCCTCTTAGCCCTGTGAGTATTTGTCTTACCAATTTGTCTTCTTCAATATCTTCATCCACTGCACCTAGAGAGTCTGCAATGTCCATCTTTGTCACATAATCAGAGATTGATTGTGAGGCCTTCTTCTTAAAAGTAGTAAACTCTGCCCATAGTGAAGCTTTCCTTGATTTGGTTGTATTTTGGAAATGCTCTTCCAAAGCATTCCAAATGTCACATGCACTTTCAAGTCCTCTAATGTGAGGAAGCAAATAGTCATTGACTGCCATGTAGATGATACTTCTTGCTTGAGCATCCTTCTTCATCCAATTCTTCAAATCTGCAAGCTCCTCCCTAGTTGGAACACTAGGATCTCTGAATTTAGGCTTCTCTTCTTCACCTGTAATGTAGGCTATCAAATCTTTGCTCATAAGATGAGCTTCCATCCTCATAGACCAAGCTGGATAGTTCTCTCTATCCAACTTTTCAATTTGGAGACTATCTCCCATCCTTCCTTCACCTGTAGTCTCAAAACTTTAACCTTTACAGATAATGAATGTACCTTTACTTCGAATGTTGCTCCTTCTGATCCTTTTGATACTCTTTGTATGTCTTCCTTCAATCTTTCTTCACACTTTAACCTTTTGCACCTTCGAGATGTAAAGATTTGTATTTCTGCAGTAGTTGGAGTCTCCTTCACTTCAATTTTGACACAACCTGGTCTGATACCACTGATGGAGAGTGTTAATCTCCAAAAGAACAAGTTAACCTTGAATTTAGATCACCTCTATATCAAGATTAACCTTAGACTCCACCAAACTTAGAGAACTTTCACCAATTTATCAGAAAATTGATTATTCTGAAAAATTCAGCTTCTTCAGAAAAGTCTGCTGCAGATTAATCACTCATTGACTAATCAATCCTGTAAAGTTTTTGATAAAACTTTGCACAACACTTCGCCTTAAGGTTGCGCAACTTTGCCAAGTTAAATCTCTCAAAAAGATTGAGTACACACTGAGAAATGTGTGAAACACTTTACCTATGCCTGAAAGAGCTTCTCTGCAATGGCGACTTTGACACCTGCAACTTCTTAGCACTGGTTCTCCCAAAGTAAATCCCGTTTGATCAAGATCTTTTAGCCATAGATGGCTTACCTTCCAACTTAGATTTTAAGCCCTCACTTGTGTAAAACTTTACACTGTGGACTGAGCAATGATCATTTCATTGAAGATGAAATGTGCGCCAGATTTTACGACTCTTAGAACATTCTTACATATGAATGTTCCTAATCAAAATTCTCTCAGCCTGATTTCAATTAACCTCTCAAATTCTAGCCATAGATAGATTAGCTATGGACTTAGACACGTGCAGAAGGATTTCTCAAAAGATTAAACACAGAAGGAGCAGACTGCTAAACATCGGGCGCAAGTTTCTCGATTTCTTCAGAAAATTTACATACAAGTGAGGATAGATGATTCACTCACTTTCAATGTGTCTAATGACACTAATTTCTCTCTCCCTATTCTTCTAATCTTCTTCTGCTCTATTTGCCCGACATTTTCCAACATATTTATATATGAATATATACAAGTGTATGACTAAACAAAGATATAAGTCAGCTAATGTACATATGTGTACATATCTTTGGATTTTCTGAACATGTCCTTCATTCAACCATCTGACTTTGTTTTCTTCTTGACTCCTTGATTTCATTCCTCCATAATTCTTCAATTGATGATTGTCATGCACCAACATGTATGTATCCATTTTTAGTGTTTAAATATTTGTTGCAAAGCTTATCTTGTCCAATTTCTCTTAAAATAGTTTTTTCAAACTCATCATGCTCTATGAGTTATTAAGTTTTTAGTAAGGCCAATTTTTAGCCTAACTGAGTGGACATGCAGCCTGTTTTGAGACAAAGAGTTTCCAAACCAAAACTACTCCAAATTGAGTGTTTGACAGCTAATTTTAAAGCTATTAATGTCTAGTTTTTAGTGAAAAAAGCATCAAGTTCTTTGAATTCTTCAATTGATACAAGCTTTCATTCTAAGGTTTAGTTGTAGGTAAAAGTCTTGATCCTAAGAAGGCCTTCTACACTTTCCACTTCACATAAGAGAGGAATTCTCCAACAATTGGTATCAGAGGTTAACAATAGAGAATGGGAGCTTGAAGAGGCAAACCATTAGAACTAAAGTAAAGCAAAGGAGAAGCTAGAAATCAAGGGGGAGCTTTGTAAAGTTAAGAAAGAGTGCCACATCATATTTGAGGTAAACTTCAAACTTGGAAGTTTTCAATGGCTGATTGAGGACAACAAGTTGAGAAGTTAGATAAAGATAATTTTCAGTCTTGGAGGTATAGAATGAAAAATTACCTTAAAGGTAAAGGTTTATGGAGTCTAATTACTCGAGATGATCCACAACCAGTGGACCTTCAAGATCCCAACATCACTATAGCACAAAGGAGACAATTTGTAGATTGGGAAGAGAGGAATCGAAGGGTGATGTTCCTCATTTCACAAGTTATTTCTAACACTATGGTTGGTCATGTGCAAAGCCTAGAGACAGCTGAGGAAGTTTGGAAAGCATTGGAAGAGGTGTATGCTACCACAACAAGGTCTCGGAAGATGCAACTCAAGAATGCGCTCAACAACATGAAGAAAAACTCAAAGCAAAGCATTAGTGAGCATCAGTTGAAGATCAAGGAGCTTTGAGATCAGCTAGTATTAGTTCGACGCAAGATAGAAGAGGAATACATCATACAAACAACCCTCAATGGCTTGAGGAGTGAAGAGAAGTGGAAGCCCCTCATCACAAACATTCTTTATAGAGACCCTCTACCGACATTCGATGAGATTACACATCAAGGACAGCCACAACCAAATGCTATATGTAGGTCGAGGTAGAGGAAGGAACTCAAGGAGGCTCGAGAGGAAAGGGAAGATGCTATAACAACACAAATTCCAGCCAACACAACTCAAAGGACAACAAGGACAACTCAAATGACAATACATATGGAAGAGGTCGAGGAAGAAATAGAGGAAGAGGTCAAGGTTCATCCAATCCTCATAAAGGTATAACATGTTATCATTGTGGTAAAATATGGCATTATGCAAATGATTGTTGGCAAAAGAATGGAAGGCCAAATGGAGGCAACCAAAGGAGCCAAAATAACTATGCGAGTACAACAAGTGAAGGAGACAAGCAAACCATGCTTGCCATGAAGCATGAGTACAATAGTGCAAGAAGTGATGATAAAAAATGATTTATAGATTTAGGTTTCAACAATCATATGATGTGCCAAGGAGATTTATTCAAAAATCTACAAGCTCCAAGTGGAAAAAGATGTGTAGAGACCGATGATGAAACTCAACACACAATTGAGCATGTTGGAGAAAGAAAGAAGGTAGGATGTTTACTTTGGACATTCAACAACCACATGGAAAGGTGATGTATATTCAGTTTGGAAACAAGAGGATTGTTGAAATCGATTTGTGGCACAAAAGGTTTGGACATATCAACATTCCCAAGCTCAAGGACATGAGCAAACATGAAGTGGTAAGAGGCCTTCCAAGCTTCAATGAATCTAGACTGCATGAGTTTGTGAAGCATGCCAACTAGGAAAGCAAACCCGATAACCATTCAAGAAGAGCAACATTGTGGCAAGGAAGGTCCTTGACTTGATACACACGGATGTATGGGGACCATCACAACAAACATCGATTGCTATTAATAGATATTTTGTCACTTTTATTGATGATCATTCAAGAAAATTATGGATCTTCTGCATAAAACAAAAATCAGATGTGTTCTCTATATTCAAGAGATTTAAAGCACAAGTAGAAAAGGAAACAAGACATTACATAAAGACCTCGAGGTCTGATGGAAGAGGAGAATATTTCTCCAAATAATTTTCAGATTTTCTTTATGAAAATGGCATCAAACGACAATTTACATGTAGGTGTATGCCTCAACAAAATGGAATTGCTGAATGGACATATCATAGAAGTTGTAAGATGCATACTCAACGAGATGAAGGTTCCACGAAACTATCGGGTTGAAGCAGCTAGTACAATTGTTTATTTGATGAACAAGTGCACAATAGTTGGAGTGCATAATTTAACTCTCGAGGAGGTTTATTCCGGTAAGAAACTTGATCTTACATATCTCAAAGTTTTTGGATGTGTGTGTTATGTTCACATTCCTCAAGAACTAAGGACAAAGATGGAGCCAAAGTTAGAAAAATGTATTTTCATTCCATATTCATTGGAGCAAAATGAATATAGGTGCTACAATCTGGTGACAAAGGAGTTACGAGTCTCACAAGATGTGGTATTTGATGAGCTAAGACCATGGTTTGGAGACAAAGGGAAAGACAAGATTATGGAGATGATGGAGGTGCTGTCCAAGAAGAATTTCAGCAAATAAGCACTCAAATGTGAGGTCCAGAAGCTTCTGGAGAAAGCTAAGCATGGAAGGGGAGTCTAAGGAGTCATTCCTCATTTCCAATATTAGGTTATGGAAGATTTGAAGCTGAAAGTGCTGCCCAAAATAGTGATTCAAATGCAAGTGAAGAAAGAGTATGAAGAGGTGATTACACCAAAGGTAAAGTTGAACCAATTGAAGAAGCAATATTCAAAAGGAAATGAAAGGAGGTCTTCAAGAGCAAGGTATCCAATTCAAAGGTTGAGCTATGATAGTTTTATTGCAAACCATTTTGCATATATGACACAAGTGGTCAAAACAAAGAACTGGATGCATATGAAGAAGCATGTACACAAAAAGAATGGCAGCAAGCTACACAAGAAGAGATAAAAGCTCTCAAGGACAATCACACATGGGAGCTCGTTCCAAAGGTTGAAGGTATGAAGATTGTTCCAAATAAATGGGTGTTTAAAATAAAGAGAAATGTTGATGGTTCTCTAGCTAGGCATAGAGCTAGACTAGTAGCAAAAGGATTCAAGCACACTCACGACATTGACTATGAAGAGATCTTTAGTCCGGTTGCAAAGATGGGTACAATTAGAACCTTGATTGTAGTGAGTGCAGCAAGGACATGGCCATTGTACCAACTTGGCATAAAAAATGTTTTTCTCAATGGTGAACTTCAAGAAGAGGTATACATGAGTTGACCGATTGGATTTGAAGATAAAAAACATCCATATTTTGTTTGCAAATTGAAGAAAAATTTGTATGGGCTGAAGCAAGCACCACGTGCTTGGAACCAAGGATTGGTTGAGCACCTCACAAGGTGTGGGTACAGTCCAAGTAGTGCAGATCCTTCTCTCTACATGAAAGAAGAAGAAGGCAAGCAAGTATACATCTGCATATATGTTGATGACCTCATCATAACAGGAAGTAATGTTACAGGAATGCAAGAGATAAAAAGAAAACCTGGTAAAGAGTTCAAAAATTTCAGATCTTGGTGAGCTAAAATATTTTTTAGGCATCGAGGTAAAGATGACATCTACTTCATGCAAAGAAAGTACATGTTGGATGTTCTTTTCAGATTTGGAATGAGTGAATGCAAACCACTCACTCAACCTATGGACACAAATGTGAAGCTATGCTCAAATGATGGAGGCAAGTTACATGATATAACTATAACTATATACAAGAGTATTATAGGTTCATTGATCTATGCTATGATCCCAAGACCAAATTTGTGTTATATCGTTGGAGTTCTTTCTCAATTTATGCAAACTCCAACAAATGAACATTTAAATTAAGCCAAACGAGTGCTAAGATATGTGAAGCACACAGTCAATCATGACTTGTTTTATAGATATGATGAAGAATTGCAGGTGAGGGGCTTTAGTGATGCTAATTGGGCTGATTCGAAGGAAGACAAAAGATCCACTTCAGGTTAGGTATTCATGATAGGTAGCAAACCTATCACATGGAGCTCAAAGAAGCAATCTACTGTTGCACTATCATTTATAGAAGCTGAATATAGAGGATGAGCCTTTGCCACTTGTGAAGCTATGTGGATTAAGAAACTCTTGGCTAATCTTGATGTGTAGGTAGAGACCATTCCAATTTATGGTGATGACATGTCAAGCATTCTCTTAACAAACAATCCAATGTTTCATGCATGAAGTAAGCACAAAGAAGTGCATTATCATTATGTTCGAGAAAAAGTTTTGAGCAAGGATGTGGATATAAATTTCATTAGAACTAATTACTAGGTTGTAGACATATTTACAAAGTCCTTAGATGCTTTTAAACTAAAGAGGTTCAAGGATGAAATCAATTTGCAGGATATGGCTGAAGATGCAAGATCACATGTGAGCTTGAGGGGGAGTGTTAAAAAATAAAGAAGCAAGGTCATATATATTTTGCAAAAAGGATTTTCTTCAAATACAAGGGAAATATAAAAATGCAAAATGGAAGCATTTACTTCAAAAAGTAGTGGAGGCCAAAAGAGAATCAATCAAAAGAGAATCAATCCAAAATCTAAACCGAACATGAAGAGTGGCTGCTCAAAGTTGTGGAGGAGTTATGGAGAAGAGCTCACCAAGTCATCATGAGAGCTCACGGTACACACTAGAGCATTCTAGATCATTACTATTTTGGGTGCAAGAGGATATAAAGGATGGGAGATAAGTTGCAGACAAAAACTTCTTAAGCCCACATTATTGAGCAATCTTAAGAGAATTCTTAGGCAAGAGTAAGTCTTTCAGTCCTAGTGCTTTGGAGTTCCTAGAAAATCTCCAAGAAAATTTAGTAATAGCTAAGGTCAAGATGCAACAAGCAACTAATAGGTCGAAAGAATACATTGAGAGGAAGAGGTCTCCTCGTGTCTTTGAAGAATAAGATAGAGATTTTTGTCATGTAAGTAAAATTTTCATTGTTGCTATATCATTTAAATTGTTTTGTTTTAATAAATTAACATACCCACACATACACATTCACATGCACATACACGCATATACATGCACATGCACATGCACACATATACACACACATACTTATACACATATACATACACATGCACATACACACATAAATATGCACATACACTTACACATACATATGCACATACACACATACACACATACACATATACATATGCACACATTCACATGCATGCTCATACATATACCCATGCATATACACACATAGACATACACATGCATATACTCACATACACATACACATACACATACACACACATACACCTAAATGTACACATACACACATACATATACGTATATACACATACGCATACACATACACATACACACATAGATACACACACATACATACATATACACACACAACTACATGCACATAGACATATATACACACACAAACACACATAAAATATGAATGAATTATGTAATTAAAGTAATAAATCACATGTTAAATATAAAGTGTAATAAAATCATTAGTACATTTCAATCATATAAATTCACTTCAATAAAATAAATTAATTTAATAAACACTCTTAAATTATTAAAATCATGAATTCACTCCATAAACACAATTTAAAACATAACTATATGAGACTATATATATATATATATATATATATATATATATATATATATATATATATATATATATATATATATATATATATATATATATATATATATATATATATATATATATATATATATATATATATATATATATATATATATATATATATATATATGTATGTGTTGGCATACAAAGCAACAGAGGAGTCATGCACAATACGGCAACAAGGCCAAATCATTTTTTTCCCATGGATTATTTACAACTCAAGTGATTTTAATCACTACACAAACATTGTAAATCCCGTTTTTGGTAGAATAGACTCCATTTTGTGCAAGCCGAGGAGTCCTCGAGCTTGAGGAGTATTAGAAGTACCATCGTACCAATTTTCATAATTTTTAGACTTCGTTTGAGCCCTCAAATAAGCCTTGGAACCTAATTTTTAACTAGGCCGGACACTAGGTCTGGACAGGGCCAAAACTAGTCAAAAAACTATAAAAAGAGCTAGAGAGCTCATTTTTGGGGTTATATTGTTTGTGAATTGAGCTTATGTAAGAGACCTTTTGATTAATGCAAAGAACTCCATTGTTCCTCTCCTTGTTCTTGCCTTGTGTGCGCGTGTGTGTGTATGTGTGTGCATGCTTATGTGCTTCTCACTCACGCACTTGTGCCTTCACTTGCTCATAGTCTTCATACTAGTCCTCACGTCTCCACGGATTGACAATTATGAGGTGAATCTTCTCACGTTGGTACTCACCATTGTGCTAGAGTGACACCAAATTTGGCGCCGTTGCCGGGGAGAGAGCTTCGAGGACGAGCGTGTGATGGTAAGGCGTCGAGTTGAGACATTGGAGTTATAGGTAATATCCTTCTTTCTCTTAATTTTTCTTCATTTTTTCCTTACTTTCGCATCACCATCATCACCATCATCATCTCCACCATCTCCCACCTCCATCTCCATCTCCACAAAAAATTTCAGTTTTTTGGTCATATTACACCCCCCACCTCATTTCCCTCATTTCATTGTGAGAGAGAGCGAGAGAGAGCTTGCATACTATCTGTTTTTGGTGTGTTTTTGAGCTTTTGTTGTAGGAACTTGCTGTACCACCTCCTCCAGCAGTGTGCACAGGTACGACAGACTCTGCACAGGTCCCGGGACGACGACCTCTGTCTGTCGCGACAGACAGAAAAACTTAAAATTTTGTGAATGCATGTTTGGCACGGTAACCTACACCATTAGGGCACTCTAAATCACTAGAAGTTTCTCAAAAATTTGCGTTTTTTCAGTCTATCACGACAGACACCGTCTATCGCGACAGACACTGTCTATCGCGACAGACACCATCTATCGCGACAGACAGAGGCCCACGATAGACCCCGTCTATCGCGACAGACACCGTCTATCGCGACAGACCAGTCTATCGCGACAGACACCGTCTATCGCGACAGACCAAATCACGACAGACTACAGACAGCGTCTATCGCGACAGACATCGTCTATCGCGACAGACCAGTCTATCGCGACAGACACCGTCTATCGCGACAGACCAAATCACGACAGACGACAGACAGCGTCTATCGCGACAGACCAGTCTATCGCGACAGACACCGTCTATCGCGACAGACCAAATCACGACAGACGACAGATAGCGTCTATCGCGACAGACACCGTCTATCGCGACAGACCAGTCTATCGCGACAGACACCGTCTATCGCGACAGACCAAATCACGACAGACGACAGACAGCGTCTATCGCGACAGACCAAAATTCCACGATAGACACCGTCTATCGCGACAGACAGAAATCTGCGACAGACACCGTCTATCGCGACAGACCAAAATTCCACAATAGACACTGTCTATCGCAACAGACACCATCTATCGCGACAGACAGCCCCCACGATAGTTTGTGTCTATCGCGACAGACACCGTCTATCGCGACAGCCAGACATTTTCGGCAAAAATTAAGGGGTAAATTTTTGGAAATTTAGGCTAAATTTTGGGCATATTTGCACTCTCAAATACTCATACACTTACAAAGGCCTTAGAAAATTGCATTAAAACCCCTGAAAGGTTCTGTTTGTCTAGTTAACCCCCTAAACCCTGAACGGTCATAACTTTTTCATACGAAATCCAATTTTTGAGCTCTAGGGCTTGTCGGAAAGCTCTTGGCATATACTACACGCCCTCAACTGTTTTTTATAAGAATAACGCGTTGATTTTCAGATAGGATATTCGGAAGTTGACACACAGAGGGGTAGAAACACCAAGGGAACTCTAGAGGAAATTTCTAGCAACACAAAAGGGGGAACAAGGGTCATTAAAAAAGTGTCTGAAATAAATTGTCTGTCAATTGAAAGGTCAACTTGGAGCTAATCTTGAGACTGATGCAGGTCTATTGAGAAGCAATTGAGAGCGTCCAAGCAAGGGTTTGGCGCAAGCTTGAGAATCAACTTCTCGAGCACTAAAGAGCAAGGTTCAACAAGAAAGGTCGGAATACTCTCAACTCCTCTTCGTCAATTCCTAGCTTAGGCTAAGAACGATTAGAAGTAGGAGTAAGTCAGGGTGACGATAGGCAACTATCAAGTTGAAGCATACCTAAACTTTCAAGCTCAAGCTAAGGGCATAATCCTTGTACTGTCGAGAATTTTAAAGGGAAAGAACTTAACGTGGAACGATCAACTGTAAGTGCGAAACAACATTCAAATATTCCTGACGACGTGATATCAGACAAGACCTTAACCACGATAAAATAACTAAAAAGAACCAAGCGACTAATATAAAGTAACTAGCAACGAGGTTGTACTCTGGGCAAAGAACTGTGCTACTTAGATAGGCATATGAACCTTAGATCAGGACGACATCTAGTAAGGGAGAGACAAAGCCTCAGATCTTCAGAGGCCAGTGTTAACCACACTGCTAGGTCTTGGGCCCAGCAGTTGAGCCACCACTCCTACTACCCTAGCTCTGAGACCAGTGAGTCAGAGATGTCTCAAGGCATGGACAGACCTACAGGAAGTTCAGGAGTGCCTTACTTGCACAGGGTAGAAGGCCCTTACAAAACACAGTTGGAATACCTTAGGACCAACCGATTAGGTGCTAGCATCTATGAGGACGGCCTAGGAAGATCCGTGGTCCAGATTAAAAACTCTGACCAATCCATAGGACTAGAGCACCCAGCTGTCAAGTTTGAAAACGGTGCATAGCTGGACAAAGAAGGAACCATATACGTAGTCACCAGTCACCCAGATCGGACAGATGAATTTGGAAATGTAATCTCAGAAGCGGACTTAGGTGACTTGGAACAAGGAAACATGGGAGTAGAACCTAGAACACCCCAAGGCAAATCTGTTCTCACTAGGATTATCACACCTGAGTGGGTTCCCCAAGACAACAAGAGCATAGAGTTGCTCCTCAATCGAGAAACTGACGAAGCCTTCCGGAGGTATAAATCTAATCAGCCAACTGATATAGAAACTATCATGATCTATGAGTTTAAGGATCCGGATAGCCCAGGTAGAGTGACCTACTTAGATCACACTTCGGAAAGGATCTTTGTGGTGACAGAAAATGATAGGCATGCTTACACTTGGAAGGGTGAATTCATTTTCCCTCAACCAAGATCGAATGTATCCTATGGTCACCCTGGAGCTGGAACATCCCAAGCTCATGGAATGCAAAGAGACAGAAGTAGAGATAGACCAGAAGTAAGCTTTGCCAATCCAGTGGGCAGAGAAAGAACGAGGACGGAGACGAATAGGGTAGAACCTGAGGTGCTTAGAGCTCACAGGAACCAAAGAAATGTGGATGGATTCCCTCTGCCGAGACCTAGAGAGCACGCAAGAACTCTGAGACCGACTCAGCTAGTTAAGTCCATGAAGAATTACTTTGATGGCACAGGGGATCCCTATGATCATGTGGCGGAGTTCAAGCAAGTCTTGAGAGCTGAACAAGTGGAGGATCTATTCACGCAGTACAATGCCTTCGGTCTAACCCTTAGGAACACAGCACTTACATGGTTTCAGCCATTGGATGAGCGCCAGTTCAGGAGCATAGACCAACTCCTAGAAGCATTTATTATTGAATTCTCCAAGAGTGGCATAAGACACAATACCTCCTCACTGATTCACAGCTTCAAGCAAACCCCTCAAGAGACTGTGAGACTTGCAGGAAGAAGATTTAGGCAATACCTTGAAAGATGTCCTGTTTCGGAGCTACCCACATCTGCCAAACAAGTAGCCTTATTCCTTGATGGATTGCTGAGTACGAAATTGAGATCCTATGTGTATCTGAAAGACCCTAGGACTATAGAAGAGTGTGTACGCATGTGCATTGACATTGAAGATAACCTAGGGGAAGAACTAGAGCTTTCCAAAATCTACAAAGATTCAGATAGTGCATCTAGTCACTCTTCCACGCAATCCACATCAATTGAGGAACTCGCAGAGAAAGTAGCTCAGAAATTAGGGGTAACTAGTAAACAAATCCCAAGGTTTGCCCCTGTGAAAAGGTGCTACACTTGTGGTGGTGACCACATGGCGAATGTCTGCCCCATTATGGCTTAGCCCCAAGTAAATCCTAGTAGCCAGTACTGCACCATAGAACGGAGATACACCAATCACACCGCACAAGATTGCCCATACAACAAGCAGGCAGTTAGGCAACCCCACCCTCAGCCATACCCTCAGCAGGGAAGATACCAGAACCCGTACCCTCCACAACCATATGGCAGGCCACAACAAAATTTCCAACCTCAATATCAAAACCAACAAAGGCCTCAGCCTGTGCTAGCACAACAACCCCCAGCCCCAACTAATATGATTCCGGTAAAGTATACTGCTGCAGAAGAGAACCTGAATAGAGCTATAGTCCCTGTAACATCCTTGCTTTCTGAAAGTGACCCGAGTGACCATAGCTTTGATTCTACACATGTTGATAGCCCCCAGGCCTACTACATGCAGTCTCCTGAGCATGGTGAGTCCTATTATAGCGAAGAGACAAACGAACCTAGTTGGGAGTCAGATTACACGAACGTCATGTATGCAAACCCCAACCCTAGGCCTCAACCTAGGCAGGTAAGACCTCCATTCCCAAGAGGACCGTGCTACAGATGCCAAGGAGATCACCTCATTCGTGATTGCCCCTTACCTCCACCTACACAAAACCAGTCAGTGATGATCCAAGGCTTTTGCCAAGATTGTGGAAAAGAGCATCTTTTACGAGATTGCCCAAAGAACCCCAATAATATGCCAAAAATCACGCCTATCAATGTTATTGAGTTAGTGGTAGATTCCAGCGGAAGTGTTACTTCCACTGCACCCGTACAGGTAGTCACGAGAGCTCAAGCAGTGCAGCAAAACCAAGGGGTAGGCAAGGAAAAGAGCCCAGACGCTAGCGATACTGAGAGCCAAAATAAAAAGAGAACAAGAGCTTGGAGAGATAGCCGCGAACGCATGAAAAGGCAATGGGCAAAGAAGATGAGTGAACTTGAGGAAAGTCTACGAGAAACCAAGGCTAAAATCATAGAGATCACATCTCAACCGCACTCTCACACATTCCCACCGCTACCATCCCCATCACCCTCCATCCCTCCACCCTCTAAGACACCCCACGTAACCCACCCACCACCCCAAACAGGATCAGTATTAGCTGATCCCACTCCTGAAGACATAGACATGATGCTTAAGGCATATCAGGCCAGAATCCAAGAAGGGCCAAACATCACGGATCATGACAAGTGCTATCCCAGAGCTGACCTAGAGATAGAAAGAACCAAGCTGTGCGCGAAAATGGTCGCATTGGCTCAGACTATGTTTGAAGCCAGTTGCCTTTTCAATTACTCGGGCTCAGCCAAGACGCAATTACACTTGGATGGATTCCTAGAGAAGTTAGAGGGAATAATTGCAAGATCTGCCAAGGAAGAAAAAAATCAAGAAAAAGATAAAGCAAGCAAAAACATGAATCATCCCCCATCGGAAGTTTATGTGGCCAATTCCACTAAACCAGACAACTTCCCCTCCTTAGAAAGAATAGAGAGGCTAATTGCACAATCAGAAAAGGAACCTGCCCCTCAAAGAAAGGAAAGGGCAAGAGAACGGATAAGCAAGCCTCTTCAGGAAGCCCATGTGCCTCCTCAAGAAGCTTATCTTCCCCCCCAAAAGGCACATGAGCCTCCCTCGAAAGCTTGCGTACCTCCACAGGTTGCCTACATTCCTTCTCAGGGAGCGTATGAGCCTGTTCAGAAAAGTAATAGAATAAGTAACCCTCCCCAGGAAGCTTGTGCTCCAGCCATCTATGAGAACGAGGAGCGAGCCAACGATAGAATAAGCCCTCCTTCCCAGGTTGCTTATGCGCCTAATTCTACGGAGCCAGACACTTCTTCTTCTATGAACCGGTTTGCACCAGACTTCCTACGAGAGATTCAAGAAGACAAATGGGATAACGAAAGTGAAGTCGCCCCTCCCTTTGAACTTGTGGATGATGCACACGACCAATTCCCACAAGACATCCCATGTATTTACGGGGAGCATGAGAGTACTCAGTCTCACGAGAGATTGGACTTTGAGTCTAATTCCATACAAGAGTTACCCCACTTCACAGGCCCATGGGAAGCAAAGTCCACCTGTATGAGAGCACCTACAGTCATGGTAAGAAACGAAGATTCAGTCATACCTAGGAACACAGAGGTAGTGAACAACACTAACGTGCAGTGCAATCTCAAGTTAGAAGAGCTACTCAAGGTTAGACCTGAATTATGGAAACATGTCGCCAAACAAGTACCAGAAATAGCCAAACCTCGTTCCCAGGTAGGATCCCATAGGACAGTGCCAAAAATTCCCTTGGATAAGATAGGAGATATGTGTGAAGGTGAAGAAGGGAACACCTATCTTCCCATCACCTACCAGAAGTACACCACCAAGGCAATTTTGGACTCAGGTGCAGGAGTTGCAATTGCCACTACTTCCCTATGGAAGCGTTGGGGCAAGCCGGCACTCAGGCCAACGAGAATGAAATTGCAGATGGCCGATGGTCACATAGAGAGACCCCTAGGATTGCTAGAAGGAATAACTCTCACCACTTGTGGTGTCGAGTTTGAGCATACATTTGCCATATGCGACTTCAGCAAAAATCATGCCTATGAGATGATTTTGGGAAGACCATTTATGCGACAGTTGCAAGTGGTACAGGATTGGGGAACCAACTCCTTGTATTTGCAACACTTGGGTGTTACGACCAAAGTCAATCTCAAGGATTATTCTCATAGAGATGTCCCTCCTATCCAATGGAATCCCATCCATAGAGCCAAAGATGATACAGAATCGGTGCATTCCATAGGGTCTGGATCCTCATGGATGCATGAAGACACTCACTTATGGATGTGCAAGGTAGCAGTAGAAGAAGAGAAGAGAGAGAAAGCCAGAGAGGTAGGTGCGAAAGAACCCCATAGATCAATCCAAGACCCAGCCTATGCACCTGTAGTTTTTCCAGACGAAGAATTTGAACCTCACGGTTGGGCAGAAATTTTAGCAACAATGGACGTAGCCATCAATGAAGAACAATGGACACCTCACTGTGATGAGGATGGCTATGACATTTCAGTCTTCTCCATAGAGCCAATCATGGGAGAGGCAGTTCTAGAAGAATGCGAACCTAGCCCTGATGCATTTGAGGATGCAAGTGACTCCAATCTAGAGTCAATCATTATGGACCCACCATTTGCATCAGATGAAGAATACTTCCATGAAGTAGAATTTCAACCCCAGAGGCATGGAGAGGTTACAAATGATGTAAGATTAGCAACACATGTGACCCCGAAGGAAGAAGGAAAGAAACGAAAGAAGAGAGAAGCCTCACCAGAAGAGGAAGAATCTTTGTTTGAGGTCCTAGAAAATTTTAAGAAGTATGAGATAGATGACAGGAGAGTCATGATAAGAATGCCTAAACGAGAGGCACAATCAGGAGAGGCCTATGATAACAAAGAAACCACCAAGAAAATAGTAGTGGCCCTAGAAGAAGGAGAGGAGAGATGCACGTACATAGGCCATGACCTAACAGAGGAAGAAGAGCATGCGTTGATAGCCTTGCTAAGAGAATACAGAGATGTATTCGCTTGGAGTTACAAGGATTTGAAAGGTGTTGACCCCGATATATGCTCACACACTATCCCCATGACCTCAGATGCTAAACCCTCTAAGCAAAAGCCCTATACTTATAACGATAATTACGCTGCTAAGATCAAAGAAGAGATAGATAGATTGGTTGAAGCTGGATTTATCTATGAAATTGAGCACACTGAATGGGTATCCCCCATCGTAGTGGTGCCCAAGAAGAATGGCAAGCTGCGTGTGTGCATTAACTTGAAAAAGGTTAATGCAGCCACGATTCGAGATAACTATCCGCTTCCCATCACAGAACATCTCTTAGAAAGAGTGGCAGGCAAGGAAGTGTACAGCTTCCTTGATGGATTTTCGGGCTACAATCAAGTAGCCATAGCTCCAGAGGATCAGCATAAGACAGCCTTTGCCACAGAATGGGGCATTTTTGCCTTTAGAGTAATGCCATTTGGGCTTACCAATGCACCAGCTACCTTCCAAAGGCTGATGTGCCATGTATTTAAAGAGTTCCTGAGGAAAAACTTAGAGGTCTATGTTGATGATCTTTGTGCTCATTCCAACATTAGACAAACCCATATCCCGGAGCTCAGACAAATCTTTGACAAATGTAGAGAATATCAAGTTTGCATGAACCCAGAAAAGTGCGTTTTCATGGTAAGGCAAGGCAAGATTCTAGGACACATAGTGTCAAAGAATGGCATATCTACTGATGAAGAGAAAGTGAGAGCCATAGCAGAGCTACCTAGACCAAAGAATGTCAAGGAAGTACAAGCTTTCATGGGGCACTGTGGTTATTACCGACGATTTATACACATGTATGCTGTCATTACAAAGCCCATGTACGGACTTCTGACAAACTTTGAGTGGACGGATGAATGTGAGAATTCCTTCCAGGAGCTTAAACGAAGATTGTGTTCAGCACCAATCTTGACGACACCAGATTGGAATAAGCCATTCCATGTTCATGTTGATGCATCCAATTATGCTATTGGATGTGTGCTTGCTCAACCTACTGGTGAAGGTAATATGGATCTTCCGATTGCCTATGCCAGTAGACAGTTGAATGCAGCTGAACGAAATTACACCACTACGGAGAGAGAAGGTTTAGGCATGGTATATGCAGTTAAGAAATTTAGACACTATTTGCTTGCAAATAAGTTTAAATTTTTTACGGATCATCAAGCATTGCTATACCTCGTAAACAAGCCTTGCAATACAGGAAGATTAGTGAGATGGTTTCTCTTGCTAATGGAATATGATTTTGAGGTTGTGGTAAGGAAAGGGAGAACTCACTTGAGAGCAGATCACCTCTCTAGGCTCACATCGGGAGAAGCCCCACAAGGAGTGTCAGATGACCTTCCTGATGCTTACTTGTTTAATTTGGAAGTTGTACCGTAGTGGGCTAAGCCATTGGTACCAGTATTGACATACGGGCCTAACCATCCAGTGGTAAACACACGGAATAGAGAGGTTGTAAAAGCCCAAAAGTACCACATCATGGCAGGAAGCATGTACAAGCACACAGATCAAGGGATCTTGGCTTGTTGCGTAGAAGAGGATGAGTACGCTAAATGGTTGCAATTAGCACATGTAGGTGCGTTAGAGCAACACCATTCAAAGCAACGAACTTTACAGACTCTAAAGAGATTCGGAGTGCATTGGCCAACTATGGAAGCGGATGTCCAAAAGTTGTGCAAGGAATGCCCAATCTGTTGCACTAAACCACCAGTGGAACACGCCACTCTTTATCAAGTATCCATTGTGCCAGATTGGAGCGAACCTCTAGTATCCTTCCTGAGGACAAACACATTCCCGCCAGACATGACTCTGGCTAGGAAAAGGAGTTTAGAACAAGAAGCCCTGGATTACTCACTCATTGGTGATAATCTATACAAGCGTGGTAAAGATGGTTACCTGAGGCTATGTGTCCATGAAAGTGAATATCTTAAGATCTTAGAAACTGCTCACCAAGGTGTAGCAGGAGGACACTTTGGACTGGATCGGGTGATCAAAGCAATACTATTTGCGGGTTTCTGGTGGCCTACCCTTCACATGGATGCACATACCTATGTGAAACGGTGTGATGTCTGTCAGAGGACTCAGTATCCTATACGCAAAGATGAGATGCCACTAAAACCTATGATGGGTGGACGTGCATTCTCTAAGTGGGGAATAGACTTCGTAGGTCCTATTAATCCCCCAGCTAAAGGTTCTCATGCGGAATACATCATTGTTGCAACAGATTATCTCACCAAGTGGGTAGAGGTAAAGGCTACGACAAAGAATGATGCTCAAACAACTGCCAAATTCTTGTTTGAGAATGTATTCACAAGATACGGGCTACCTATAGAGCTTGTAAGTGATAGAGGCACTCATTTCTTGAACGAAGTGATTGAAAATCTACTCCAAGAATTCTTGGTAATACACAAGAAGTCTACCCCCTATCACCCTCAAGCTAATGGACAAGCTAAGAGCACTAATAAGATCTTATGCAATGTACTGACGAAATTAGTGGACACTAAATGCTCTGATTGGGACAAACAGCTACACCATGCTGTTTGGGCATACCGAGTTGCCTACAAAACGGTACTGCAAGCCACCCCCTTTCAGATGGTATTCGGCCAAAACGCTGTGCTACCCTTGGACTTCCTGATTCCTACGTTGAAAGTAGCACAAGAGCACGAATGGACAGGTCATGAGCTCTCCTCTAGGATCTTTGACCTTGAACGATTAGGGGAAACAAGACTGAGAGCCGCTGCAGGAATATATGCAGCCAAGAAGAGATAGAAGGCATATTTCGATGCCCATGTGAAGGATAAGGGCTTGAAAGCAGGAGATCTAGTTTTAGTCTATACACTGAAACAACACGCAAGGAAGCTAGAAAAGAGAGGCTACGGACCTATGATCATCAATAGGATCTCCACGAGTGGAGCAGTACAATTAGCCACGTTAGAAGGTGATATTCTCCCAAACTATATTAGCGGTTGCAGAGTCAAGTTGTATCAGGAACCCCTCACGGAGGAAATGCTCAGCCGACTCAACACTGCTAAGAAACGCAAAGAGGAAGAAAAGCGAGTTCGAGAAGAAGCTCAAGCAGAAGCTTTAGAACGCATCAGAAGGATGAAGTTACGAAGGCAAGGTAGAGATCAGCCTAGAACGAATGACTATGCAGATCAAGGATATCCTATGGCCATGTGTGAAGTCGCAGGAACAAGCTCGCATAGGATAATTGATCGACGTCCTTTCATAACCCTAGATATAGGACAAGGAAAGAGTGCAAGGACCGTAAGAGCCTTGATTGACTCAGGTGCAGCCACTAGTGCTGTTAAATTGTCTTACTGTCAAGAGTTGCAGTTAACTGTCAATCCTGTGGAAGCGTATCTCATAGGATTGGGAGGCGTGGAAACCCCTTGCATGGGCGAGGTGGAACTTCCCCTCTATATTCATGATGAGGCTATAACAGTTAAAGTACTAGTGTGTCAAGACGAGGATCTCACTGAACCTCTTGTCTTGGGTCAAGATTGGATCTATGACCAAGCAGTCAACTTAAACTTAAGAAGTGGACTTCTTCAGGTTTGGGTCAATCATAGTCGAATTACAGTAGAGTTAGATAATGGAGCACTCAAGGAACTAGGAAAGGCACAGACTCCTGGTCCTTCCAGGAATACACATGAAGATGACCATGTTGTTCTTGTCCAAAACTATGTGTTGCAGAGGAATGATATTCGCAAAAAAGGAGTCAAGGATGCAAAGGAACTCCCTTCTTTTCCAAAGGCCAGAAGGAGGCAACAACCAAAGGTGGATCAAAGGCAGAAGAAGCAGAGTACTACCTATGTCCGGGATCCAAAGTACCTGCACAGCAAAATGTCCCAGCAAGTGAAACAAGTGTGGGTGCGGAAAGGCGAACACCCGGTTGCACTCAAGCCAACCACACGGGCAAAGCCTCTTATTAGTAACCAACAACACGACACTAATAAGAAGTCTTTCGGAAATTCTTCTGCTAACGTGAAATCTATTTGGGTGCCCAAGAAGTCGATGAAGGCTAACCCACAATCAAGACAAATTTGGGTGCCTAAGGCTTGCTTGCGGGCGCAAATAGCTACGCCGAAGCCACAACCTATACAGCGTAACCCATTCACTCGCACAACCGGCATCCACTCGTTTTCAACAGTCACGAACACACCAAGGCCCATGAGCACGAACAGAATCATTTGTAAATGGGTCCCTAAAAGGCCTCATGTTCAAGCTGATACACCTATAATGTTCTCCAGCGTCTCTACGAAACCAAGAGAAAAACCCATCCACTGCATTTGGTAGCTTAAGACCTGTAATAAACCCCCCGACCCCAATTTGTAAATTCACCCCCACTTACTAACTGCAATAGTCTCCTAGGAATACCCAAGCATTAACTACACACACTGTCTTCGTGCACTTACTAACCACTAACTCACCATCTACCTCATGTTAATGTTGTGACGGGGACAACAACGGATTTATTCAGTCCATTACGATATTAACACATGATTCTATATTCTCACAGAATCAGAAGGCAAGAAGTAAAATGGCAGAAGCGACAGGTTTGGGCTCACAAGTAGGGATACTTACTGCAGGAATTGATGTGGATAGTCTACCTGTGGATGTGCCACCAACTGAACGACCAGTGGAGCTGCAGCACCTTCAGCAAATCCCGGTGCCGGATCCACCTACAGGGATCACGGAAAGAGTCCATGCCAATTCTCATTGGTTCAATGGCATGCCAGGTCCATTAGGAGAGGCCAAGTATATATGGGAGTCTAAGTGCGAGTATGACAGATCATGGGTTCGATTCCAATTTTTCTCCAAGGAGTTCGAGACTTTACAGAACACCGAGGATCTCCAGACCATATGGCAACGAGCAGGGCTGGCAGAATACTTTGAAGCCCCACTACCTAAACCAGATCTCCTCCGATGTTACTATTTGGTCTCCACATTACAAGCTAATGAAGAAAAGGACAAACCCGGATCATTTGTTCTTCCCTCCTTGCTGGGCAACAACGAGTTGAAGAGGTTTGAACTTAGTGTGGAGTTGGTAAGCGACGCTTTGAATATGCACGGCACGCATGTACCCTCTGAAAAGGATGCTCTTGTTCCCACTAACATGAAGGATAGGAAACTATTGAAGCTTAAAGACATGGCAGCACTCACACCAAACGTGTCCATCCCTCTCCGCATGTGCATGCAACATTTCGCCTTTCCCGGCCAAGACCGCTTCACACAACCACACAAGAGAATCTGGTTCGCTCTCTACTTAGCAGAAGCAGGTGCGTTACCCATTAAGCTACCGGTATGGATTATAGATCAATTGTATGAAGCAAACAAACGGTCTTCTAGGAAATTAGTGGTGAACGGATGCTGTGCAATCACACGCATTATTTACCGGTGCCTAGCATACGATGTCCCCATTGAACGTGACTTAACTTGGGCACAATTACAAATGTTTAAAAGGCTCAAGACGTCCACACATCAATCCAAGCGCATGAGGGGTGCGATCCCTTGTGTCCAGACAAGGGAAGTTCTGACTACTCCTGAGGTATCGCCACGAAGGGAGGCCACTGTACCTCCCTTTACCATTAGGATACCCAGGTCGGGATCTGAAACTACGACACAAGCTACCCCATCGGCTCCTCCTGTTCCACCTGAATTCGAATTTGCTGCCACTGGAGATGCTGAAGGAATGGACCCCCAGGACTTCGAAGCATTCCTACAAAGTACACAATTCTCTGATGTGGAGTTTTATTCAGAGGCAGAGGAGCAAGGCACATCCTCACGAAGAAGAAGAAAGTCTACAGACGGTCGACATGTACATTGGAGTGACGCTCAGCAAGGTCAACAACAAGGACACCTAGAAGAAGAAGGAGCGTATGAAGAGGAGACCACTGAAGCCCCAGCCTATACAGCAGAACTCCGGAGGCTGTATCAGATTATGGAAAGAGTGTGATCGCAACAAGTACTCACCAAACAGAGTAGCATAGTACTCATGACTCAGTTGTTGGAAGAAGCAGGCGTTGACTCAGAGTATAGGGAAGGTCTCTTATTGATGGCAGAAACATATGGGGTAGTGGAAGCAGTGCGCACTGCCATTCGGAGGTCTCCAGTTCAATATGATCCACGAAGGTTCCAGACACGACCACGCTCAGGTAAGAATATCCAGATTCCCATTACAACTGCAGAGGAGCCAACTATTACATCTGAACCTATCAGGACAACCTCCCAAGCAACCGAAACGGCTAGCCAAGAGCACCCAGTCACCCATGAGGAGTCCACAGAGCCACAACCACCCACACCCCCACCCTCGCCCCCTAGAGCAGAAACAGTGGAAATCACCTCGACCACTCAACCCACCGAACCAACCTTCATCTTCCGTACTCCCATCTCTAGTTCCACCCTATTCTCTACCACTGATAACCCAATCTTTGAAGCAACTCCCATCACCACACAATCCACCGAACCGCTCCTAGAGCCTGCCCTAGGGCAACCATCCCCCATGCCCTCAGCCATAGGTCATCCTGACCCTAGATCCACATTCATGGGTTTCCCTGCTACCACGCAACCCTTTGCGCCCTCCTCAAATTTACGACCTCAACCCCCGACCTCTCTCTCTCCATTTCTACAATCCCTCCATGACCTCCTTGTTAGAACTTTTCAACCAGGGTCTCAACCATTTCCTTTCTTTTCAGCTCCCCACCCCACTTCGCATCTATTCACCACTTCCACACACACACCACCTACCATCCCAATGTATATGGCAGACCCCACACTCGCACCCACTCCTGAAGGTATGGACATTTCACCACCCACGGCACCTCCCCCCACGATTCCACCTCCTCCCATTCCCCCTCCACCAATTTCACTCACACACACGACTTCAATAGACACATCATTCACTCTTCCCCATCCCCAATTCCCTTCCCATGCATCTCCCACTGTAAACACCACCCACTCATCTATAGGAAGTGCATTGGACACCATGCTTGCTTGTATATCAAACTTAAGGACAGATTACATTCAGCTCCAGCAACAGAATGAACGCCTGCACGAGCACTCAGAAACACTACAGCACCGCCTAGCGGCACTAGAAGAGGAAAATGCTCGCCTCCACACACAGTTCCAAACTCTCCAAGAAGCTCATGGCATATTGGAGGTACAGTTACAGAACACAGATCAGGAAGCGATACAGGTGGTAGAAGGTCACCTACGGACACAGGTGGAACACAACTCAAAGCTTCAGCAAAATATGGCTCTACTCAAACGCCATCTTGCGGCTGCTCAGGAAGAGAATCGACGTCTGCAAGTACAAAATCAAGAGAACCTGGAGGCAGCTATTGAGAGCACACCGGGGGCACCCATCAGCCCATCCAAGTTTCAAGCAGTGACCCCCGATAATATCAAGATCATATTGGAAGACTATGCCATGCTGCTTGAAGCACATGATAAGCTATCGGAGGAACTGGGACAATTGAAGCAGAAACACCAAAAAGGACCAACAGCAGCCTCTCCAACCACCCCCTCCGCGGCTTCACTTCTCACAGACGCAGAGGCCATAAAAGATCTCCAGAAACAGGTCACTGAATTGCAAACACGTCTACTACAATATGAGAGACCACCTTCCCCTCCAGAGGCTCCCACGGACGAAGAAGTTGTGCAAATTCCTGTGGAACAAACGTTTGACGAAGAATACGATCCACAACCATTCCCGGGAGGCCAACAAACAGAAGAAGCTCAGGACACATTTGAGGCACCATGGCCCCCATGGCTACGTCAAGTGGAGGAAATCGGGAGTTCGCACGAAGAGCGCACAGTAGTGCAAAATCAGGCCATGAGGGTCATAGAGGAAACTGTGCTACAATCGGCTTACTTCAAGAACCTGTCATCGAGACGCCTGATCCTCTCATCTGAACTCCAATACAGGCCGTATTATATTATCTTGGCTGATTATAATGCAGAAATACAAAGAGTCACGGGTCAGATTCCTACCTTTGCGACCCAATTTCAACCCGAAGACCTTCCTCCAGAGGTGCAAAAAGGCAAAATTCGTCAACCCACCTGGCGGCAGAAACTTCTAGAGACATATCCAGAAATGCTACGCACATGGAACAACGCGCCTTTACACCTCCTATACAATCCATGCTACGGTCCAGTCCCACGCCGCAGGTCTTGGAAGGCATTCAATATCAAGGTACAGAACAACGCGCAATGCAAGGAATGGCTGAACTACCCGTACATTGCGCCACCACAGGGACCACCGTCGGTAGCATATATGATGGGAACCATTCGCCACTGGATGCCGCGCTTGAAGCCCATGCAAGATGTAGCAGCGCAAATGATGCTTAAAATCTTAGATATGATGCAAGTAGTCCTGAAGACTTTTAGAAATGCAGCCGCACCACAGGTACGTCTCCCGGGGTTTAGCAATGGAAATTACGACTTGGTGTATGACATGAGCACCACCCCCAGTATTCGTGTGGCTTACGCCTGGCATGCACGCATCAAATACCTTCCTGCCTGCTACAAACAGACCTTCGAAGAAATGTTCAGATCAGGTTTCTGGGAGTATCACTCGGAGATTTTTGCACCGAAGCCAACACATCTGCTCCAACTTTTTGCTTGTGAACAAGCAATGTACTCAGAGTACTACACCACCCCGCAACCAGAGACCCCTGGTGCAATAAATTGGGATGCATTGGAAGCTGATCTAGCAAGAGGCTTAAGGATAGGAGAACATGAACTGGCCACCAATGTCATCCAATATTATATCGACCACCCGAGAGAACAAAGGTCTGTCAGGGGCGACAGACGCTAGGAAGGGGCGCGTGTTGGCATACAAAGCAACAGAGGAGTCATGCACAATACGGCAACAAGGCCAAATCATTTTTTTCCCATGGATTATTTACAACTCAAGTGATTTTAATCACTACACAAACATTGTAAATCCCGTTTTTGGTAGAATAGACTCCATTTTGTGCAAGCCGAGGAGTCCTCGAGCTTGAGGAGTATTAGAAGTACCATCGTACCAATTTTCATAATTTTTAGACTTCGTTTGAGCCCTCAAATAAGCCCTAGAACCTAATTTTTAACTAGGCCGGACACTAGGTCTGGACAGGGCCAAAACTAGTCAAAAAACTATAAAAAGAGCTAGAGAGCTCATTTTTGGGGTTAGATTGTTTGTGAATTGAGCTTATGTAAGAGACCTTTTGATTAATGACTCACCATTGTGCTAGAGTGACTATATATATATATATATATATATACATACACACACACGCACACACACACACATACATACATACACACACACACACATACATACATACATACATACATATATATATATATATATATATATATATATATATATATATATATATATATATATATATATATATATATATATATATATATATATATATATATATATATATATATATATATATATATATATATATATATATATATATGTGTGTGTGTGTGTGTGTGTGTGTGTGTGTATATGTGTGTGTATGTATGTATGTATGTGTGTGTATCAATGTATATAATACATCCAATGTAAAAAGGATCAATCATCTGAATCACCCCCTTGGTCATCATCATCCACATCATCGTGATCATCTACATGATTTAATGTATATGAAGAGGCATCATGGGTGGAGGGGTCAGTACCTTGTGACCATCAATATTGCCCCTTTTGTGTTTGTCTATCCACTTCCCATATAGGCCTCTCCATCTCCATGCTTTTGCACGGATTTTTGAAGTAAAGAGAAGCAAAATTATTGCCGAGAAGACTTGAAATAAAGCATTGATCAAACACCAAAGAAAAGCAAAGATCTGTCTGCGAAGACCAAAGTCGAAGTGGGTGTCTTCTCACACTATAGCGGGAAGCCTATCTTGTATTCAGCCGATCCGCATTGTAGCCGCATACTATATCCCTGATCTGCATTGTAGCGAAAATCATTGTATTATCGAGTTTTATTAGACGATATCGGCTATATTCTCATTGTATCATTGATCATAGTTTGTACATTGATTCTGTGATTTCTATGTTCTAGCATTGTATTTTGATTTTTCATCCACGACACTTATGAGCATACACACACGACTGAGCCTTTCTCTTTCGAGGTGCAGGCGTACGACGTATGATACGAGTCACCATATCGAGGGCGAGGCACCCGATGCACAGATGCCACTCATCGAGCAGGGAGAATGACCCACACCGGGGCCTGATCCAACCTCGTGCCGTTCTTCCCTCCTTGCCTCCTTCTCGATGATGGTAGGGTCCAAACCAATGAAGTTTAAATTTTCCTACTGCACGGTTGGCTTTAGAATTATAGAATAACACACAACTAGCTAACTTTAAACACCGAAGTCTGAAGAAACAATCATGAGTTTTAGCTTGGCGTAGCTGAACTTCTTGTAAGAGTAGAAAACTTTCCAACTTTTGTTCATCAAGAGAGCAGAGTATCAAGTCAAGCGAGAATGGATTCATCAGGTAATAATTTCTTCTCCAAGGCCACATGTAAACTAGGGACAACAAGCTCCATCGGTGCAATGGCCTCCAATCCGTAAGAAAATTTAAATGGTGTACAACCAATGGTGACTTTATAGGTGGTACAATAAGCCAGCAACACAATAGGTAAAAGCTGGTCCCAATGCTCAAGACAGTCCAGAATAAGTTTCTTCAACATAGTGAGTAAAGTTTTATTAGTGTTTTCAGCCAATCCATTAGCGCGTGGGTAATAAGGAGTGCTAAACTTATGGATAATGTTAAAGGTATGAGTCTGATCTTGAATAAGAGTATTAACAAAGTGGGTTCCTCGATCAAAAATGATTTCCAATGGCAAGCCAAACCGAGGGAAGACATAACGCATCAAGCACTTAGCCACCACGTGAATTTTAGCAAACCGCACTGCCCAAGCTTCGGCCCATCAGGTAGCATAATACAAGTGAGAATGTAACGATTATTAGTGGAAATAGCTGGAGATGTAATAGGTCCAATCAAATCGAGCCCCCATTTTTAGAAGGGCTCCAGTGGGAGGATAAGCTGAAGAGGAAAGTAATGCCGCTGCAGAGTTTGGCCTGTCCACTGACAGGAATCGCAGTATTTAACATAATTATACACATCGTGCTGCATTGTAGGCCTCCATAAGCCACAATTCAAAATTTTCCAGTGAGTTAAATCGGCCAAAAAATGTCCATAAGAGGGGATAGAATGTGAAATATGTAGCACAGAGGGTACTTCATGAGGAGGTATACAACGGAGCAGGGCGCCAGAATGATTGGCATAATATAATTGATCGACAATTATCTAAAAATGTCGGTTGTAAATGGCAAGTTTTCGACGGGCTGTGTGAGACACCATCCCCGGTGGACAACCAATATTCAAGAAAATCATGAGTGTGTCATAGTAAGAATCAACCATGGGTAAAGCACTATCAGTTACAGTTGGTGTAGTGGTTGCATAGATAGCAGGAGATGAGTCATCAATTGCCTCCGGTGGTTCATCAGAATCTAATCATGATAGAAAATCAGCAATCATATGTGTCATGCCTGGTCGGTGTACCACATCATACTCAAACTCCTGGAGCAGTAAGCCCCAACGAGCCAATCTCCCACCCAAATGTTGTTGTCATATAAGGTAGACTAAAGCCACATGGTCGACACGGAAGGTGAATTTTTGGCCAAGTAAATAGTGTCTGAACTTGTTTATGGAATATATTAAGCCTGAACATTCCCAGTTAGTGACATAATAATTACGTTCGATCGAGCTAAGGTATCGGCTTGAATAATAAATCGGTCTATACCATTTATCCTATTGTTGCATAAGGACACTACTCATAGCGATATCAAATGCATCCACAAACACATGAAATGGTAGTTGCCAATCCGATGGCTGGAGAATTGGTGCCTTTGTAAGTAGAGTTTTAAGACGATCAAAGCTAAGCTAGCATTCATCAGTCGAGCAAAATTGGCGGGATGTTATCGGCAAGCACGTAAGCGGTATGGTCAGATGGGCTATCCAGCAGAGATGGCCACCATGCCAACAAATCTGCCCTAGGAAGTGCATAACTTCCTTGGGTGTTGTGGGCAGCATTGCATCTACAACGACTCAAACTTTGTTAGGGTCTACCTGTATACCTTGTTTCGAGATTATGTGCCCTATAAATTTACCACAAGCCACCACAAAAATAGACTTATGCGAGTTTAAACATAATCGGTACTCTCTACACCATAAAAAAACATTGAAGATGTTGTAAATGTTCAACAGTGTCATTGGATAATGAAATATCATCTAAGTATATGTGCATAAAACTTGTGAGGTATGGTGCAAATATCTCTTGCATGCAATGTTGGAACCTGCTAGGTGCATTCCATAAACCAAACCACATCATAGTACATGCATAGATGCCCCAATTGGTGATAAAAGCAATTTTAGGGATATCTACCTGAGCCATTCAGACCTGATTATATCCATTGTAGTCGTCCAAAAAAGAGTACATCTCATGCCCAGCTACGTCATTCAACATACTATCAAGAAAGGGTAAGGAAAAAGGATCCGGCACTGTAGCAACATTCAATTTGCTATAATCAACACATATGTGTAACTGTTTATTCTTTTTAGGGATAATAACTATAGGCAAAATCCACTCCGTATGCTCGACAATGACAATAAATCCATCCTTCAATAACCTATCTAATTCCTCTTTCATCTGTTGGGCATAATTAGGGTTCATTGGATAACTCTATTGTTTAATGGGCCGTACATCTGGTTTTAAAGATACACGATGCGATAAATATGAGGGTCCAAGCCCTTCATATCATGGTTATCCCAAGCAAAGATGTCAATAAATTCTTTGAGTAGGCCAAGCAAATCTTCTTGGAATACAGGAGTCAGTCCAGCCTTGATCTTTACTGGGTGTGGGTTAGCATCATCCCCTAAGTTACAAGTAGCTAATTGATCTTCCCACACATAGAACTGTTGGGACAGCGTGAGATCTTTTGAGTATTGAAACAAATGTTTCATATCTAAGATCTTAAAAGATTATGCGTTGTAGTAGCAATAGCATCCATGAGTGGTTGTATCATACATGATGTCGGAGACCAATTATCTAGCACTTGTTGTAAATCGATTGTTCCCAAAGATAACAAATTCTGATTAGCAGTTAAAAATGTTTCCTCCTCAGCATCGAACAATCCCTCAAGCATATGCACATGCTGGACAACATAAGGTCATGCATGCAAATCGCAAGGCTTCATAACATCAAGGGGAACCATGTATTTATGGTGGTTACATTTAAAAATAAGTTCCTGGGAGGACCAATCTTGTAACACTTTAGCTTGTTTTAGCCAGGGTCTACCGAATAATAGATTGTAGTCTAAGCTAGATTCAGGAAATTCCATCACTATGAAGGTCATTTTAAATACTGTCCCCTATAGGGTAATAGGGATATCTCATACCAACCCAACTGGGTGAACTCGAGACTGATCATCCATACGCATAAAAAAGTTAATAGGTTCGATATGGTTGCATCCCAACTTCTTACAAAGTGCTGTTGTGGCAATGTTCACTCCTAACCCTCCATCAACTAATACCTGAGGAATCTTATGATTTTTGAACCACACAATAATTAAAGGAACAACATGATCTACCATGGCGTCAGTTTTTGAATTAATTGTAGCTGTGGCGGGTGCACGACTTGCGCTCGAATCAATCTTCTGTTGAAATTGTTGTGGAATTCTTGGTACCAAGGTTAAAAGTTGTCCCAAAGGGATAGTGATTGAAGCTCTAGACAAAATGTTCCAGGTTGACTTCTCAATTCGATTTCCAATTTCGGTGAAATTGCTGGCCAAACTGTGACCAGATTTGATGTGGATTTTGATGGTCTAGGATCAGCAAAAACTGGTGGTTCTTCTCTAACCCATCGAGTTGCCTTAGTGAACATGCACTTTTGTTCCTTTACACTTGGCTCAAAAATTTCAGTGGCCGGATGAAGCGTCTTACCGAAACGTGTCTAAACGACTGCTGCCTGCGTGTCTACTACACAAATTTGAACCATGTTGGCCATTGGGTTTTGCCTCCCTTTCTTTCGTTTATCATACTCATAGGCATCCTTACACTGTCATAAGATATGTCCTACTTCTCCACAAAAATGGTAGCGTGGTAGGGGTAAGCTCAAACTTCTCCATTGAGTCCGGTTAAACTTCCCTGCGCATCCGCCTCTATAATTAGTATAATTAGTATAATTTGTGTTTCTCAAGTGCGATAGGACATACCTGGTTGCTAGTTGGCCCTGTTCTTGTAAAACAGCATTCACCATGAGTCGATTCGGAGTCTTGACATTATAAGGACAAGTCTTTGTAGTGTGGCTAGTGGTGTCACAAATTGCACAATAAATCTGATTAAGTGCACAATTATTTGCAACATGTCCACGGTTTTTACATTTAGTACAATAGACCTATTTTAATGTGTCATCACTTTTACTTTTTCCAGCATTTAATCATTCAAGTTCTTCTATAAAACCACCCACTTTGTGTTCTAATTGGAGTGCCATAGCGATTACTGCATCGAGGGTCATTCTGCCAACACAAAAAATAATCATTACCTATTTCAATTGGGGGTTCAATCCATTAATGAACAGTTGGGTTATTACGTCATCTGGCAAATTTGCATGAGCCAGTGGCCTACCTCCTTTGCATCTCTAACTATAAATAGTATTTTCAATACAATGATTCAATATGTTTCACAGCTTTAGCAAGACCATCAACACTTGGAAGTACCAAACATTGTCTTACAGGAAAAATCTCAAAGATAACAAACGTGTTACAACATCGGAAGTAGTCAACAAAACACTCCACGCTCAATATCTCACATTGCAGCAAGCTCATGAAGAACTGGAGTCTAAGGTATCGGATGTGGATACCCAAGCTCTCAAAGACTTGGAGGACATGTTACACGAGCAAAATGTAACCAACACAAAACAATGAAGGAATCTAGGGCTTCTCAAGCAGCATATGTCTACAACACTAGAATAAAATAAGAAACTACAACAGTAGAATCAAGATAATCTCGATGCCACTTTGGAAGGGACACCGGGCACTATGATCAATCTAACATGATTTCAAGCAGTCTCGTCAGATGACATCAAGATATTACATCAAGATATTACTCGAGGAACATGCTAACTTTCTAGAGTCATACAAAAAACTAGAAACAGATTGTGTAGAACTCAAGAAGCAATTAACCACAGTAAGCATATCTAGGTCGAAGGTTGCCATCCTTCCATAGACTATTGAGGAAGTGGAAACCCTACAAAACCACATTCAAGATCTCCAAGCAAGGCTATTACAATATGAGAGGCCACCTTCTCTGATTGAAGACCTAGAGCCGGACACTAATGGAAATCCCTATCAAAGAATCCTTTGAAGAACCGTACGAAGCCATGCAAGTACCTGATGGGTGCATCATTAAAGATGACTGAGACACATTTGGCACTAAAGCACGAGATTGGCTCAAGCGAGTCAAATAGATAGGCTAGACTCATGATGATAGGGTAGCTGTATAAATCCAATCAATGTCCAATCTTGAAGACATGGTTCTCAAGTTCGCTTCTTTCTAGAACTTATCACATCAATGACTCATCACCACATCAAAACAAAAATACATGCCATATTTTGTATTATTGGCACATTATAATATAGAAATCAAGAGGCATGTAGGATAAGAACCCACATTTGCTACTCAATTTGAGCCAAATGGCTTACTTGAGAAGGCACAAGCAGGAACTATTTTCCACCCAAATTGGCACACATGAGTATTGACAAATTATCCTGAAATGGTGCACATGTGGTCAAATATGCCATTATACATCAAATATAATCCTTGTTACTATCATGTTGTCCATTTCCCATCCTGACAGGCATTTGCAATCAAAGTCCGAAATAATAAAGGGTGTTCAGACTGCATAAACTATCCTTATTTTGCTCCCCGAGAGTGCCACCATCAGTTGCTTATATGATATCTACTATATGCCACTAGTCTGGAAGATTCAAGAATATGCCAGACATTGTCACTAAAATGTGTATGAAGATTTTTGAGTTAATGACGATCGTGTTCAAAACTTTCTGAAAATCCAAGCTCCTTATATTTCTACCCCAGGGTTTTCTGAAGGAAATCGTGACCTAGTCTATGATATGAGCCAAACACCCTCCATCAACACCAACTATTTCTGGCATGTGTGCATCAAATATTTACCTTCTTGCTATAAGCAGACATTTGAAGAGATGTTCTCTACAGGGTTTTGGGGTACCACTCTGAAATTTTCATTCCCAAACCCACCCACCTGTTGCGTTTGTTTGCAATAGAAAAAGCACATCATGCTGATCCCCTACAACTACGACATCCGAACATCCTAGGTCCAATAGATTGAGATCAACTTATGACAAATCTAGCATGATGACTGCATTTGCAAGAATATCATCTTGCAACAGATGTCATCAAATACTACATCAATTACTCCTTACAACAAGGGTCTGTCACGGATGCCAAACGCGAGAGAGGGGGGTGTTGGTAGCAGCCAAGGCAATCAAGGTTGCATTACAAGACAAGGAAGCCATCAAAGAGAATCAAAATAGAGCAAGAGTCAAGCAGGTAGAGCAGTCAACGAAGATCCGACAACTAAGCCTATATAATTTTTCAGAGGATAAATATTTGTCAATAGTGGTTTTAATCACTACACCCCATTGTAAATACCATTTTTTACTATTCTTACTCTATTTTGTGCAAGTCGAGGATTCCTCAAGCTTGAGGAGTATCAGATCTAAGTACATACCAATTTTTGTATTTTTTAGAGCTCGTTTAAGCCATCAAATTAGCCCAGGAACCTATTTTTTAACTATGCCAAACACTAGGTTTGGACAAGGCCAAAAGCTAGGCAAAAACTATAAAAGGACTAGAGAGCTCATTTTTTAGGGGTGCAAATTGGGAATTGAAGTGAAAGAAAGCTCGTAATCGTGTTTTTGGTTAATTAAAGATTCCATTTCTCCATCTCTTTGTCTTGCCATGTGTGTGTGTGTGTCTATGTGTGTACATGCTAGTGTGCTTCTTACTCACTCACTTTGTGTACTTCACTTGCTCATGGTTGTCACACCTTCCTCACATCTTCTTGGATTGACAATTTTGAGGTGGATCTCCTCAGATAGGTACTTGCCATTGTGCTAGAGTGATAGAACCTCATATTCATGTACAATCTTATAATAAACCCATATATCATGGACATTGTAACATACACCTGAATCATATAAAGCATGTTGAGCTCATGCATCATCCAAAGTATGCATATAGGTTGTCTAGCAACATGCATTAGGTAGAATATCAACAGTGCATCTATAAACCACAAGGGCTACATGGTAATCATGTCAATATTAGAAAGGGACCAAGGTCTCACCATATTTGGATTGATTTCTATTTCAATGTTAATATGTTTTCCTTGTGTTACCAGATTATCATAGTCAACAACACTACAATGTAGACCACCAATACTTCAATAGTAGGCTCCATCCAATGGATTGTAGATTATAGGACCCTTCCCATCAAAGAATAACCCCCTTCTCCCACCGCTAGAATTTGCTGACTTTCAAGGAGAAATCCATATCACCGACCCCCCTAAGAACCGTACTAATAATGTTCATGCTAAATCACATGTCACTTTGTATTGAATTATTGATGTGGATCATTGAAAACTTGTATGCATCCAATCAAGGTGGCCTCGCAAACAAGTTCTCAATGGATGTTATGCCATTATGAGGATTGTATATATATTCTTAGCATATGAATTTATAATTGAAAGGGAATTACTTGAACTCATTTGCAAGCATTCAAGGATGAAAGAGGCTCAACTTCTCACTAGATGAAGAGGATGCATGGCACCATTCTGTGCCTTTAACCAACCAAAATGTTAGTCATCCCCCAACCATCTCCAACAGGACCTGCACTGGTAGTATCACCGTTCAAACTTAGGATACCATGATCAATAACACTAGAATCCCAAAGCGAAATCACCCATGAACAAACCAAAGTTAAAGCAACCACTATATAGACCAAAGACATCTATATTACAAATAGAGATTGTTCTAGAGAGAGACCCATGACATATACATTTGGACTTTTAGATGATGATATGATTCCACTATGATTGTGATCAACAGGTTGGTCATATTGTTCAATCAAGAAAGTGGATTATAATAGTATACCATGTTTGGCTATAAAGAAAAGGCATTTTCTATTATCCATTTTGGATCCAAAACTTTTTTATCTAAAATCTACAACAAGCATTTATATGTAGCCTTTATTTAATAAATTGATATAAATTCTTTTTTAAATCTTTTGGATCTAAAAATTTTTCACTCTAAAATCTTTTCAATATAAATTCTTTTCAATCTAAAATTTTTTCAATCTAAATTCTTTTCAATCTAAAAACTTTTTGATCTAAAATTTTCCTGATCTAAAATCTTTTTTATTGAAAATATTTTTTATCAAAAATCTTTTTACTCAAAAAGAAGGGGCACACAAATTTTAATTCAAGGATATTAGGAAAATCTTGAATTTTTTGAACTTATTCGATGTTTTTTTCATTATTCAGAGGAATAAATGTGCCATAATCAACATCAAAAGAAAACATTATTGGAGTGTGAGGTCCATAGATGCACATGAACAACACAAGGAAGAAGAAGAAGCTTTGCGCACAAGACAACAAAGAATTTAATACCAAGTGAATGTACAAAGATAAGTGATCCATTAGCGTTATAGGCATATATACAAGCTAGGGGGAAAAAACCTTCTAAAGAGGGGAAAAAGTGTCTTGGCACTCCTAAATGTGTTAACACACATCACTACAAAAATATATCAACAAATACCCCTTGGGATTGATGGAGTGAACAAGGAATTGGCACTCATGTATAAAGAAATGCCGAGCTATGTGGAAAGAGATCAATCGACAAAACAAAGTTTTCCAAACGCTTTGCGAAAAGCTTCAAAAGTCTCCCTAAGCAAAGGCTTTTTTGAAAGGTGTGCAATGTTATCTTGTAGGAACATAAGCCGAACTGATCTCTCCAGCCAAGAACATTTCCCTAACATAGTGATAGTGCACCCCAATGTGATTTATGTGAGAATGTAGGTTCCTCGCAACTGCCAATGTGCTCTGACTGTCAAAAAGGATGGTGGTAGAAGAAGACTAACCAAAACACAAAGTATCCAAAAGATGTCTAAGCCACACACCCTCAATAGTCATTGTGAAAGTTGCCCTATACTTAGCTTCATGACTAGAAGTGGTATATTCGGCTTCTTCTTGCTCAACCAACATATTCATAAGCTACCAAGCATGAAGTAGAAACCACTAGTGGTCACATCAGTTTCATAGAAATTAGCCAAGTTTGAGTCAAAAAAAGCATGTAAATCTAGCAGTAATGATCCCCCTTGAGATAAAACAATCCAAGTAGTCAAGTACCACTCAAGTAGCAAAAGATGTGGCTAACCACCTACTAATGCTTGACACTTGGGTAATGCATAAACCTGCTCATCTCAGAGACAACAAATTGAATGTAACACTGATTTATGCATAAGTAAATCAAGCATCCAATAGAATGCTAATAGATAAAACATCAAATGCATCTCGAGCATCATGAAGACTCAACCATAGACATGTTTCCATGGGAGACACAATAGGTTTACAATCTTCAAGGTCAAAATCTACAATAATGTTTGAATATATTTTGTTTGGCACAAATCCATTCCTCCATCAACTTGCATAAATTGAATGCATAAATAATCATGCAAATGCCCCATAATCTGATTCTCAAAAGAGGCATGCAAATCATACTTAAATTCAGCAATATGCTTCTCCTTAGGACTAATGAGTAGCATTTCATCAACATATACAACAATGCTTAGAAGTGCATCATCTTCACATTTAACATATAAGATGCTCTCAGTTGGATTGTTCTCAAAACCATAGTAGGCATGTATCTTTTCATAGCAAGCACGTGGTGATTGCTTCAAACCATATAATGTTTTTTTCAACTTGCATAAATTTTTTTCATGCCCTTTCTACACAAAACCATGGGGCTGAAATACATACAATTTTTCATGTACCTTACCATTTAGAAATATAGTTTTAATGTCCAATTGTGTACATTCCAACCGTGATGAGCTACACGTGCACAAATGCTCTGAATAGTGGTCATTCGACGTGTGGAAGCAAAGGTCTCATCAAAATCAATGCCTCTCTCTTAAGCATAACATTTGGCAACAAGCCTCGCCTTATACTTGTCAAATGTCCCATCAAGCTTAAGTTTCATATTGTGTATCCATTTAGTGCCAATGTCCTTTTTTCCTAGAGGAAAATCACATAAAGACCAAGTAAAATTCTTCATAATAGCATCATATTATGATTGCATAGCAGCCATCCAGTTTTATGATTTTTCTGCTTCATCAAAAGAAACAGGCTCATTTTCATCACAAAGACTAGAGACATCCATTGCATAGCAATGTGATACAAATGAAGCACTATGAGAGCTTAAGCAACTAGGATATCTCAATAGTGCATCTAATTTGGTATCCCTTAAGGTTTACACCAACCATTTAGGCATAATTTTTACCTCCTCTATGTCCTCCCATCAACAATTGTGTCATGTAAATCTGCATCAGAAATGGAATGATTTGCATCATTATTTGAAACATGTAAAGGCTAAGAAATTGCCTCATTTGGACAAACATTAGACTGTCCAACTATAAAAAGAGGCAAGAAAGTGTCATACATTAGAGCTAATTAATTACTCCTTTCTACATCAAAATAATGGTTGAATTGCATCTTCTAGAAAAACAACATGATGGCTTACCAAAATGCATTTATTCAATGGATGATATAGACGATATCCTTTTATTTCACCATTTTACCCAACAAAAATACATTTCATTTGTTTATCATCCAATTTCTTGTGTTGTTGTTTAGGCATTAATGCATATGCTTGACAACCAAAGATATGCAGATGATCAACATATGACTTGCAACCATGCCAAGCCTCATATGGTTTGATCTATTGGAATAATTTGGTGGGACACCTGTTGATTACATATATTGCACACATAACAACCTCAAGTTAGAAGCTATGTGGAAAATCTTGACTTTTGACAATACACCTTGCCATCTCCATGAGAGACGTTCTTTATTTCAGCAACTCCAATTTGTTGAGGTATAATACTTTTCAAGGACTTAACTTGAGCACAATCTAAAAGGAAAGAAGATGAAGCTAGTCTCAATGAGAGGGAACCCAAAAGGTCTAAGGTTCAAATACTCAAAGATCCATTATCAATTATACTTAAAGATCCATTATCAATTACACAACCATAGAATTACAAGATGGGGAACAAATGCGAAACTAGAGAAGATCAATTCAATCATATCATAACCCTTAGGATTTAGATATGATGTAAAAGGCTTATTAGTCAAGACTAGTGGAAGGAACGTCTTGAGCAACATGAAAAGTGCTACCAAGGGGGCTTGGAGAAGGAGCGACTTGTGATATGGAAGAGGTTGATTGAAGTTGCTCAAGATTTGCTAGAAAGAACACCAACCCACATTCCTACTACTTGTATTCTAGATTATGAGTTCTAGGAATGCATTCAAACCAAAGTATCCACCATGTAAAAGATACGAGAAGAAGACCTACAAGAGAATGAATCTCATGGAGGAACAATACAAGATGACAATAGAAGTGATATAGATTCCATGGTGCCTGAAGTGAATGAGCATTGGCCTCAAGAACTTTGGGCAAGGGTGAAAGAGCCCCAATGGAATTAAAAAAGTAAAGCTCAATCCCCAATGCAGAGATAGACTTCAAACAAAATCCATGTGCATTGAAAACTTCCTCTATGTAGATTCAAAAGGCCAAGAACTAGTGATGAAGAAATACAAACCATAGAAGATCCCAAGTAAGAAAAATTACGTTGCAATCTGAATCTTGGTGAGTTATGGCAATTCAAGCCTCAACTTTGGGAGAGACTCGTGGATCACTTAAAGGGCATTAAGACACAAGAGGAAAAAACCAAGTCTCCTCAAAGGCTAATCAATAGCCAAAATCCCTATAAACAAAGTAGAACACTATAATGAAGGAGATGAGGGAAACACGTGTCTCCCAATAACCTTCAATGGATACATGAAAAAGTCTATCCTTGATATTGGTGCAAGAGTAGGCATAGCTACCAAAGAGATCTGGGGAAAATGGACTAAACTAGCTCTGAGACCAACAAGAATGAAATCGATATCGGCACATGGCCATGTATAGTGCCCCAAAGGCCTACTAGAAAATGTGACTCTAACCACATGTGGAATTGAATTTGAGCATAAACTTGCCATATATCAATTTTGGAAAGCAAGTAATCATGAAATGATCCTAGGGAGACCCTGCATCAGTTGAAGGTAGTGCAATATTGGGGAAGAGATACCCTATATCTATAGCACTAGGGGATAACAACCAAGATAGATTTACGCAATTTCTCTTAGATAGATCTACCACCTCTCTAAGTTCAATTTATAAAGAGGAAGATGATATTTCAATCCATAGTGCAAACTCAAATGATCAATCTTGGTTGCATGAGGATACCCACTTGTGGATTTGTAAAGTTCTCTAAAGAGAAGAAAAGAAACTTAACAATGTAGTGCCACTAAAGAAAGAAGAAAGACCTATGGATGAGCCTACCTATATTTCATAACTTTTTCCAAAAGAGGAATTTGAACCGCATGGTTGGATGGAGATTCTATCCATGTTAGATGTGTGCATGAATGAACAAGTTTTTAGCGTGATAGAATGCATGGATGAAGATTGATATGATATGGATCTCTTCATGATCAAGGTTATCAAGGAGGACTCTTATGCAAGACAATGTACAAGGCCACAAAAAAAGTTCTTTCCTATGGCTATATGTATGACTATTATATCATTTTCTCATTAGAACATTGACTAACTTCCTTAAGTAGGATTGGGAGATAATTGAGATGGGAACCTATAAGGTTCTCATAGATACAAGTGTAGAAATTAGTACAATACAGATATCAATTATACAAGAATTTCAAGTAGCATTGCAACCAATAGAGGCATACATCGTCGACATATGAGGTTGTGAAATTAAATGTATAGATGAGGTGGAAGTTTCATTCCATATTGTAAATGCAAGTATGCTAGTGAAATTCCTCATGTGTAATGATGATGATCTTGTACAAGATGTAATCCTAGGCCAAGAGTGTCAGGAGAGCACTAGATTGTGCTCTCTGACTACAGTAGACAAGATTTCCGAAATACACTTATGATTACAAGAACACCCACGTAGGGAAGATGTCTACAAGAATATGTGACTGATACAAGATGTCCCACAACCCGGGACCAATAGGTATGGAAAACTGGACTAGAGATGATACAGGAGATCCCACAACCCGGGATCGTAAGTATGAGACAAGATATCTGGATTACAAGAATTACCTTCTGGGAGATGAGCTAGATACACGAAAGAACTCGACAGGATCTCGTACTACGAGATTACAAGGGGACAAGATAGGATGTCCAAGAACTAGACTAGAACAAGGAACAAGACAAGAACTAGAACTGGAACTTGAAGAGTACTTACTTGGCAGCCACGACTCCTTGAGCTCCCAAGATTGGTATTGGCAAGACTGATTATGAATGTGGCCAACCCCTCCTTTTATAGGTTTTCAAGGGCGGTTCATGAAAGGCGGTTACAAATTGATGATGTCATTGATGATGTCATCAATTCGAAACATGAGCTCTGGATATCCGAATGAGGCAAGTAGACAATCGATCTTAGGGTTTTGGCACACTTCAGACGCAATGGAAGCATTGGTTTCTCCCAGTTCTGAACCAATCATGAGATATAGAGTTCACATGGAATCTAAGGTCAGGGGTTTCCTTTGTCCATGACAAAGAGTGGCTTTATGATTACTCTATTGGATTGGAGCTTGCCTTTTTGCTAGATTCAATGGCAAGGAGATAGTCACTATCTTAGAAGACACCCCTCTAGCCCCATCAAACTATTCAAGTCTATCTACCCGTGTTTCTCAAGAGCTACCATCCACTTCTAAGTTCATACCAAATATGCAAGCAGGACAATCAAAAGAAAACACAGATTAGGACAATAAATTATGGGATCATATAATGGTAGATCATTCGATAGAAGATGAAGACACTTGGACCTCGATGAACTAGGACTTGACATTGAATTTCAATTTGAGGACATATTGACTAAGATTCTAAAAGAATTTTATGAAGCATCATGTGCAAATCAATTAGAGAGTATAAATGGTGTAGTAAAGCAAATGAACATAGTGGTTCCCAAAGATTAAGAGAACCTCCTTTGAGTAACAAAACCAAATTATCATCAAGACAAGGAGGGGGATGATTCATAACTAGATACACATACTAGTACAAAATCCCCTAGATGCATCCCAAAGTTTTTAGGGATCACTCAAGGAGATGCCTCATGATATCAGGCCACATAGAAAGTTAACCCCAAGGAACCACCAAAGAAAAGCATAAAATCTAAACATAGGGAAACAAGAAGAAAGAAAAACTTGCAGACTTATAAATATTTCACTAGATCATATTATATTAGAATAACATAAATATGGATTAATCTAATGAATATCAAAGACCCATTTACCTCAAGAAACTCTGGATGACCTACCTTCAAGCGAAACATCAAGACAGAGATGGTTGAAAGTTCATAAAAAGTTTCTCAAACACAAGGATCAAATATTCCCATAGGAACATTATTGTAAAGGTCCTAATACATGTCCTATTTCAATACAAAAACAATCAATTATAGCTCATTCCAATCATGCTCAAATATGCATTCCTAAAATCCATTGTTTCATGTCAGTCAAGGGTAATCAATCATTAGGTAGAAAATAAATGAAGAAGCTAATGAAGAAACTACCTCTTGTTAAGAAGTAGAAACAAAGGGCACACACCACAAAGTTGAGATGGTAAGCAAAGCAACCAAGCACAATAAAGAAAATCTAGATTCCTACATCCCAAATCCAATCATCCATTTTGGCCCATGAGAAGTACCCACAAGCTCAGAGGACCAACAAATAGCTTACAAGATGATAGACAAAGAGCACACAAATCCCAAATCATCTAAAGAAAATTTGGTGTCCCAAGTCTCAAATTCAATCCTCAAAAGATTACCAATACATCTAGAGACCCAAGAAATAAAAAGTTCATGCTAAATAGTTCAAGGCTTCTAAACATTAGAACAACAAACAACATCCTCAAAGACAACAAAGTCTTCTTCTAAAGAAAGTCTCTATTGTGGCAATCTAAAATGAATTGAACCATTGTACAACAACAAACAAATTCATCAATGAAAACCAAGAAAATATGGATTTTCAAGATATTGGCATCCTCAACATTAGTACACAACATAGAAGATACTCTAGAATTCACTTTGGAGAAAGAATCTATATCATATATTGAGAAACTTTAATTCGAGAAGACAATTCTTTTTGTGCAAGAACCCTATGATTATTTTCAGCCATGTCTTTGCATCATTTTTGAGTTTCTTGCACATCAAATGCATTCAATCTAGGTTCATATTACATGGCCATGCATTATACACATTTGTGATATCCCATGCATGAGAGAAATTGTTGTAAAAAGAGGTTAAAGGTCACTTGTATACTTTGTTTTTGCCACTAATGTTTTGCTTCAAGATAGTAAAAGAAAAAATGAAGCGCATAAATCTAAGAGAGACCAAGCATTTAAACTCCATAAAAACAATCAAGAATGAATGTTATACTTCATATGCATGTCCCTCTCAAGTTGCTTGTGAAAACCCATCAATATTGGCTTTCTTCAAAAGTTCCAAAGAGTATATGCAATATAATAGATAAAAAACAAATGATACATGGTTTGAAAGAAACCTTGGAAACATAAATTCATAGTTGCGCATACCTTCACACTTTCATTTGTAACAACCAAACAAGCACGCCACCTATGGAAACAAGAGCAAGTACACATAGACAAGCAATAAAGACAATCATTTACATGAAATTATCATTATGGCAAGAGAGAAATTGAGATCAAATTTGATCTATAAGGCAACACAATTCAAGAAGAGAATCTCTCTTCACCTTCAAAGACTAACTTGCTCTATTCCCCTTCAAAGACTTACTTGTATATCTTCTTCTTGTCCTTTGTAATCAAGGTTAGACTCCTTTCCACATTGGATAAGGCAAATACCTCAGTCATTTCCTATTAATGGATTAAAAAAGTACAAAAATTTGATGCCTTGAGATTTCTATAGTTCTTTTTTATAAAGAAAAAGATATCAAAAATTTACACACATTGCATATGCAAGGGATATTACCATGAAAAGGATAAGAGAAACATTGTAGGTCGATTGACCATCTAGATTTGTAATCACCTATAGGTCGTTTCCCATTAACAAATTTACACACATTGCATACACAAGGGATATTACAATGAAATAAAAGAGAAACATTGTAGGTCAATTGACCATCTAGATTTCCAATCATCTATAGGTCTTTTCCCATTAAACCTTGCCCTTTCTTCTTCTATGTGCTCCTCCAACATTGGAATATGCTAGACTAGCCTCCTTGAGCTTTTGAGAATTGAGATCCCCTAGGCTGAATTATGATAATGAGAATCTATAAGTGTTTATATTGTTCTCCTAAATTGTAAATGCATTTGCCTTACATGAACATAGGAGTTCCTATGTTAGAAGATAAACTTTCTTTTTTTTTCAAAAACCCAAAAAATTCAAATGAATGTTCTTCATTATGAGACCCCGAAAATATAATTCTAATTTTTCTCAATGTAGAAAACCCCAAGATTAAAATTTTAAAATTGATTTTCATCATTAAGGCCCAAAGTCTACCAGCCATAATCTACTTCTTGTGACGAAATCACTAGTTTCTTTAACGTAAGAGCACAGGCATCTCTCTCAGCTGTTCTCTCATGATCAGCTGAGAGAGATCCTAAAACTCAGCCCTCACATATCTGTGGTACTTTGTCTTTTTCAAACATGTCCAACATTGCTCAATCACCTTCATGCTACTGCTCACCATCAGACATTAGATGATTTCTTTATTTAAGCCCTCTTCTTCAACATTAACCTCATACATCAGCTCTTTTGCCCTCTAGCTCTGCATGCTCAGATTCATAAGATCTTCAATTTACTATTGGTATAAGATCTTCTATATCATGTAATTAGATTTTCTTGCAAATACGGTTAATTCTCATGTGAAAATTATCTTTCAGTTATTTCTTTTCAATTCTCTATCCATGTTTATTGTCTATCTGCCAACAATATTTGCCTCTTATCATGTAATCAGATTTCCTGTACATAACAGTTTCAGTTTAGTAACAATTAGTTCTTATGTTAAAAATGTCTCTATTTGTTTCTATCCACGTCTCCATTTATGTTTCTTAATCTATCTCTGTCAACAATGTTTTTTCCATTATCATGTGTGAACATCTTTGAATTCTAAAAATGTCCAATGTATAAAATTGCAAGAAAGAAATGTGCACAAAAGAATTTAGTATCTAGAGCACAGGGAAGATGAGCTTGTTCCTAACGAATAATTTAAGGTTCATACCAACATAGATGAATGACACACATTGATCATATCCAAACTCTCAACTTGAACACCATTAAAGAGATAAGGCTTTATCTTCATTTGCTGTTTATAATGCAAGAGAATATCTAATTGTTTGACAAGATGCTTGATAGGAATCTTGAAGCACATGCATTCTCTAGCCCAAAGAATTAGTGAACGAGGAACAAAATTGAGGTAGTGGGGTTCCCTGTAGCTTCCGCTCACTTTCACCGATGACAGCTTGACCTAACTAAGATGAGTGATAAGTAGTGACCTAATAAATGAGTTCCAGTTTTCGCGCCGACGGAAATGCTCATATATTCGCTTTCCACAATGCAAGAGAGAAAATTCTGACTCTCTGACTAGATGCTTGACAGGAATTTCAAAAAATGTGCGAACAAGGATCAGAATCAAGGTGGAGTGGGCTCCCTGAAGCCTCACTCATATAGATCAATGACACCCTGGTCTCTCTAAGATGAGTGATTAGTAGCAGCTTAAACAATTAATTCGAGTTTTCACTTGGAAGGAAATTCTCCTTAAGTTATCATAAAAAATAATTGCAATGGTCCTTCAAATATTATGTGCATATATCTGCACCATCCATTTTCAACAGAAGTTTGTCTAGTGTGCGCAATAGAACAAAAAATAATATGTAAACTTGTACAAAAACATGGCTAGGACCTCTCATAGAAGGCCTTGTATGTGGAGACACTCCTTTCTGGGTAGATAAAGAAACCAATCATATGGACTTGAAACCTTTGGGATTTAGCATCTGATTGTATAATTGAACACTTGCAGAGAGCTGGAGACCTCCACCCAATCCTGGACACCACTGCTCCTTTTTCTTATTGAAGTCTTTGCGCAAGTAGATGGTTGCATTCTAAACCAGCATGCTACAAATGACATCAAATTTGGCATTCTCTACCTTTTCAGTTCAGGCACAGATTCCAGACGACTTCCTTATGCATACAAAATTCTGACGTGACCTCTGCTCAAGAACTCGGGTAGCATCAAAGCAAGTGAATATATACATAATTTAACACTGTCATTGCCTCAATGTTAGCTAATGTTGATTGATTGATGGATGAAGTTCTAAAGTTGAATGCCAGGGAAAAGAAAAATGTGATGTCTTGCATGCCTTTAAATGGGAACGAAAAGTGAGACCTAATCCTTTAAAAGCATTTACTTTCACAAATGCACCACATGACATACCTCATATCGACCCACTTTCACAAATGTAGCACAGGACATACCTCATAATTGAATAGATCCACTTTCACAAATGTAGAACATGACATGCCTCATATGGGAGATATCGACCATAGTGTGAGTTCAAACATCATCCTATACTTAGGGGATTGGGGAGTTTTCCATGGGTACCATGCACATTCCTCTGTGTGTGTGTGTGTGCGCACGCGCGCATAAACTGTATTTCCTATTTCATATTCAGATCCACCAATTAAGAGCCAAAAAGTAAAAGAGATATAAGATAAATCAAGATAAGCACGGGCTACATATGAAATGCTCATTACATGGCAAGTGAAGAAGCATTGCAAATGTCAACAATTTCCACTCCATTAACCAAAGACCAGGCAATGTTGCAAATAATCAGGTAACTAGTTTTACACATGATGAAACCTAAGCATAACTGATGCTATCAGAGAATTTATTCAGATGTTGTACATATCTCTCAAGGGAAAGACTATCATAGGTGTAAACCATGGGCATGCAATGCTTGCAGGCAATTTCAGAAAGTATTTCACTCCTGAAAAAGATTGTTATTTCATGCAAACACAGAGCCAGTAAGAGGCTCTATGAAAACATATCTATCTATAGGTGCCATCCATCTTCAGGGAGCTTTGTCACATGATATCCTCCAACATTGGAATATGCTAGACTAGCCTCCTTGAGCTTTTGAGCATTGAGATCCCCTAGGCTGAATTATGATAATGAGTATCTATAAGTGTTTATATTGTTCTCCTAAATTGTAAATGCATTTGCCTTACATGAACATAGGAGTTCCTATGTTAGAAGATAAACTTTCTTTTTTTTTTCAAAAACCCAAAAAATTCAAATGAATGTTCTTCATTATGAGACCCCAAAAATATGATTCTAATTTTTCTCAATGTAGAAAACCCCAACATTAAAATTTTAAAATTGACTTTCATCATTAAGGCCCAAAGTCTACCAGCCATAATCTACTTCTTGTGAGGAAATCACTAGTTTCTTTAACGTAAGAGCACAGGCATCTCTCTCAGCTGTTCTCTCATGATCAGCTGAGGGAGATCCTAAAACTCAGCCCTCACACATCTGTGGTACTTTTTCTTTTTCAAACATGTCCAACATTGCTCAATCACCTTCATGCTACTACTCACCATCAGACAATAGATGATTTCTTTATTTAAGCCCTCTTCTTCAACATTTGTTGGAGATAGACATCTGCGGAAGCACGCGAACAGCACAAGGAAGAAGAAGAAGCTTGGAGCACAACACACAAGACTGAATGTATTACTAGAGAATGTACAAAGATAAGTAGCCCATTAGGGCAATAGGCGTATATACAAGCCGAGGGAAAAAAACCTCCTAAAGAGGGAAAAAAGTGCCCTGACGGTCCTAGAGTGTTCACACACATCACTACCTAAATATATCAACAAATCCCCCCTGGGAGTGATGCGGTGAACAAGGAGCTGGCACTCATGTATAAGGAAGTGTCGAGCTATGTGGAAATCACTCCACAAAAGGAAGTAAACCCAAAGCTTTGCGGAAAGCTTCAAACTTCTCCCTAGGCAAAGCCTTCGTGAAAAGGTCTGCAATGTTCTCCTGCGTGGGCACATATGCCAAGCTGATCTCCCCAGTAGAGAACCTCTCCCTGACATAGTGATAATGCACCTCAATGTGCTTAGTGCGAGCATGGAACACAGGGTTCCTCGCAACTGCCAATGCGCTCTGACTGTCACTGAAGATGGTGGTGGCAGAAGACTGGCCAACACCCAAATCAGCCATAAGGCGTCTGAGCCACACACACTCAACAGTCGCTGTGAAAGCTGCCCTATACTCAGCCTCACAACTAGAAGTGGCCACAGTAGGCTGCTTCTTGCTCAACCAAGATATACATGAGCTACCAAGCATGAAGCAAAAACCACTGGTGGACACACGAGTGTCATAGCAATCAGCCCAATCTGAGTCAGAAAAAGCATGCAAATCTGGCGGTAGTGATCCCCCCTTGGGATAAAACAACCGAAGTAGCCGAGTACCACTCAAGTAGCAAAAGATGCGCTTAACCGCTTTCCAATGCGTGACTCCTGGGCAATGCATAAACCCGCTCATCTGTGAGACAGCAAACTGAATATCTGGCCGAGTAATGCATAAGTAAATCAAGCATCCAACAGCCTGCTGATAGAGAATAGCATCAAATGCATCTCCAGCATCATGAAGACTCAATCGTAAACCTGTCTCCATAGGAGTGGCAATAGGCTTACAGTCTTCAAGGCCAAAACGCTGCAATAATGTGTCAATATATTTCGTTTGACACAAAGCCATTCCACCATCAACTTGCATAAACTGAATGCCCAAATAGTGATGCAAATGCCCCAAATCAGACATCTCAAATGAGGCATGCAAATCAGCCTTGAAATCAGCAATATGTTTCTCAAGAGGACCAGTGAGAAGCATGTCATCAACATAGACAACAATGATCAGAAGCACATCATTAGCACGCTTAACATATAAGGTGCTTTCAGTTGGACTATTCTCAAAACCATGTGCAATCAGATAGGCATGTATCTTCTCATACCAAGCACGTGGTGCTTGCTTTAAACCATATAATGCCTTCTTTAACCTGCAAACCTGGTTTTCATGCCCTTTCTGCACAAAGCCACGGGGCTGAAAAACATACACTTCTTCATGCAAGTCACCATTCAGAAATGTTGTTTTAATGTCCAACTGATGTACATTCCAACCATGATGGGCTGCAAGTGCACAAATGCTGCGAACAGTAGTCATACGGCATGTAGGTGCAAAGGTCTGATCAAAATCAATGCCTCTTTCCTGTGCATAACCCTTTGCAACAAGCCTAGCCTTATACCTGTCAACTGTACCATCATGTTTACGCTTCATCTTGTATACCCACTTAGTGCCAATGGCCTTCTTGCCAGGAGGCAAGTCACATAAAGACCATGTACCATTCTTCATTATAGCATCATATTCAGATTGCATAGCAGCCATCCAATTTTTTGAATTTTGTGCTTCATCAAAAGAAACAGGCTCATTCTCATCACAAAGACTAGATGAAGCCATAGCATAGCAATCTGATGCAAAGGAGGCACTATGAGAGCCTGAACGAGTACGATATGACAAAGGTGCATCTAATTTGCTGTCACGCAAAGTCTGCACCAGCCATTTTGGCATAGTTTTTGCCTGCTCAATATCAGCTCTCTCATCAACAAGTGCATCATGTAAATCTGCATCAGAAATGGAATGATCTGCATCATCATATGAAACCTGCAAAGGTTGAGAAGTTGCCTCATTAGGACCAGCACGAGCCTGTCCACTTGTAAAAAGAGGCATCAAAGTATCATACATGTCTTTGGAGCTAACATATGTCTCCTTAGTACATGAAAGCAATGGCTGAATAGCATCTTCCACAAAGACAACATCATGGCTAACCAGAATGCGTTTAGTCTGTGGATGATACAAACGATAGCCTTTACTTTCAAAACTGTACCCAACAAAAATACATTTTACTGCCTTATCATCCAATTTTCTGCGATGTTGTTCAGGCACTAATGCATATGCCAAACAACCAAAAACACGCAGATGAGCAACAGATGGCTTGCGGTCATGCCAAGCCTCATATGGAGTGATAGACTGCAACGCTTTAGTGGGACACCTGTTCAGTACATATGCTGCACACATGACAGCCTCAAGCCAGAAACTATGTGGTAAAGCCTGACTTTTGACCATGCACCTCGCCATCTCCATGAGTGACCTGTTCTTTCGTTCAGCAACTCCATTCTGTTGAGGTGTATACGGCACTGTACACTGGTGTTTTATCCCACATTCAGCCAGAAATGCATTAAAATCTAAAGACATATATTCCCCCCCTCGATCAAAACGGAGGGTGCCCATTTTACATGCTGACAGATTTTCAGCTAAAACCAAAAACTGTTTGAAGCACATGAACACTTCGGACTTTGCTTTGAGTGGATATACCCATGCATGCCTGGAAAAATCATCAATGAAAGTCACGAAGTAAAGGTAATTTCCAAAAGACGGTGTCTGCATAGGACCACAGACATCACTATGTACAAGCTGCAATTTCTGCGTAGCCCGAACTGAACCATCTTTTGGAAAGGAAGAACGCTGCATTTTGCCCAAAATACAGCCTTCACAAACATGTTTTCCAGGTGCCTCAAGTTTGGGCAAAGAGGACACCATTTCAGATTTCTGCAGGCGTAACAAACTAGCAAAATTCAGATGACCAAATCGTGCATGCCAAAGCTTTGCATCTGACATAGCCTGAGAATCATGAACTACACATGCCAAATCATTCACAGATCTTTCATAGTCTATGAGCTTATACAGCCCACGACATAAAATGCCAGAAGCAATAATCACATCGCCATTTGAGAGATCATGGACTGTACACCTGTCATCAGCGAATTTCACAACCAAGCCAATCTTGGCTAATGCAAAAACTGATAACAGGTTCTTTTTGATCCCTAGCACAAATAAAGCATCTGACAAAGTGAAAGAACTACCATCAGCAGTAGTCAGAATGATCTTACCAACTCCCATAACAGGATAAGAGCAGTTATTGGCGCATGTGACAGTATTCCCTGTAGGGGCAGGCTCGAGTGAAGAGAAGAAACTGCGCTGCGAGGTAATATGTTTGGTCGCCCCACTGTCAAAGTACCAAACATCTGAGTCTACTACAGACATGCACTGATCATGAGAAGATGGGTCAAAACTGCAGACAGTAGTAAACGCCCATTCTTCTTCCTGCACAAGATTTGCAGACTGTTTTTGGTGTAGAGGCCTCTGCAACAACCATTCCAGCCTCTTTCTTCTTTGCCTCTTTAGCAGCCAGTTTTGGACAGTTCTTTATAATATGATCATTTCCTTTACAGTACTTGCAGAACAATTTCTGCTTTTCTGATTTCTTTTCATCTTTATCCTGGTTCTTCAATTGTGCAGCATTTGCAGATTTTTGTTTACTAGTGGAAGAGCTCCATTTTCCTTTGCCCTTCTGACTAGCCAGGAAAGCTTGATCTGCAACACGCATAATGGACCTGTTCTGCCTGGACTGATCTTCCTGCAACAGAACAGAGACTAATTCCTCAAATGACAAGGCATTCGGATTGCCTTTCATCATCAACCGAAGAGTAGAGGCAAAACTCTGATATGAATCAGGAAGACCATTCAGAACGGTCTGCACAAGTGAGCTATCTGGTATAACCTCATCAGCAGAAATCAATTGTTCCTTCAGGTCTTTGATCTTTGTAAGAAAATTGTCCATCGAATCACCTTCATTCATGTGCTCACTCTCCAACTGTTTTCGGAGGTAAGCAACACGAGCCTCATTCCTAGCCTGGTACAAAGTGGTAAGTGTATCCCAAGCATCCTTTGCTGTTTTGCAAGAGCGAATGTGAGGAATAATGGCACGTTTGACAGACAAGGCTATCAATGCATGTGCCTGGGCATCTCTGCCATCCCAACAAATCTGCTCTGCAGTAGGTGCAACAGAAACAGCAGCACGAACAGGAATCTGCGGAATATCATCTTCGACACCATCTTCATCAGCTCCAACACCTGTATTTGCAGTACCTGTCGTTACAGGTGTAACAGGACGTCTTTCAACACCCTGCACAATGTTCCACAATCCTTTTGCAACCAGTACATATCACATCATATAAGCCCATAATAGGTAGTTGGTACCATCCAACTTATCCTCAACAGCCAACATACGGAATACATCACTGCTTTCAGCCATGGCCGGTGACTAAAATACCTTGATGCAGAAAATTGACTGTATCTCAAAAAGTTGAACAGAACTGCCCAGACGAGTTCTGCTAGACCTGTAGCAGACTTCGAGACGCTTAAACTGGCGAACAGAAACTGGTATATAGCTTTGGCACAAAAGGACAAAAGAGCCTGCACAAGCGCTGTGATAGTGCGTTCGGAGGCCGAAACGAGCTCAAATCGCAATTTCGGCACCACAGAGCGAAGCAGTTTTGAACTCAAAAACACCCTGAGTATGCTCACCAAATTTCGTGCAAATCTGAGACTGCAAACGAAGGAGTGTCGACGGCGCCCTAGAAGAAGCGATGACCTGCTCTGATACCAATTGTTGGAGATAGACGTCAGCGGAAGCACGCGAACAACACAAGGAAGAAGAAGAAGCTTGGAGCACAACACACAAGAATGAATGTATTACTAGAGAATGTACAAAGATAAGTAGCCCATTAGGGCAATAGGCGTATATACAAGCCGGGGGAAAAAAACCTCCTAAAGAGGGAAAAAAGTGCCCCGACGGTCCTAGAGTGTTCACACACATCACTACCTAAATATATCAACAACATTAACCTCATACATTAGCTCTTTTGCCCTCTAGCTCTGCATGCTCAGATTCATCAGATCTTCAATTTACTATTGGTATAAGATCTTCTATATCATGTAATTAGATTTTCTTGCAAATACGGTTAATTCTCATGTGAAAATATCTTTCGGTTATTTCTTTTCAATTCTCTATCCATGTTTATTGTCTATTCAGTTTAGTAACAGTTAGTTCTTATGTTAAAAATGTCTCTATTTGTTTCTATCCACGTCTCCATTTATGTTTCTTAATCTGTCTCTGTCAACAATGTTTTTTCCAGTATCATGTCTGAACATCTTTGAATTCTAAAAATGTCCAATGTATAAAAATGCAAGAAACAAATGTGCACAAAAGAATTTAGTATCTAGAGCACAGGGAAGATGAGCTTGTTCCTAACCAATAATTTAAGGTTCATATCAACATAGATGAATGACACACATTGATCATATCCAAACTCTCAACTTGAACACCATTAAAGACATAAGGCTTTATCTTCATTTGCTGTTCATAATGCAAGAGAATATCTAATTGTTTGACCAGATGCTTGATGGGAATCTTGAAGCACATGCATTCTCTAGCCCAAAGAATTAGTGAACGAGGATCAAAATTGAGGTAGTGGGGTTCCCTGCAGCCTCCCCTCACTTTGACCGATGACAGCTTGACCTAATTAAGATGAGTGATAAGTAGTGACCTAATAAATGAGTTCCAGTTCTCGCGCTGACAAAAATGCTCATATATTCGCTTTCCACAATGCAAGAGAAAATTCTGACTCTCTGACCAGATGCTTGACAGGAATTTTGAAAAATGTGCGAACAAGGATCAGAATCAAGGTGGAGTGGGCTCCCTGAAGCCTCACTCAAATAGATCAATGACACCCTGGTGTCTCTAAGAAGAGTGATTAGTAGCAGCTTAAACAATTAATTCAAGTTTTCACTTGAAAGGAAATTCTCCTTAAGTTATCATAAAAAATAATTGCAATGGTCCTTCAAATATTATGTGCATATATCTCCACCATCCATTTTCAACAGAAGTTTGTCTAGTGTGCGCAATAGAACAAAAAATAATATGTAAACTTGTACAAAAACATGGCTAGGACCTCTCATAGAAGGCCTTGTATGTGGAGACAGTCCCTTCTCGGTAGATAAAGAAACCAATCATATGGACTTGAAACCTTTGGGATTTAGCATCTGATTGTATAATTGAAAACTTGCAGAGTGCTGGAGACCTCCACCCAATCCTAGACACCACTGCTCCTTTTTCTTATTGAAGTCTTTGCGCAAGTAGATGGTTGCATTGTAAACCAGCATGCTACAAATGACATCAAGTTTGGCATTCTCTACCTTTTCAGTTGAGGCACAGATTCCAGACGACTTCCTTATGCATACAAAATTCTGACGTGACCTCCGCTCAAGAACTCGGGTAGCATCAAAGCAAGTGAATGGTTGAATGCCAGGGAAAAGAAAAACGTGATGTCTTGCATGCTCTTAAATGGGAACAAAGAGTGAGACCTAATCCTTTAAAAGCATTTACTTTCACAAATGCACCACATGACATACCTCATATCGACCTACTTTCACAAATGTAGCACAGGACATACCTTATAATTGAATAGATCCACTTTCACAAATGTAGAACATGACATGCCTCATATGGGAGATATCGACCATAGTGTGAGCTCAAACATCATCCTATACTTAGGGGATCGGGGAGTTTTCCATGGGTACCATGCACATTCCTCTGTGTGTGTGTGTGTGCGCGCGCCCGCGTAAATTGTATTTCCTATTTCATATTCAGATCCACCAATTAAGAGCCAAAAAGTAAAAGAGATACAAGATAAATCAAGATACGCACGGGCTACATATGAAATGCTCATTACATGGCAAGTGAAGAAGCATTGCAAATGTCAACAATTTTGCACTCCATTAACCAAAGACCAAGAAATGTTGCAAATAATCAGGTAACTAGTTTTACACATGATGAAACCTAAGCATAACTGATGCTATCAATGAATTTATTCAGATGTTGTACATATCTCTCAAGGGAAAGACTATCATAGGTGTAAACCATGGGCATGCAATGCTTGCAGGCAGTTTCAGAAAGTATTTCACTCCTGAAAAAGATTGTTATTTCATGCAAACAAAGAGCCAGTAAGACGCTCTATGAAAACATATCTATCTATAGGTGCCATCCATCTTCAAGGAGCTTTGTCACATGATATCCTCCAACATTGGAATATGCTAGACTAGCCTCCTTGAGCTTTTGAGCATTGAGATCCCCTAGGCTGAATTATGATAATGAGAATCTATAAGTGTTTATATTTTTCTCCTAAATTGTAAATGCATTTGCCTTACATGAACATAGGAGTTCCTATGTTAGAAGATAAACTTTCTTTTTTTTTTCAAAAACCCAAAAAATTCAAATGAATGTTCTTCATTATGAGACCCCAAAAATATGATTCTAATTTTTCTCAATGTAGAAAACCCCAAGATTAAAATTTTAAAATTGATTTTCATCATTAAGGCCCAAAGTCTACCAGCCATAATCTACTTCTTGTGACAAAATCACTAGTTTCTTTAATGTAAGAGCACAGGCATCTCTCTCAGCTGTTCTCTCATGATCAGCTGAGGGAGATCCTAAAACTCAGCCCTCACACATCTGTGGTACTTTGTCTTTTTCAAACATGTCCAACATTGCTCAATCACCTTCATGCTACTACTCACCATCAGACAATAGATGGTTTCTTTATTTAAGCCCTCTTCTTCAACATTAACCTCATACATCAGCTCTTTTGCCCTCTAGCTCTGCATGCTCAGATTCATCAGATCTTCAATTTACTATTGGTATAAGATCTTCTATATCATGTAATTAGATTTTCTTGCAAATTCGGTTAATTCTCATGTGAAAATATCTTTCGGTTAATTCTTTTCAATTCTCTATCCATGTTTATTGTCTATCTGCCAACAATATTTTCCTCTTATCATGTAATCAGATTTCCTGTACATAATAGTTTCAGTTTAGTAACAGTTAGTTCTTATGTTAAAAATGTCTCTATTTGTTTCTATCCACGTCTCCATTTATGTTTCTTAATCTGTCTCTGTCAACAATGTTTTTTCCATTATCATGTCTGAACATCTTTGAATTCTAAAAATGTCCAATGTATAAAAATGCAAGAAAGAAATGTGCACAAAAGAATTTAGTATCTAGAGCACAGGGAAGATGAGCTTGTTCCTAACGAATAATTTAAGGTTCATATCAACATAGATGAATGACACACATTGATCATATCCAAACTCTCAACTTGAACACCATTAAAGAGATAAGGCTTTATCTTCATTTGCCGTTTATAATGCAAGAGAATATCTAATTGTTTGACCAGATGCTTGATGGGAATCTTGAAGCACATGCATTCTCTAGCCCAAAGAATTAGTGAACGAGGATCAAAATTGAGGTAGTGGGGTTCCCTGCAACCTCCGCTCACTTTGACCGATGACAGCTTGACCTAACTAAGATGAGTGATAAGTAGTGACCTATTAAATGAGTTCGAGTTTTCGCGCCAATGGAAATGCTCATATATTCGCTTTCCACAATGCAAGAGAAAATTCTGACTCTCTGACCAGATGCTTGACAGGAATTTTGAAAAATGTGCGAACAAGGATCAGAATCAAGGTGGAGTCGGCTCCCTGAAGCGTCACTCATATAGATCAATGACACCCTGGTCTCTCTAAGATGAGTGATTAGTAGCAGCTTAAACAATTAATTCAAGTTTTCACTTGGAAGGAAATTCTCCGTAAGTTATCATAAAAAATAATTGCAATGGTCCTTCAAATATTATGTGCATATATCTGCACCATCCATTTTCAACAGAAGTTTGTCTAGTGTGCACAATAGAACAAAAAATTATATGTAAACTTGTACAAAAACATGGCTAGGACCTCTCATAGAAGGCCTTGTATGTGGAGACAGTCTTTTCTGGGTAGATAAAAAAACCAATCATATGGACTTGAAACCTTGAAACCTTTGGGATTTAGCATCTGATTGTATAATTGAACACTTGCAGAGAGCTGGAGACCTCCACCCAATCCTGGACACCACTGCTCCTTTTTCCTATTGAAGTCTTTGCGCAAGTAGATGGTTGCATTCTAAACCAGCATGCTACAAATGAAATCAAATTTGGCATTCTCTCCCTTTTCAGTTGAGGCACAGATTCCAGATGACTTCCTTATGCATACAAAATTCTGACGTGACCTCCGCTCAAGAACTCGGGTAGCATCAAAGCAAGTGAATATATACATAATTTAACATTGTCATTGTGTCAATGTTAGCCGATGTTGATTGATTGATGGATGAAGTTCTAAAGTTGAATGCCAGGGAAAAGAAAAACGTGATGTCTTGCATGCCTTTAAATGGGAACGGAGAGTGAGACCTAATCCTTTAAAAGCATTTAGTTTCACAAATGCACCACATGACATACCTCATATCGACCCACTTTCACAAATGTAGCACAGGACATACCTCATAATTGAATAGATCCACTTTCACAAATATAGAACATGACATGCCTCATGGGAGATATCGACCATAGTGTGAGTTCAAACATCATCCTATACTTAGGGGCCTGGGCAGTTTTCCATGGGTACCATGCACATTCCTCTGTGTGTGTGTGTGTGTGTGCGCGCGCCCGCGTAAATTGTATTTCCTATTTCATATTCGGATCCACCAATTAAGAGCCAAAAAGTAAAATAGATACAAGATAAATCAAGATAAGCACGGGCTACATATGAAATGCTCATTACATGGCAAGTGAAGAAGCATTGCAAATGTCAACAATTTCCACTCCATTAACCAAAGACCAGGCAATGTTGCAAATAATCAGGTAACTAGTTTTACACATGATGAAACCTAAGCATAACTGATGCTATCAATGAATTTATTCAGATGTTGTACATATCTCTCAAGGGAAAGACTATCATAGGTGTAAACATGGGCATGCAATGCTTGCAGGCAATTTCAAAAAGTATTTCACTCCTGAAAAAGATTGCTATTTCATGCAAACACAGAGCCAGTAAGAGGCTCTATGAAAACATATCTATCTATAGGTTCCATCCATCTTCAGGAAGCTTTGTCACATGATATCCTCCAACATTGGAATATGCTAGACTAGCCTCCTTGAGCTTTTGAGCATTGAGATCCCCTAGGCTGAATTTTGATAATGAGAATCTATAAGTGTTTATATTGTTCTCCTAAAATGTAAATGCATTTGCCTTACATGAACATAGGAGTTCCTATGTTAGAAGATAAACTTTCTTTTTTTTTTCAAAAACCCAAAAAATTCAAATGAATGTTCTTCATTATGAGACCCCAAAAATATGATTCTAATTTTTCTCAATGTAGAAAACCCCAAGATTAAAATTTTAAAATTGATTTTCATCATTAAGGCCCAAAGTCTACTAGCCATAATCTACTTCTTGTGACGAAATCACTAGTTTCTTTAACGTAAGAGCACAGGCATCTCTCTCAGCTGTTCTCGCATGATCAGCTGAGGGAGATCCTAAAACTCAGCCCTCACACATCTCTGGTACTTTGTCTTTTTCAAACATGTCCAACATTGCTCAATCACCTTCATGCTACTGCTCAGCATCAGACAATAGATGATTTCTTTATTTAAGCCCTCTTCTTCAACATTAACCTCATACATCAGCTCTTTTGCCCTCTAGCTCTGCATGCTCAGATTCATCAGATCTTCAATTTACTATTGGTATAAGATCTTATATATCACGTAATTAGATTTTCTTGCAACTACGGTTAATTCTCATGTGAAAATATCTTTCAGTTATTTCTTTTCAATTCTCTATCCATGTTTATTGTCTATCTGCCAACAATATTTGCCTCTTATCATGTAATCAGATTTCCTGTACATAACAGTTTCAGTTTAGTAACAGTTAGTTCTTATGTTAAAAATGTCTCTATTTGTTTCTATCCACGTCTCCATTTATGTTTCTTAATCTGTCTCTGTCAACAATGTTTTTTCCATTATCATGTCTGAACATCTTTGAATTCTAAAACTGTCCAATGTATAAAAATGCAAGAAACAAATGTGCACAAAAGAATTTAGTATCTAGAGCACAGGGAAGATGAGCTTGTTCCTAACGAATAATTTAAGGTTCATAGCAACATAGATGAATGACACACATTGATCATATCCAAACTCTCAACTTGAACACCATTAAACAGATAAGGCTTTATCTTCATTTGCCGTTTATAATGCAACAAAATATCTAATTGTTTGACCAGATGCTTGATGGGAATCTTGAAGCACATGCATTCTCTAGCCCAAAGAATTAGTGAACGAGGATCAAAATTGAGATAGTGGGGTTCCCTGCAGCTTCCGCTCACTTTGACCGATGACAGCTTGACCTAACTAAGATGAGTGATAAGTAGTGACCTAATAAATGAGTTCCAGTTTTCGCGCCGACGGAACTGCTCATATATTCGCTTTCCACAATGCAAGAGAAAATTCTGACTCTCTGACCAGATGCTTGAAAGGAATTTTGAAAAATGTGCGAACAAGGATCAGAATCAAGGTGGAGTGGGCTCCCTGAAGCCTCACTCAAATAGATCAATGACACCCTAGTGTCTCTAAGATGAGTGATTTATAGCAGCTTAAACAATTAATTCAAGTTTTCACTTGGAAGGAAATTCTCCTTAAGTTATCATAAAAAATAATTGCAATGGTCCTTCAAATATTATGTGCATATATCTGCACCATACATTTTCAATAGAAGTTTGTCTAGTGTGCGCAATAGAACAAAAAATAATATGTAAACTTGTACAAAAACATGGCTAGGACCTCTCATAGAAGGCCTTGTATGTGGAGACACTCCCTTCTGGGTAGATAAAGAAACCAATCATATGGACTTGAAACCTTTGGGATTTAGCATCTGAGTGTATAATTGAACACTTGCAGAGAGCTGGAGACCTCCACCCAATCCTGGACACCACTGCTCCTTTTTCTTATTGAAGTCTTTGCGCAAGTAGATGGTTGCATTGTAAACCAGCATGCTACAAATGACATCAAGTTTGGCATTCTCTACCTTTTCAGTTGAGGCACAGATTCTAGACGACTTCCTTATGCATACAAAATTCTGACGTGACCTCCGCTCAAGAACTCCCGTAGCAAAGCAAGTGAATATATACATAATTTAACACTGTCATTGCCTCAATGTTAGCGGATGTTGATTGATTGATGGATGAAGTTCTAAAATTGAATGCCAGGGAAAAGAAAAACGTGATGTCTTGCATGCTTTTAAATGGGAACGGAGAGTGAGACCTAATCCTTTAAAAGCATTTACTTTCACAAATGCACCACATGACATACCTCATATCGACCACTTTCACAAATGTAGCACAGGACATACCTCATAATTGAATAGATCCACTTTCACAAATGTAGAACATGACATGCCTCATATGGGAGATATCGACCATAGTGTGAGTTCAAACATCATCCTATACTTAGGGGATTGGGGAGTTTTCCAAGGGTACCATGCACATTCCTCTGTGTGTGTGTGTGTGTGCACGCGTAAATTGTATTTCCTATTTCAGATTCAGATCCACCAATTAAGAGCCAAAAAGTAAAAGAGATACAAGATAAATCAAGATAAGCACGGGCTACATATGAAATGCTCATTACATGGCAAGTGAAGAAGCATTGCAAATGACAACAATTTCCACTCCATTAACCAAAGATGAGGCAATGTTGCAAATAATCAGGTAACTAGTTTTACACATGATGAAACCTAAGCATAACTGATGCTATCAATGAATTTATTCAGATGTTGTACATATCTCTCAAGGGAAAGACTATCATAGGTGTAAACCATGGGCATGCAATGCTTGCAGGCAATTTCAGAAAGTATTTCACTCCTGAAAAAGATTGCTATTTCATGCAAACACAGAGCCAGTAAGAGGCTCTATGAAAACATATCTATCTATAGGTGCCATCCATCTTCAGGGAGCTTTGTCACATGATATCCTCCAACATTGGAATATGCTAGACTAGCCTCCTTGAGCTTTTGAGCATTGAGATCCCCTAGGCTGAATTATGATAATGAGAATCTATAAGTGTTTATATTGTTCTCCTAAATTGTAAATGCATTTGCCTTACATGAACATAAGAGTTCCTATGTTAGAAGATAAACTTTCTTTTTTTTCCAAAAACCCAAAAAATTTAAATGAATGTTCTTCATTATGAGACCCCAAAAATATGGTTCTAATTTTTCTCAATGTAGAAAACCCCAAGATTAAAATTTTAAAATTGATTTTCATCATTAAGGCCCAAAGTCTACAAGCCATAATCTACTTCTTGTGACGAAATCACTAGTTTCTTTAACGTAAGAGCACAGGTATCTCTCTCAGCTGTTCTCTCATGATCAGCTGAGGGAGATCCTAAAACTCAGCCCTCACACATCTGTGGTACTTTGTCTTTTTCAAACATGTCCAACATTGCTCAATCACCTTCATGCTACTGCTCACCATCAGACAATAGATGATTTCTTTATTTAAGCCCTCTTCTTCAACATTAACCTCATACATCAGCTCTTTTGCCCTCTAGCTCTGCATGCTCAGATTCATCAGATCTTCAATTTACTATTGGTATAAGATCTTCTATATCATGTAATTAGATTTTCTTCCAAATACGGTTAATTCTCATGTGAAAATTATCTTTCAGTTATTTCTTTTCAATTCTCTATCCATGTTTATTGTCTATCTGCCAACAATATTTTCCTCTTATCATGTAATCAGATTTCCTGTACATAACAGTTTCAGTTTAGTAACAGTTAGTTCTTATGTTAAAAATGTCTCTATTTGTTTCTATCCACGTCTCCATTTATGTTTCTTAATCTGTCTCTGTCAACAATGTTTTTTCCACTATCATGTCTGAACATCTTTGAATTCTAAAAATGTCCAATGTATAAAAATGCAAGAAAGAAATGTGCACAAAAGAATTTAGTATCTAGAGCACAGGGAAGATGAGCTTGTTCCTAACGAATAATTTAAGGTTCATATCAACATAGATGAATGACACACATTGATCATATCCAAACTCTCAACTTGAACACCATTAAAGAGATAAGGCTTTATCTTCATTTGCCGTTTATAATGCAAGAGAATATCTAATTGTTTGGCCAGATGCTTGATGGGAATCTTGAAGCACATGCATTCTCTAGCCCAAAGAATTAGTGAACGAGGATCAAAATTGAGGTAGTGGGGTTCCCTGCAGCCTCCGCTCACTTTGACCGATGACAGCTTGACCTAACTAAGATGAGTGATAAGTAGTGACCTAATAAATGAGTTCCAGTTTTCGCGCCGACGGAAATGCTCATATATTCGCTTTCCACAATGCAAGAGAAAATTCTGACTCTCTTGACCAGATGCTTGACAAGAATTTTGAAAAATGTGCGAACAAGGATCAGAATCAAGGTGGAGTGGGCTCCCTGAAGCCTCACTCAAATAGATCAATGACACCCTGGTCTCTCTAAGATGAGTGATTAGTAGGAGCTTAAACAATTAATTCAAGTTTTCACTTGGAAGGAAATTCTCCTTAAGTTATTATAAAAAATATTTGCAATGGTCCTTCAAATATTATGTGCATATATCTGCACCATCCATTTTCGACAGAAGTTTGTCTAGTGTGCGCAATAGAACAAAAAATAATATGTAAACTTGTACAAAAACATGGCTAGGACCTCTCATAGAAGGCCTTGTATGTGCAGACACTCCCTTCTGGGTAGATAAAGGAACCAATCATATGGACTTGAAACCTTTGGGATTTAGCATCTGATTGTATAATTGAACACTTGCAGAGAGCTGGAGACCTCCACCCAATCCTGGACACCACTGCTCCTTTTTCTTATTGAAGTCTTTGCGCAAGTAGATGGTTGCATTCTAAACCAGCATGCTACAAATGACATCAAGTTTGGCATTCTCTACCTTTTCAGTTGAGGCACAGATTCCAGACGACTTCCTTATGCATACAAAATTCTGACGTGACCTCCGCTCAAAAACTCGGGTAGCATCAAAGCAAGTGAATATATACATAATTTAACACTGTCATTGCCTCAATGTTAGCCGATGTTGATTGATTGATGGATGAAGTTCTAAAGTTGAATGCCAGGGAAAAGAAAAACGTGATGTCTTGCATGCCTTTAAAAGGGAACGGAGAGTGAGACCTAATCCTTTAAAAGCATTTACTTTCACAAATGCACCACATGACATACCTCATATCCACCCACTTTCACAAATGTAGCACAGGACATACCTCATAATTGAATAGATCCACTTTCACAAATGTAGAACATGACATGCCTCATATGGGAGATATCGACCATAGTGTGAGTTCAAACATCATCCTATACTTAGGGGATTGGGGAGTTTTCAATGGGTACCATGCACATTCCTTTGTGTGTGTGTCTGTGTGTGTGTGTGTGCGCGCACGCGCGTAAACTGTATTTCCTATTTCATATTCAGATCCACCAATTAAGAGCCAAAAAGTAAAAGAGATACAAGATAAATCAAGATAAGCACGGGCTACATATGAAATGCTCAATACATGGCAAGTGAAGAAGCATTGCAAATGTCAACAATTTCCACTCCATTAACCAAAGACCAAGCAATGTTGCAAATAATCAGGTAACTAGTTTTACACATGATGAAACCTAAGCATAACTGATGCTATCAATGAATTTATTCAGATGTTGTACATATCTCTCAAGGGAAAGACTATCATAGGTGTAAACCATGGGCATGCAATGCTTGAAGGCAATTTTAAAAAGTATTTCACTCCTGAAAAAAATTGCTATTTCATGCAAACACAGAGTCAGTAAGAGGCTCTATGAAAACATATCTATCTATAGGTGTCATCCATCTTCAGGGAGCTTTGTCACATGATATCCTCCAACATTGGAATATGCTAGACTAGCCTCCTTGAGCTTTTGAGCATTGAGATCCCCTAGGCTGAATTATGATAATGAGAATCTATAAGTGTTTATATTGTTCTCCTAAATTGTAAATGCATTTGCCTTACATGAACATAGGAGTTCCTATGTTAGAAGATAAACTTTGTTTTTTTTTTCAAAAATCCAAAAAATTCAAATGAATGTTCTTCATTATGAGACCCCAAAAATATGATTCTAATTTTTCTCAATGTAGAAAACCCCAACATTAAAATTTTAAAATTGATTTTCATCATTAAGGCCCAAAGTCTACCAGCCATAATCTACTTCTTGTGACGAAATCACTAGTTTCTTTAACGTAAGAGCACAGGGATCTCTCTTAGCTGTTCTCTCATGATCAGCTGAGGGAGATCCTAAAATTCAGCCCTCACACATCTGTGGTACTCTGTCTTTTTCAAACATGTCCAACATTGCTCAATCACCTTCATGCTACTGCTCACCATCAGAGAATAGATGAATTCTTTATTTAAGCCCTCTTCTTCAACATTAACCTCATACATCAGCTCTTTTGCCCTCTAGCTCTGCATGCTCAGATTCATCAGATCTTCAATTTACTATTGGTATAAGATCTTCTATATCATGTAATTAGAATTTCTTGCAAATACGGTTAATTCTCATGTGAAAATATCTTTCAGTTATTTCTTTTCAATTCTCTATCCATGTTTATTGTCTATCTGCCAACAATATTTTCCTCTTATCATGTAATCAGATTTCCTGTACATAACAGTTTCAGTTTAGTAACAGTGAGTTCTTATGTTAAAAATGTCTCTATTTGTTTCTATCCGCGTCTCCATTTATGTTTCTTAATCTGTCTGTGTCAACAATGTTTTTCCATTATCATGTCTGAACATCTTTGAATTCTAAAAATGTCCAATGTATAAAAATGCAAGAAACAAATGTGCAGAAAAGAATTTAGTATCTAGAGCACAGGGAAGATGAGCTTGTTCCTAACGAATAATTTAAGGTTCATATCAACATAAAGAATGACACACATTGATCATATCCAAACTCTCAACTTGAACACCATTAAAGAGATAAGGCTTTATCTTCATTTGCTGTTCATAATGCAAGAGAATATCTAATTGTTTGACCAGATGCTTGATGGGAATCTTGAAGCACATGCATTCTCTAGCCCAAAGAATTAGTGAACGAGGATCAAAATTGAGGTAGTGGGGTTCCCTGCAGCCTCGGCTCACTTCGACTGATGACAGCTTGAGCTAACTAAGATGAGTGATAAGTAGTGACCTAATAAATGAGTTCCAGTTTTCGCACCGACGGAAATGCTCATATATTCGCTTTCCACAATGCAAGAGAAAATTCTGACTCTCTGACCAGATGCTTGACAGGAATTTTGAAAAATGTGCGAACAAGGATCAGAATCAAGGTGGAGTGGGCTCCCTGAAGCCTCACTCATATAGATCAATGACACCTTGGTCGCTCTAAGATGAGTGATTAGTAGCAGCTTAAACAATTAATTCAAGTTTTCACTTGGAAGGAAATTCTCCTTAAGTTAACATAAAAAATAATTGCAATGGTCCTTCAAATATTATGTGCATATATTTGCACCATCCATTTTCAACAGAAGTTTATCTAGTGTGCGCAATAGAGCAAAAAATAATATGTAAACTTGTACAAAAACATGGCTAGGACCTCTCATAGAAGGCCTTGTATGTGGAGACAGTCCTTTCTGGGTAGATAAAGAAACCAATCATATGGACTTGAAACCTTTGGGATTTAGCATCTGATTGTATAATTGAACACTTGCAGAGAGTTGGAGACCTCCACCCAATCCTGGACACCACTGCTCCTTTTTCTTATTAAAGTCTTTGCGCAAGTAGATGGTTGCATTATAAACCAGCATGCTACAAATGACATCAAATTTGGCATTCTCTACCTTTTCAGTTGAGGCACAGATTCCAAATGACTTCCTTATGCATACAAAATTCTGACGTGACGTCCGCTCAAGAACTCGGGTAGCATGAAAGCAAGTGAATATATACATAATTTAACACTGTCATTGCCTCAATGTTAGCCGATGTTGATTGATTTATGGATGAAGTTCTAAAATTGAATGCCAGGGAAAAGAAAAATGTGATGTTTTGCATGCCTTTAAATGGGAACGGAGAGTGAGACCTAATCCTTTAAAAGCATTTACTTTCACAAATGCACCACATGACATACCTCATATCGACCCACTTTCACAAATGTAGCACAGGACATACCTCATAATTGAATAGATCCACTTTCACAAATGTAGAACATGACATGCCTCATATGGGAGATATCGACCATAGTGTGAGTTCAAACATCATCCTATACTTAGGGGATTGGGGAGTTTTCCATGGGTACCATGCACATTCCTCTATGTGTGTGTGTCTGTGTGCGTGCGTGTGTGTGTGCGCGCGCGCGTAAACTGTATTTCCTATTTCATATTCAGATCCACCAATTAAGAGCCAAAAAGTAAAAGAGATACAAGATAAATCAAGATAAGCACGGGCTACATATGAAATGCTCATTACATGGCAAGTGAAGAAGCATTGCAAATGTCAACAATTTCCACTCCATTAACCAAAGACGAGGCAATGTTGCAAATAATCAGGTAACTAGTTTTACACATGATGATACCTAAGCATAACTGATGCTATCAATGAATTTATTCAGATGTTGTACATATCTCTCAAGGGAAAGACTATCATAGGTGTAAACCATGGGCATGCAATGCTTGCAGGCAATTTCAGAAAGTATTTCACTCCTGAAAAAGATTGCTATTTCATGCAAACACAGAGCCAGTAAGAGGCTCTATGAAAACATATCTATCTATAGGTGCCATCCATCTTCAGGGAGCTTTGTCACATGATATCCTCCAACATTGGAATATACTAGACTAGCCTCCTTGAGCTTTTGAGCATTGAGATCCCCTAGGCTGAATTATGATAATGAGAATCTATAAGTGTGTATATTGTTCTCCTAAATTGTAAATGCATTTGCCTTACATGAACATAGGAGTTCCTATGTTAGAAGATAAACTTTCTTTTTTTTTTCAAAAACCCAAAAAATTCAAATGAATGTTCTTCATTATGGGACCCCAAAAATATGATTCTAATTTTTCTCAATGTAGAAAACCCCAACATTCAAATTTTAAAATTGATTTTCATCATTAAGGCCCAAAGTCTACCAGCCATAATCTACTTCTTGTGACGAAATCACTAGTTTCTTTAACGTAAGAGCACAGGCATCTCTCTCAGCTGTTCTCTCATGATCAGCTGAGGGAGATCCTAAAACTCAACCCTCACACATCTGTGGTACTTTGTCTTTTTCAAACATGTCCAACATTGCTCAATCACCTTCATGCTACTGCTCACCATCAGACAATAGATGATTTCTTTATTTAAGCCCTCTTCTTCAACATTAACCTCATACATCAGCTCTTTTGCCCTCTAGCTCTGCATGCTCAGATTCATCAGATCTTCAATTTACTATTGGTATAAGATCTTCTATATCATGTAATTAGATTTTCTTGCAAATACGGTTAATTCTCATGTGAAAATATCTTTCAGTTATTTCTTTTCAATTCTCTATCCATGTTTATTGTCTATCTGCCAACAATATTTGCCTCTTATCATGTAATCAGATTTTCTGTACATAACAGTTTCAGTTTAGTAACAGTTAGTTCTTACGTTAAAAATGTCTCTATTTGTTTCTATCCACGTCTCCATTTATGTTTCTTAATCTGTCTCTGTCAACAATGTTTTTTCCAGTATCATGTCTGAACATCTTTGAATTCTAAAAATGTCCAATGTATAAAAATGCAAGAAACAAATGTGCACAAAAGAATTTAGTATCTAGAGCACAGGGAAGATGAGCTTGTTCCTAACGAATAATTTAAGGTTCATATCAACATAGATGAATGACACACATTGATCATATCCAAACTCTCAACTTGAACACCATTAAAGAGATAAGGCTTTATCTTCATTTGCCGTTTATAATGCAAGAGAATATCTAATTGTTTGGCCAGATGCTTGATGGGAATCTTGAAGCACATGCATTCTCTAGCCCAAAGAATTAGTGAACGAGGATCAAAATTGAGGTAGTGGGGTTCCCTGCAGCCTCCGCTCACTTTGACCGATGACAGCTTGACCTAACTAAGATGAGTGATAAGTAGTGACCTAATAAATGAGTTCCAGTTTTCGCGCCGACGGAAATGCTCATATATTCGCTTTCCACAATGCAAGAGAAAATTCTGACTCTCTTGACCAGATGCTTGACAAGAATTTTGAAAAATGTGCGAACAAGGATCAGAATCAAGGTGGAGTGGGCTCCCTGAAGCCTCACTCAAATAGATCAATGACACCCTGGTCTCTCTAAGATGAGTGATTAGTAGCAGCTTAAACAATTAATTCAAGTTTTCACTTGGAAGGAAATTCTCCTTAAGTTATTATAAAAAATAATTGCAATGGTCCTTCAAATATTATGTGCATATATCTGCACCATCCATTTTCGACAGAAGTTTGTCTAGTGTGCGCAATAGAACAAAAAATAATATGTAAACTTGTACAAAAACATGGCTAGGACCTCTCATAGAAGGCCTTGTATGTGCAGACACTCCCTTCTCGGTAGATAAAGAAACCAATCATATGGACTTGAAACCTTTGGGATTTAGCATCTGATTGTATAATTGAACACTTGCAGAGAGCTGGAGACCTCCACCCAATCCTGGACACCACTGCTCCTTTTTCTTATTGAAGTCTTTGCGCAAGTAGATGGTTGCATTCTAAACCAGCATGCTACAAATGACATCAAGTTTGGCATTCTCTACCTTTTCAGTTGAGGCACAGATTCCAGACGACTTCCTTATGCATACAAAATTCTGACGTGACCTCCGCTCAAGAACTCGGGTAGCATCAAAGCAAGTGAGTATATACATAATTTAACACTGTCATTGCCTCAATGTTAGCCGATGTTGATTGATTGATGGATGAAGTTCTAAAGTTGAATGCCAGGGAAAAGAAAAATGTGATGTCTTGCATGCCTTTAAATGGGAACGGAGAGTGAGACCTAATCCTTTAAAAGCATTTACTTTCACAAATGCACCACATGACATACCTCATATCCACCCACTTTCACAAATGTAGCACAGGACATACCTCATAATTGAATAGATCCACTTTCACAAATGTAGAACATGACATGCCTCATATGGGAGATATCGACCATAGTGTGAGTTCAAACATCATCCTATACTTAGGGGATTGGGGAGTTTTCCATGGGTACCATGCACATTCCTCTGTGTGTGTGCGCGCGCGTAAATTGTATTTCCTATTTCATATTCAGATCCACCAATTAAGAGCCAAAAAGTAAAAGAGATACAAGATAAATCAAGATAAGCACGGGCTACATATGAAATGCTCATTACATGGCAAGTGAAGAAGCATATTGCAAATGTCAACAATTTCCACTCCGGGCTACATATGAAATGCTCATTACATGGCAAGTGAAGAAGCATATTGCAAATGTCAACAATTTCCACTCCATTAACCAAAGACCAGGCAATGTTGCAAATAATCAGGTAACTAGTTTTACACATGATGAAACCTAAGCATAACTGATGCTATCAATGAATTTATTCAGATGTTGTACATATCTCTCAAGGGAAAGACTATCATAGGTGTAAACCATGGGCATGCAATGCTTGCAGGCAATTTCAGAAAGTATTTCACTCCTGAAAAAGATTGCTATTTCATGCAAACACAGAGCCAGTAAGAGGCTCTATGAAAACATATCTATCTATAGGTGCCATCCATCTTCAGGGAGCTTTGTCACATGATATCAACAAAAGTGTTTCCTCTCACCAAAAAGATTGTAAATCCAACCCTTTATATTTACAGAGATAAGTTCCTGAGTGCCTTGTGACATGTCATGCACTTCTATATCTACAGCTTTTAAGTGCAAGTAAGTATGTGATGCGATCCTTCCACAGTATGATAGCATAACTTTTTTTGTCCTTGTGTGTGTGTGTGTGTGTGTGTGTGTGTGTGTGTGTGTGTGTGTGTGTGTGTGTGTTGGGGGGGGGGGGGGGAGGGGGGGGGGGGAGGGGGGGGGGGGGGGTTGAATGATTTGACTGTCTTCAAAACGCCAAAATGACCTATAGTAGGACCAGAAAATCACATCATGGTAAATGATGGATCAAATACAAGGAAAAAAATGAATAATAACAGTATTTAGGGAACATGCAAGGCGATTGGGGGGTTGGGAGGGAAGGGGAAGGGTTTAGGGGGGCAGAGGAAAGTTTGGGGGGGGGGGGGGGGAGTTGATAGAGAGAGAGAGAGAGAGAGAGAGAGAGAGAGAGAGAGAGAGAGAGAATCTTTGGCTTCCTAAGATAAATTTAGACTCCATCAAGTCGATCCAGAAATATTGTGCATTTCAAACATTTCTGAATGAATAATGTGCTCATTGGTGTACATAAGTAAATTCATCTGTTAGTAAATGGAAAGGAGTATAGAACATGGGTTATGTGTGAAACTTACCTTTCTGATATCTTCAAGTTTGCATATACACGAACAGTCTGAATGGGTCCGCAAATCTGAGGTCCTTCCACCAGTGGCAAGATGTTAAGCATCAACATCCTTGACTATCACCAGGGGAGAAAGAGACCCTGAAATACATCACTTCTGCTACACTATCTACAGTCTACTGGGCGAAACAAACAAGAGTGGAAAATCACAACTTTCATTCCCACTCCATTTCTCTTTCATTTGTCTGCTGGTAGTTGCACAGGGCGTGCGCAGCAGTGACCCAGGGGACAGGGATTCCAGGAAAATCAGACCTCTGCTATTCAACTGCAAGCCTAGTGTGAAGACTCCGTACCCACAACTAGATCTAGATATGAGCATCAAAACCTCTACCTCTGAGTCATAGCACACTTCTCAAAGTAGAGGAAACAAGTGTTAGTCAATCAGATAGACCTGTCTGTGACATACGGGCAAGTGTGGTATGGCTTGCAGAAGAATACTAGCCTGACAAAGAATAGCCAAAGAAACCCCAGAGGAATCAACCAACTTCCTAGTTTGACTATCTTGACAGCTTTCCAGGCCGTCTGTTCTGCAAAGGTCTACTATCTTTGGCTATTCCTCCTCGAGCATATCACCTCTCTTTGGTTTTTTAAGGCAATGTTCATCGTCGATTTCCAGATGTCCTTCCCTGCCAGGAATGCATGACCTCTCTTTTGTGTGAAGGTTCATTCATTTTTGCTTTCTATGCATGCCCAGAACATGTGTGCTGTATGCATGAGCATTCACCTTTACTTTAGGGGCCTGGCTTGACTTCGGAACCTCTGACGGGTCCAAGATCTGTACAGTGCGCTGTTTCTTTGCTGAATAAACATAGCAAATGTAAGTCTCAGGCCATCTCTTTTACGGGACGGTGATCTTTTTACAATGCATAAAACCAACCATTATCAGCTTGCTTATATCCCTCTTGAAGCTTCCGTTTTGCAGCCACAAGCCTCTCCTGAACTTCATTGTCAAAGGACTTCTGAGAAGAGAAGGCAAAAAAAGTGTCATAATGAAAAGATATAGAGGTAAGCCAAGAAAAATGATATTCATGTACACTCAGAATTTCAGAAACCATCATTAAGGAAACTAGCAACGAAAAACCACATAAAGCTCCAGCACAACCACAATGGCATGAGCCATTTTCAGATTCAATTGCAGGTGCTCTGCCATACCACCCACACTGTTGTGGAGAGTGGACTATATAAAAACAAAAATAATGTAACACGACATCTCTTTTCACCATGAAAAATATTTCGTAAAAACATCCGATCATTCATATGTAAGTGTGCCCCCACCCTACGGCTGCCTTCGTAACTGTGCATTGGTAAACAAGAGCACATAATGTTCAGAATTGTTGATAAAAAACAGACATCTTTTCTTGAGATTTAAGGATACCAGGACTATTCACCTCTCAACTACTACATTTGAAAACTCTCAAATAGAGCTCCTAAAAGACACAAAGACACATGCTGTAATCCCAAGGAGTATGTCAACATGGGCAATGAACCATGAAATCAGAGAAAACAACATACACTGAGTGCCTGGCATGTAAACAATGACTTAGAAGAGACTCTGCATGTTAACAGTTACAGCATCAGAGGACATTCAGCCCCATACTTAGAAAATGTGCATACACAACAGTTTATCTTGAATATCTTGTGATAAACCATTTTTTACTTCAAAATACGTTGCTAACTTATTTTTGCAACAAACCTTATCAGTATGACGGACTGTTGCAGTCATGTTGCTCAGCTTCATATTATTGCCATCTGCAGTCAATTTAACTCTATTACCAACCTCTGCCTTCCTCACACATGTACTCATATTATTCCTGCTCATATTGATGCCATCTGCAGCTGTCTTTGTTCCCATTAAACTAACAACAGGTTTTCTTTTTATGATTGTGGCATGAGATCTAGTTGGCTCCATATGATTTGCACTATTGTTTGGCAAATGCATACCCTGACCACCTCGATTCTTATTATGATGGTCTCCTTGCCTTTTGAAGACAGCTTCCTCTCTCTCCAATTTAGCGGAGGGGGAACACATATCATATGCCGAAGAATTATGGTCATTATCAATTTCTGTACCTGCTGCATATAAACGACAGCAATCAATGCTTGAAAACAAGTTTACTGCACCATAAGAAAACCAAAGGAGCTGAAACATACATAAGTCCCCAGCACTCTCCACAAAGCTAAAAAGCTGCATTCCAAGGAAATTACCACAGTTACCAATAGTCAAATTCTTAAGTGATGATGCACAATCTCCTCATTAAAGACAGAAAACTTCTAAATGAAATTTTACCTGAGACAGATCTACCGGGTCACTTGCTGCTAGAAATGCACCTTCATCAAGAGGTGGAGCAGGCAAACCATGTCCCTCAGTCCCAATTTCCTGATAATCTTGAGCATCTGCATTCAAATGGCACAAGTAGCAGAAAGAGGTGAGTGAAAGAACCATACAAACAGCACTTTATCAGAAACGATTAAAGCAACGAGTAAAGAGCACCCCTACCTGTGCCGCTGGCAACTACCGCTGCCGCTTCCATGTCCTTTATACTTGTTAGATATGCATCTAATAATCCCTTCCATTGCCTGCAAAGTAGAAGTTAAAAGTCGCTCTATGATCATGATATTTCAATACCACTTGCAATTGTTCCCATTGAACCATCATGTCCTGAAATTAAGGCCTCTTGGTGTGGAATCATGACATGTAGGCTGAGGTTGAAACCAGGTAAATACTGGTTGTACGTGAAAAAAATATTGCATCTATAAGATAGCACTACGAATAATGACTCTTTAGAGAAACTCTTAATATTATATGCCGAATACAGCACAAATACCCTTTATCCCCCAGCCCAGTAGCCCCCTCATAATCAATGCTCCTTGCAGGTGGCATATGTCAACTCCCTGCTAGCCATCTGAAACGATTATCACCATGCATCACATGTATTTCACAGTTACATAGTTGTATTCTGCATTCCGTACCTCACTAGCCCTTTTGCTATGCACTGAATTTTCTTCGAGGGGTGTTTCTTCAAGCTCCATACAGGCTTACCTATTTCTGTAGCCTGAAGGAAAGCAATCCGTTAAGATGCCATCCATAGGCACGATATGACAAAGCACTACGATTACAAGATAACCTTCAGATTCTCCATAGTAATGTGCATGTACTGTAATCTTTGCAAAGCCTCCAAGATAGCACCCTCAGGCTGCAATGAAGAGATTATGTTGCGTATGCCGTATCAAGATCAATCTTGAAATAAATTCACAAGCAAAAAGCGCATTCGGGCATGGATTGCATACTTGATCGGCATCCTGCAATATCTCCCTTATAGACTTGAGGTCTCTAAGGATCAAAGCCTGTTCATCTAACTCATCAGAGAGAACTTCTGCCTCGTCATAAGATTGCAAGAAATCTGAAAATAGATTATCTGCTTTCGCATCATCATTATAAGGATCCCTAAATGTGGCAAAGTCTCCATCCCCGAGAAACGCTCTCCGATCACGAGGCGAAGTGGCTGCACCCTCTTCGCGAACATGGAAACCATGAACCGCATGCTCTCTAGCAAGCAGACTCTTATCAAAGAGAATCTCTGCTATTCGGGTGCGCTGATTGGGGAACTCCTGGGGATGATCTAAGGCTGCGACGGTAATAGCCTGATGAATCACGGTCCAAATGTCTGCTTTGGATGCTTCAAAGAAGCTGCGCCATCGCTGCATCTGAGCATGGGTCATCCGATAAACGGAGCACGCGTGGGAAGGCAAGCCTGTGCACACCCGTATATGTGTGTATGTCCGTATAGTTTGCAAACAATCGGAGGGAAGGAATGGAGAGGTCAAGTACCCAGAGGAGGAGAATCAATATTCTTGTTACCTGGAGAAAACACTTTAGTGGGGGGAGAGAGAGAGAGAGAGAGAGAGAGAGAGAGAGAGAGAACTCTCCGAGCAGAGTCCGAAGAGTTCTTTCTGCCGTGTCTCGTATTTTAAGAAACAGAGGACGACGGTGGAGTGGACGATGAAGCCCACATGTCAAGCCTCTCCGCCCATTCAAATGTCATACAAACTCTTAGTCAAAAGGACACGAAGACTTATTCTATTACACATGGCCGCAAAGAAGGTCTTGCAGCCTTCACTCCATCGATATTTTGGAGTGAGCCCACGAGTCTCACCACTCGTCTCCTCTTTCTCTACATATGCCATGCTTTCCTAACACAAAGCTTTTGGCAAAAAAGAATGAACATAAGAGGTTGCATGCTCTGTGTGGGTGTCTCTGTGTGTGTGAATAGGCATGTTATAGCTCTTCATCTCATTATAATCACTTATTGAAAGTCTTTGAAAACCTTTGTGTTTATAGGTTGGGCACGGTTCATGATAGAGGGGGTCACTCATGTAAACATCACAAAGGATCAGTAATAATTCGAGTTTTTGAAAAAAATGTGGATTTTGACCTTCGGCCAAAATTCGTTAGCTACATTCTGGCTTTTGGGTCCATCAAACGAATTGATTCATCGGGCTTTAGGTTCATTCTTTTTCAACGTCTACCCTAGTCAGCCTTCAAGCTCTATAATCTTGGTCGTGCCAGACATCTAACCCCTCCATTGTAGAAGATAGAGGGTCCCTGAGGTATTACACCCACTTTCATCTATACTCTCAATTAGTTCAAGCATATTTAGGAGATTACACCCCTACCCGAACTTCCTTTTGAAAAAAATGAGCCAACAAAATGAATTTCTTTTGTTTTTAAGTTTCCTCCCATGTATATGAACATGGTAGGGAGACATGATAATGCTAATTTCATAATGTAGGTTTGCCTTTTGAGAGGCAAAGGACATCAAAGTTTCATTCATAGAAAGTGGGTGGTCGCCCTCTCTACTCTTATCTTGAATCCCCTCTCCTTTTACCTATTGTCATGTTTTTTGTCAAAGCTTTCTCATACAAATTAAGAACATTCATAAGAAAGTTAAGAAACGATGAGATACTTACATGAGAGGAGTCCAAAAGCTCTTGTACAAGCTATACAATATATGAAAACCTAGTCAATATCATATGCATGGATCTCATGTGAATTTATGTGCTTCTAGTTTTGAACATTTCAAAGGCATATTTAGAAGCCCATAGCAAGTGGGCACATGCAAAGAGATGGATATAAATCTTTTAGCATGTAACTAGACAAAGAACATGCATCTGTATGCGAGAAATCTTGTAGAACATAGAGAACCATTTTCAAATACTTTTTCATTAAAAAATATTTTTTCATGACACTATGGCCCTAATGAAAAAAATATTTTTTCATGACACTATGGGCCCTCTTTTCCAAGCACGCATGCCCTCAACAGATGAGTAGAGATGTGTTGTATGAGAAAGAACATATATTGACCAACATTATCTCATTCTTGCACTTAATGACCCTCTCTCCCACATTCTTACCCCCTTATATCAAGTTCTTGAGAGGAGAGAGAGAGAGAGAGGGGAGGAGGGAGAAAGTTCTTGGGAGGAGAGAGAGGGGGAGAAGGGGAGAAAAACAGAGAGGCACATTGTCATTTGGAGATAGGAATATGAAGATTCTTAGTTGAAGGTGTTTTAATCCTCCTCTGTGGGATTTTTATTAGCCAAAGACATCGTATTATTTCTATAATTTTTAGAGAACCCTAGCCTATATAGTTTTAGGAAAAGATTGCTTAGGATCAAAATGTTGGTGTGAACAAGGTCACAAATTTGAGTATAAAAGATAATTTGTGTCTTACTTGTAAAAAAATATCATTATTTAAAGCACTTGAAGAGATATTTTACAAAAAGTTCATGATTTCTCTCTCCTTTTTATTTTCCAGTGTATTTTTGGGATTCTATGATGGATATAAGCTTTGTACTTGTGAGTTATATTGTCCTCTATGTTGATATTAGCCCTTGTTATCCATTTCCGTTACTTTCATGGAGCTATTTTTTTGTTTTTCAAATAGAGTTATGTATCTTCATATTCATCAAGCTAATCTCTATTTGAAATGGGCACCTTCTATTAGGTTTTCTATCTGTATTGAAAATACTCTTGTTTGGCAAGTTAAACCCTGTGATTTGCATGTTTCTATACAGATTTATCCTCAAAATAAGATTTCAACTTGTTGTAGTTGAGTTTCCATTAAATCTTGAAAGAGTTGTGTGATATGAAATAGTCAAGAGTATGCTTTGTTAGAAGGGGATTGTAGTTTATATATTCTCTAGATTTGACAATTTATGAGCTTTTTGCTTTTCCTTTACACTACATGAAGGAGATTTCTATTCCTTGATCAAAAACATCTGTGTCATTGTCAAAAATATAATGGACTCTCTTACATCTTCTACATGCTGCTTTGAAAAATTTTGGATTGTACACAAGAAAAGGTAAGAGTATCTGAGATTTGAAAGGTAAGTATTCTTAAAGTTTGGTATTTTGGTCACTTGTCTTTTTTTTTATTTCACCTATGAACTATATCTTGATCTTTGATACTCATTTGTGACAAAAAACTATTCCACATTCACTCTTAGCTTTTAGGAGAATTATTTTTCTACAACATTATGAGAGTGAGGGAAAATAGGGGTATTGAGGAGAAGAAAAATTGTGGAAAGGTGTGATAAAAATCATTATTATTTCAATAACTCAAGGTTTTTTGTGATCTTAGAGTTATTTTTCCTTTCCTTCTTAGTTAGTTCTTTTATTTTCCATTTTGTTTACAATAAATAAAAAATTATAGAAACATTATTAATAAATGAATGAGTTTTTTTTTAGGAAGTTCACTCTTAGCTCTTAGGAGAATTATTTTTCTACAACATTATGAGAGTGAGGGAAAATAGGGGTATTGAGGCGAAGAAAAATTGTGGAAAAGTGTGAAAAAAATCATTATTATTTCAATAACTCAAGCTTTTTGGTGCTCCTAGATTTATTTTTCCTTTCCTTCTTAGTTAGTTCTTTCATTTTCCGTTTTGTTAACAATAACTCAAAATTTTATAGAAACATTATCAATAAATGAATGAGTTATTTTTTTAGGAAGTTGTGATGAATTTTTTTAGAAAGAAGGAATGAATACTTGAGGGCGAAGATAGATTTCCTTATATTTTGGTTGGAGATGAGCCAAGAAATAATGTTGAAAAGGACCACTCACTAGTTTTTTTTTTCAAGTTAGGGTTTTTTTGTACTGATTAAGATTTTGGGTCAAAAACTTATGGACAAATTATTGTTTGTATATGTCAAACAATGTTTAAAGATCAAGTGAAAATGGAACCACCAATGAATTGGAAAAGTTTTAATTTCTAGGCAATTACTTGAGATTTGTGGTCCTCTATAAAGAATTGCCGTTCTCTTATCAACACATTTGCCAGCTTTAGACCACTGAAGTATAAATGACAACTTGAGTATTGAAAAAAAGTGCAAAAGATGCATTTAGAAGACAAAGAATGAAGCAAGAAAATCCATGATCCTTAACAAAGTTAAGTACTTAAATTTTAATTGAGAAGTTGGAATAGAAGGAATAAAAATATTATACATAAAAGAAAAATGAAGGAAACAATTGTTGAGATTTTCCAAAGTAAGGATCTAGAGGATCACAATCTGATACAAGGTTGAGGGAATCACAACCCTCTGAACAACAGATAAAATCGGAGCTCAAATGAGAAAAAGAATGATGTTTGATAAATCAATGAAGTAAAAAGAATGCATTCTTGGGCGCATTAAGGGGCAAAAATTCATGCAAGATGGAGTGATTTTCATTCATATATAAAGAGAATTGAATTATTTTTTTATTTTCATCGAGAGAGAGAGAGAGAAATGCAATCTTATACTTTCTATAAGAACATCTACCTTCAAAGCTTCTAAAAGGAAGTTTGGTCGAAGCCTAATTTACCTTATAGCTTGAATTTGATTGAAAGAACAACTGTACAGGTGAAGGGGCATAGTACCCATGGCACCCCCCTTATCCCATAAAGTAGGGGTTAATTTGCTCGAAGGTGACACTTAAAAAAGAACTGCCCAAAGGCAACTGGTTCTTCACATTCGTTTTAATAGCAAGATATCTCGGTATTTAACTCTTTCAAATCCATTTTCAAAAAATACTTTAATTTTGGTTGAGATATCTTGATTATCTGATTATCTAACCTAGTGTAAAGTCGAGTTTTTATAACGAAAAATATGGAAAATTTTATTGCACGTTAGTTTTGGAAAGGCAACTCTAGGGGGCACACTTTCATGCAAAAATATTGAGGGTTAAATTTGAGTACAGAGATTCATGAAGGGCTACAAAGATAACTAAGGCAAAACAATGACTCCCTCCACTGACCTTGATCCTCTAAATAACAAAATCCTATGTAGACTTTTGTGCTTCACATGTTTATGCAAACTTTTATGGTCCATTGTGGCTATTACTTTTGTTTAGATAACAAAACCATTATATAATCTATTGAATAAATTTGAGTGGTCTAATGAATGTGAAGAAGTCTTTCAAATTTCAAAAGTTTTTCACTAAAAATTCCAATTCTAAAGACATCATAATGAGACATATATATTTTCATCTCTATGTGGATGCCTTCAATTTTGCACTAGGGTGTGTACTAGTTCTACCACTAAAAGGAATCGAATTGGATTTAAAAATAACGTATGAAATTTGAAAACTTGATAGTGCCTAAAAGAAGTATACCAATAGTGAAAGATAACTCTTCAGTGTGTGTTATAAAGTGGCTTAGCATAGCTGAAGATTATGCTAAGATTAAGTTCGTTGCTACGCAATTAAGCAAGATAAGAGCTTAGTCTAGTGGTTAAGTCTAATGGATGGGGAGGAGGTCTTGGGTTCAACCTCTGCAAGTGCATGGGGAGAGTGTTTTGCAACAAGATCTCTAGATTCCTTTAGAAGCATCCAATTTGAGTTAACTCGATTGAATTCTATAAGACTAAGACACAGGTTAACTTACTACTAGTAAGACTCAAGAAGAATAACAAAGGTGGCATACATGTGTACACTTTCGTAGATAGGTCCCCCTTTGACTTGACTTATATAAGGGATGGTTTGGAGGAGAGTTTATTGTCATCTCTAACACTAGTATCGGAGCTTGGTTATGGCATCCCCAACTTGTGAAGAAGACAAAGCTAGCCTCCAAATGTGTGTGCCAAATTAGCCTCTTTCATGCTCTTTTCTACAAAAATATATTCTTTTTGGAGCTCTCGAGAGTAAGAATCCCCCTGCCCCCTCAGAGAAGAGAAAGGCATTGGCCATACTATGGATTTCCCATGCACATTTTCACAACCTAGGAGATTGGATGGCTGCCCATTTGCATCCGCCTATTATCCTCTTTCCTTGTCTTTGGAATTTTCAAGTTTAAAAAAGTTGAATTAGCTCTTATACTCCTTTTATGGAAGAGAAGTGAAGAGGTCCAATTCAATTCTTCTTTGAGCCACTTGTGAACTCATTTCTCTTTTGAATGAAGTACACACTTAAAAAGCACATTCTTTATGCATGAGACACATGCATGCACATATGTTAAGTGTCATGAAGATGATCATTCATGTATAGAGAAAATCTTTTCTACATGTGCATAGAATGTATCCTAAATTTATTGCATCCAAACAATGCATGTAAGATCTCACTCAAATTTGCACATATATTCATGGTCATGGAACGATAAATGATCTTTGTTATGGGAAAGTTTTGTTTGCCCATGCATATGAAAAAGTATATTTTCTTGAATGTTTCTTTCAAGTGTATGTATCATAATAGGAGCACAGACACTTACCTTACATGAGCACATGTAGATGTGTGATAGACATGCTTGCATACACAAAAATACCTAACACTCATGTCCATATTTTCTTGAAAACACTCATGTACCATGTTTTCTTGAAAAGCATGAATGCATGCATGATCCTTTTATATACAAATCAAGAATACATAGGGCCATTGCTTGGTATTTTTTATTGCTTCTTTGAAGTTGTTTCAAAGAACTTACTCTTAAGAAAACATTGGGCTTGTTGAGAAAAGGAACTTGAAATTTTTCTCTAGCTCTTGTAAAAGAGAAAGAGGGTAAATTTGTGCATTGAGAAGGAAAAGGATGCTAATTCTTTTTTTCCAATTAAATGTTTGCAATGCATTTGCATCTCAAGCATGCAAACTTGAATTCAAAGTCCTTGTTTTTTTTATCACTTCCCCAAAAGCTTGCACAAGAGGTAAAAATGCTCCTCGAAATGCAATAAATAGCGATCTCTTTTTTAAATCGTACAAAGTGCTTTGATCAGCCTATCTAAGCATCAACTGACAATGGGACTTCATGATCAGAGGAACCTAAATATATAGAAAATCCTTTTATGATAGAAATTAGGGTTAGGGTTTTCTACCATCTTTGGACCCCCAATGATTGAATGTTATATACCAAATGAAAGCTCTCTTGAAGTATATCCGATGAGCTCATAATAATTTTTTACTTTTTGTGACCCACATTTGGTTAAGTACGTCATTGAAAATTAAGATTTTATGCTATTCTGACATTGTTTTCAATAATCCCCCTTCAATGTCATAATGGCATAAAGTACAAAAATCTACAAAACTTCGGATGTCTGCAAATATATCTCTTAATTGATTTCCGCTGAATCTTGAGTTGAATGTGCATGAACCTGGACTCAATTGAAAACTGAATATATAGGTTTTGGAACTTTGAAATGTAGGACTGAAGTTTCTTCTTTAATTAACCTTGCACATGTATAATTCAAGATTTAGCTTGGGTACTCAACAAGGTTTTATACTTTCCATGGCTTTTCTTCTCTTTTTAGCTATCTATAAAGCTTCAACAAGACCCAAATCGTTCCATTCCATAACTTTATAATAATGATAAGTGCAAATCATATTTCTTAAGTTTTCCAACTTCAAAATATCTAAAAGAACCGACTCACCCAACTTTCATCCTTGTCTTGGCTAACTGACTCTTTAGATGAGCATTCCTAACAAAATTTATATCTTGATAGAGATACTTTACCTCCAACCAAGCCTGATGAGAGGTTCTTCTTGACTTGATTTGGGGTATAATATGCCTCTTGATTCCCAAGAAAATATATGAAAGTGCTTGTGCATCCCTTTAATCCCATCTAAATTGATCTTCTATAAGAAGTAAATTGGTAGTGCCACGAACTCTAGATAATGAAATAGTTTCTTCTTCTTCACTAACCTCCTCTTGAGTAGAAATTGATACAATAGGTCTTCTAGAAGATGAAGCAACATCTTCTCCTACTTGTCTTGGCCCCAAATAAGTGCATTGACAATATTCCATAAGTCTTTAGATACTAACAAATTCATCATCATAAAAGTCCACATTGGATAGTTAGACATTCCTTCAAGCTCATCTTCATTCTCAAATTTATAATCACTCATCTTGTTAAGGGTGTATGTCAACTATGCTCTGATACCAATTGTTGGAACTAGGGTGGGCCTTAAAAATAATAATCACAAGTTTTCAGGATCTGCCAACAAATGAACCTTATCATACATACCTTAAGACTCAAAACTAGATGAATGAGAAGTAGAGAGAGAATACAAAACTTGTCAAAGTGTAACAATAAGCTGAAAGTTTAATACACTAATTGATATTCGTTGACAAATTACAAAGTGTCTACATAGTTACAAAATTGAATTTGTATTGAATGTAGATACAAATTGTGAATGTGTGCTAAATGTAGCTACAAAATCTAAATCTAGGCAAAATTTTGGGAACTAGACACAAGAGTTTGCATGTAAAGTGCCTAAGAGGTATGAAGAGTGTGTATGCGAGTTTGAAATGAATAGAAATAGTTGAGAACTGTTTGTACAACAAACCCTAAGTGAATAACAAGGGAAAATCCTCCTTATGCTAATGTAGAGGGCACGAAGTGTAGAAAAAACAACAACAAAAGAAGATGATAGAATATAGAACTTGTTACTCACAAATTTCAGCAAGATGCTAATGATTAGCTACCAAAATCTCCTCCAAAGCTGCACCAAAAGTTAGAGCACACCTCCTCTAGAAGTTAGTCACCTCTATGATTGATTGATCCTTGAGATTGTTCCTCAAGTGATGCATAACTATGACCACCATGGGTCTTTTTTATAAGCCAAGTGCTGCTCACGATGTTGAAACCCAAGATCTTGCACAAAAGCTAAAGAAACTCTGCGAGAAGCTAAAATTGGTGATCTCTTTTTTAAATTGCAAGAAGTGCTTTTCATATGCCAATTATACACACGTGCATACACAAACATACACTCACATACATGTATACATATACATGTTCATGCATACACATGCATACACACACATATACATACAAACACATACACATACATTCACATATACATACACACTTATATGCACATGCATACACACACATACAAATACACACATACATACAATCACATACACACATATACATACACATACAATACATACATGCACATACACACACATACATGCATACATACACACATGCATAACACACATACACATACACACATATACATACACACACATACACACAAACACACACACATATGCACAAACACATACACATACATAATAAAGACAAATATTCACATACACATACATACACATATACACCCACACATACACACACATGCACATGCATACACACATATACATGCATACACACACATACACATACAGGTATACACATACACACGCATACATATACACGTATACATACACACACACACACACACACACACACACACACACATATATATATATATATATATATATATATATATATATATATATATATATATATATATAGACATACATACATATATAATTCTAATCCATTTTGTTTTATATGTACAAATATTATGGATCGTAATAGAGAGTGAAAGATGAAACTTGCTTTCATAATCTTATGAGAGGAAAAGTTTCTCTTGATTCCTTAGGAGCTGTAATGCATGAGTATGCAGACATGCCCAATGAGGAATTAGATTTGATGATCCAGATACTTACCCAATGGCCAGAGGAAGGTTCCTATGCCGCTCCATTTGCAAAAAGAGAGTTGTTTGCACATAGGTATGTTTTCGTATTATAATTTATTGTTTTTAATGATATTAGAACACAAATGTTTTTATTCATTTTATTTTGTTTATTTTTAAGACACCTACAACACATCTAGATCGTGAGAGCACATTAGGGGTACCTATGTCCACATGCATAGATAGCCTAGGGCTGGAGTGTGACATAACACATGATGGCAATATAATTTACATCATGCATGGTTTGGAGTTTAAAAAAAGAAAGAGCTTTATATGACTCCTACTTGTGATGTCTTCACTTACAATGAACATAAGTGTAAAATTTATATATAAATTGAAATATATATTCAATGCTTTACTTATATAATCTTTTGTTTTGCAATGATCTTGATGAGAGAGACAAAAAGTACGTACTTAGTTCACTAGGGTCCTCATCTTCAAAGAAGAAACATTGCATCTAGTCCTCTTCTTATCATTGTATACATTGATTTTAATAACCTCTTCTTCAAGTGTAGATGCATTACTTACATTGAACACAAATCATTAGCTACTCAAATCAACGAGGAACATAACATATATATAGTTCTAGGTATATCCACACATACATATATACAGACACACACACACACACACACACACACATATATATATATATATATTGTACATTTGATGGATTTTTAAAATACCAAATTAGCGCAAGAAGGTCTTTTTTCAGACAATTTGGACTACTTTTAGAGTTATGTCACTCCTAGCAATTTGGGGACCAGCTAGTCTGAAGCAAATGACGACACCAAACTACGAAGGATTGTGCCTTTGGATTCTATATATATATATATATATATATATATATATATATATATATATATATATATATATATATATATATATATATATATATATATATATATATATATATATATATATATATATATATATATATATATATATATATATATATATATATATATATATATATATATATATATATATAAGCATTGATACACAAAGAATTAACTTTGGTTGACATTCATGCCACCAACTTAAGGTCACTATCTATAACACCCTTCTTGGGGGTGCAAATCCAAGATCTGAGTACAATTCCCTCATGTGAATGGACAAATTAGGTGATCAAAACCATCATGATATAGCATGGCAAAGCTAGACACTACCAGTATCTAGAAGGGTGAATTTATGCCTTCACGGCTCTATTCCCGACAACTTTAGATGGCTTGGCTGATAAATGGTTCAACCAATTTGAGGACTACCATTTCACAAAATGGCATGAAATGGAGACCAAGTTTTCTTGCACATTCAAACTAGGGAAATCCATTGAACAAGTTTTGGATGAGCTAGAAAATCTATATCTAAGAAAAGATGAGTCATTTCCAGAATTGATGGCCTCGATGAAGGCATTTTGGCAAAGCTATTGGCGGATCCAAGAGATTTGCTAATAAATAAGTGGCAAGAAAAAGGTGCTTCCAATGAGCACTAGGCACAAGCTTTGAGACTTGTTAGCACCAAGCACTTCAATCAAATATTTTTTCACCATGGTCACAAGAATCCAACAAGCCAGAGTTCACTTTAATGACAACTCATTGCACCCTGAGCAGTGGACCAACATCCAAGGGCAATGGTAGTTTGCTACTACAAAAGAAGATACAATGGCTAAGGAACTAAAGGAGTGACATGAGCAAGTCTTTGGTGTACTATATGTCACCAATAGGGGCACCTACAAACGAAGTATCCAAACAAAATAGTATGCCAATTCTGTGGGAAATGGGGACATGAAGCTCGAAATTGTTAGCACTTGCATTCAGGGGACAAACAACCAATGACATGGCTAATGGCAGCTCTAGGATCTGTTTTGGGTAATATTACCATAGCCCCTACTTTCTATGCTACTCCCACTATCATAGGTATACATAAAAACATGAATGATCAGGCCTCAATGTTCAAAAATAGGCCTCAATGGCCTATAGTATGTTTTAGGTGTGGAGAATATGGCCATGTGCAAGCTTGTTGTCTTTTACCAAAAAAATGCACCACCATGCTTTAATTGTCTAGAATCTAGGGACCACTACACAAGAGATTGCCCAAAGGAGGCGATGGCAACTGATAACATGGCAAATAGTGCTTTCCAAGTTTTAGTAGAATGACCACCAATAACGAACATACTAAAACAGTTGCCTACTACTCAAGTGGTGCAACTCTGAGAGATTTGTACATTAAGATTTTGGAATAGGTCCCCAAAAAATGGAAGCAAGGATGGAGCTGGCAAGGAATGAAGAAATTAGATGGCAATAGAGAAATGATACAAGTCGAGTGCCTACCCCTGAGGAATCGACCTTCACTCAGTGGTTGAAGAAGGATGAGGCAGAAGAAATAGAGGCAAATCAGAGAACTACCAAGATGGAGGATATGGCAAGAAAGAAAGGAAAAAACCTGTTGGTGGAAGAAGAGAAAGTGACAAGGATGGTGGAAAGGGAAGTGCAAAGGCTAAGCCACAAGACCTCCTATGAGTAAGGAAAAGAAGCCAAGGAAAGAAAGAGTGATAGAGGATGCATATCAAAGAGGCCAATAGAAACTTAGAGGTAAGATACTAAAACTTACCAAAAGCACCCTGACAATGACTCTCTCAGTCAACCAGATCTTAAGGAATACCTAGCAAAAAGTCAGCCTGTACGAACTACTATGCATGGATGCAAGACTCAGAAGTGAGATGATAAGCATCATTGCCTCACTTGGAGCACCGATTTCCATAGAGAGTAGCTTAAATAATTTCTTTGTAGGAAAAGCCCCATGGATTGATTATCATAGTCCACAAATCATAATTAATGTAGTTGGACAAGAGATCTCAAGAGTTATCATAGATGGGGGATTCGGAATCAACTTGCTGCTAGAATCAACAATGAAAAGGTTAGGAATCCACCCAATGAGGGAATCATAAATTCATCGTAACAATGGAAGATCAAAGTAGGGTGAAGCTAGTCAAAGTAGTTGAAATAATTGCACTAATAGCACAAGGATCTAAATGTATCCTAGTTTTTGTCATACCTAGACTCTCGCTTGAAATAGGAGGTTTTCCATTACTTCTAGGATGACCTTGGCTCAAACATATGAAAGTCATCTATGATTGGGGATGGAATTACCTGTGGATATACAACCAAGAAAAATTAAAGCAGTTGCACATGGAAGCTAGTCTGGATTATGCAGCTAAGGCTATTACCTCCTCGATACTGGAAGTAAATGATTCAAGAATTAGCCACTCAGAATGAGGCCATCAGGTTAGGAGAATCGAGATGGAAGAATGGGGTCATACAGGAACCCACAATTGCGATATCATTACATGCAACAAAGACATTTGAGAAAGGATCAATGGGGTAGACACAATAAGATGCAGCATCATGGTACAAATATGGCAGTCCCAAGGGATGAGTCCGGTGAGAATAGAATGCCAAGCAAGGGCAAAAAAGGAAAGCTAGACACAACATTTATGGTTAGAGAAGATCTCTCTTCGCCTAACCAAGACCAAGGTAGAGAATACGAGCAACATGATGGAGTGAACGAATGATTAATAGGAGCCAAAAAAATTGAGTTCATGTACTTAATGGAGTTGGGACCAACCTTGCGAGATGGAAACCCCCAAGCTAGAGCATGTGTTTCCCCAGAGCCAAGAGGAGGTAATAGGCTGCATCTGGTGACAAGTGGATTATGGAAAGAGTTTACAAGTCTGCAAACACTTGTAGGCTTGGGGAAGAACTTCATGACCTTACTCAGATGTGGATATGAGAAACTAGTCACTTGCATAGCCACATCAAAAGATGAGCCTCTACCTCTGGTAAATGTATCCAGGTTCAAGGTATACCACACCTAAAATAGAGAGAAAACACCATTGCACATATCTCAATTTTTGGATAAAGGTAGAAATCCAAATAGACTCATCGATCTCCCTTGTCTGATCCTCGAGTCTAGACCAGGTCACTCTTCACACATCTTTTTTGTTATGTACTCTTGTTTTGTCTGCTCAAGGGCGAGACAAACTTTGGAAGTGGGCATTGTACATCTGGCAGATGTTCATGATACCAAATTAGTGGAAGGTCTTTTTTAAAAAAATTCGGAATATTTTTGAAGTTATGTAATTCATGTAAATTCGAGGACCAGCTAGTCAAGATAAGCATCAGCTCAAATATTGTTATGCACCCATGATTATTTTGGATACATATGAGCATTGATACACAAATCATTAACTTTGACCAAGATTCATGCCACCAACCTAAGGTCACCATCTGTAATGCCCTTCTTGGGGGCACAAATCCAAGATCTCAATATAATTCCCTCATGCAAATGGACAGATCAGGCGATCAAAACCATCACGATATAGCATGGTGAAGCCAAACACTACCAGTATATAAGGAACCTTATGAAGAGGTGAAAGGGAGTCATATATGCAAATACACTACACACATCTAGTGATAGACAACACTCATAGGGAGAGACAAGGGGAAAATAAAGATAGACAAACATACCCAATTAGGGGGGCAGAGAAGGGAAATAGACAGACCCATATAGGGGGCAGTAGAGTGGTCAAAAGGGAGAATTGTTGTGGCTATTAGGAGAAGTATAAGGGAAAGGGGAGGATATATGCACATATGGCTGGGTAGCAAGGGAGAGACACATCATCAATAAGATAGCCCTCCACATGATGTGCAACAAGACACATGCAAAAAGATGCACACAAATATAGGAACTTTAGGGTAAGAAGGAAATAGTAGCACACAGGTGATAGGGGATGCAGTGGGAATGTAGAGCCGCAGAGCAATGAGAAGAAATGCAAAGGTAGAAGATTCAAGCAAGTTAAAAAATGAAACTAGCAATGATGCAGCATAGAAGGTGAAGAACTAGGCGATAGTATGGTTGATGATTCTTGTGGGAGTAGAGAAGCTCCCTAGATTTTCAAGGAGGAAGATGAACATGTCACCAATGTTTAATGAGTGTTGACTAAGATGAATGGAATCCATGCACTATGGGAGGCAAGAACTAAGAATGGCAATAGAAGCTCAAGTGTCAACATCAGCAAGAAGAAGGTAGCTACTGGATCCAAACCCTCGAAGCATGAAGATTGTTCTGGTTGGAAGTTCTAGGGAGTCTACATGTAGGATACTAGTGCATCGTCATGGAACCATAATAGGTCGTGGAATGATGAGTTGGTGATCTTGCACAAGGATAAGCATCATAGGAAAATGATGGATGATAGGCGGGGGAAGGTTCAGTAGGTTTCCTCTCTGCTCCCCAAGACTCAAAGACATAGAAGATTTCATCCTTTGTTAGTGTCCTGAACTGGTCAATTAAGATATGGAAAGGACACTAAGATTGGGGAGGTGATGGAATTTGTAACATCCCATCCATCTTAAACACAGACATTTGTATTACTTTACTATAGTTTGCTAAAACGTTTGTATTACTTTTCTGTCCTACACATATTCACTGACAACAAAATTCCTAGAAGGTGTATCTTTAAAAGGGAAGGGCCTTTTCCCCATGGAATTTTTGTAAGAAGAGCTTGGAAGGTTCACTTAGTTGTAATTTCCTTTTCTAAAGTAATATGAATCTCAGTTGGTTTGTTTATCACTTACCTGTCATCGCATCTCTTCGGATTGTTTTTTGGTTTTGTATGAGTCCACTTTTACTATAATCTTGTGATGAAGTTTGTTGACATGAGAGGCCAAGAGGGAATAGGGTCTAGGCAGTCCTCATTTGTCAATTTTGAAGAAGAATCATTAGTCCATGCACATGGAGCTTCTTCATGAACTCTTTCAAAGTATTTAGTAACATAGTACATGCATTCATCAAGCATCCATCTCTTTGCCATATATCCTTTTAGTTTTGCGCTTTATCACACATAACCTTTTAATATGCCCACACGTCACTTGACCCAAAACATCCATTGAGTGTTTACAACTCCTGCAATCTCTAAATCATCCACAAGGTGATCAATAAACGAACTTGAATATCAAAAATGATGTTGGAAGATCTTTCTCCATCAGACATTGTAGCTCGTTGCATTCACGTTTCTTTTGTGGGATAGAGTTTTGTCAAACTCTTTTGATATTATCCACCTATTATCAATCATAAAATATTATAAAGAAATCAATTCATAAAAGAAAGATATAAAATAATCTTATATATTAAACATAAAAGTATCATAATTACCTTATAAGCGATCCAAGACGATAGATCACATCTCGTACTCCTTACATTGCACATCCATCGATAACAAGAGGTAGAATGTGCTTTAGAAAGTTATGCCAATCATGTGTCTTTAACCCATATAAACTCCTATTGTCCAAAGTAAACATGTTTTGGAAAGATGCTCCATATCCTCTAGGTGTTCAAATTGGCTGAATCTTGTTGTTAATAGTTTGCATCTTCTTTGTCATAAGTATCCAAGGAGCAGGTTCATAAGTTGTTTCCTATCAATTTTTAGAAAAAAATGGCCAGAACTTTGGTTTTTGAGTTTTGATCCTTTAAACAATTTCTTGATGTTGTTGTGTCTTTTAATCCAAGAAGATATTGTCATAATGAATAACCAACATTCTTGAATATATGCATAGGATCAACAAGATGACATATCTTTAACCCTCTCGAATACTCCAAAGAACATCATATCAAGAGATTCTCTACTAGTGATAATTTTCCCTTACTTCTAATCTTCACATTCTCATAATCTTCATCCTCACTGAAGATTTCGGATTGTGGCACTATAAGAGGCCCTTCTATCCATTTTTGATACCAATCCATACGTGTCATTGGTTTTGGACACTAACTTGTTTCAATCTTTCCATTAAAATGTATCACGTTTGTTTTGCATCGTAATGGATGATCATCAAGCAACAACCATTGATGTTGAAGATAAATATTTTTGTTGAGATTCTTACTATAAATTGATCTCAACCAATCACTACAATAAATACAATGCTAATACACCCTTTGTAAATATTCTTGCATGCATGAAAACCATAAAAATATAATTAGATCAACTCACATAAAATTGTTTATATATTAAATAAAAAATTACATCATTACCTGAATAGATGCCATATCCTAGAAAATTGTGTATAGTCCAAGTCGAATTCCATGAACTATAATGTGTCTTTGATTAATGATTTTCCATAAATCAATGACATCAGTACCTCTCCATAATGATTGGAGATCGTCAATGAAGGAGCAAGATATACATTCATGTCTTTAACCTATCTTTTTCTTGGGATTAAAAGTGAAAGCATTAAAATGTTCTTTTTTAATGATAAGGTATGGTAGGAGATTGTAGTTGATGACTGCCACTAGCCATGTTGACCATGTACTAGATTTTATTGAAAATGGATTAGCCTCATCTAATGCAACACCTAACTTTAGAATGTGTGGCTCTTGTGCAAAATCAGGCCATCTAGAATCAGTATGTTGAAAAGCTACACTGTTTGTTGGAATTCTCATTACTACATCAATACTTTTATGATCGAATCCCCATGTCAAAGGCTTTGATAATTCATGCCTTTGAAACATATGTTTAATTCATGGAGCTAATTGAAAATTTCTCAATACCTTTTTTGGGATTTTACCCTCTTTTTTCTTATATCGAGAAGATTAACATTTTGGACATGTCAAAAAGTCTACATATTCACCTCTATATAAAATACAATCATTAGGACATGCATGTATACAATAATAATCTATATCAAGATTGTTGATTATCTTTTTCACTTCGTCATGTGATGTAGGAAGAACATTGTTGCTCGGTAAAAACTTTTTAGATAGTAACCTACAAGTTCATGAAAAAAAGTATTATGAATGAAAATAAATACATCTTTCTCTCTCTCTCTCTTTCTCTCTCTCTCTCTCTCTCTCTCTCTCTCTCTCTCTCTATATATATATATATATATATATATATATATATATATATATATATATATATATATATATATATATATATATATATATATATATATATATATATATATATATATATATATATATATATATATATATATATATATATATATATATACACACACACACACATATGTGTGTGTGTGAGTGTATGTGTATGTGTATGTATGTGTGTATGTATGTGTGTATATGTATGTATGTATGTATGTGTGTATGTGTATATGTATGTGTGTATATGTGTATGTATGTGTGTATATGTGTATGTATGTGTGTATGTATGTGTATATGCAGTGTGTATGTGTGTATGCATATATATGTGTGTGTATACGTATATACCTATATGTTTATGTGTATGTGTTTATATTATATAAATAGATAGAAAAATAAACAACATACCTTAATAGTGTCGAAACAGATACATTACTCCATCCAAAATGATTATGAAGATTGAGAATAAGTAAGCTTACACTTAGTCATGTCAAGCGACTTCTTTCATATATATGATTTAGACATTCATCTCAAAGATATTTCTTATTTTTAGAAATGTCAGTGCTTTCATTGTCATTTTGATACCAATCCTCAATAAAATTTGCCATGCTTCATCATCAGCATCACAAAAATCTAGTAGTTTGTCTTCTTTCGAACATAATTCTTTCAATATTGCATATTCTATAGGATCACTTTTGTGTATCCTCCTCATGGATTCTTCTAATAAACGAGATCTTACTGGTTCTGAATGGTGTGGTGGAACATCATCAATATCATACATTGGAATATACATACATGAATAAAAATCATCAGTATTCTATGCTGGAACATCAAGCTTACACTATGCTTGAGGTGGATTTGATCTACATCAAAGGCTATCGCATCAAAAGAATATCCATTGGAGAGTTCTTTTTCTTATGCTCATTTATTGTATTTTTTGAGAGTTTTTTGGATGGTTCATTTACCGTTGCAAAACCCTTGAGCTTTACACATGTAAAGGTAGAAATATAGAGCCCAAATCCCACAAATTTGTGGTGGTTGAAGTTGCATTCAATCAAGCAATCAAATCACCTAAAAGTAGATCAAACTAGATCTTCACTTTTCCTAGATTGTAGGAAAGTGAATTGATTCCCTCTAACAACCATTCCCACCTTCATTTGGATTCAAATTTCTCTTGTAGAAGTCGTGGAACACTCCTAGAGTCTACATAAAGACTTGAAATCACTTGTACATTACATGGAAGCAATATACATACACTTGTGACCATCATTGTCTTGCTCCTTCAATTCTCTGCATCATCTTCTTCGCCAATAGTAATCTTGCAGAGGCTTCTGCTCTCTCTCCAGAGCTCCAAATTGAGTGCAAGATGGCTCACTGGAAAGGTATAAGTGCCTAGTTTATGCTTATAAATTTCAAAGCATTTGTTTCAGTATATTGGGAGAAATCTCAGTTTTTCTATCTCAAGTTCAATCTCTGCATATTCTTGAAAAATAGGAAGTACCATCGGTGAATGTCGCATTCATTCCTATAGCATATTTTGATTATTCCTTACAATTTTGTGCATTCCATACACTCAACCCTATGTGTATCACTCCCATAAAAGGATTTTTTCTAATTGTAATCACGCTGATCGCTATGGGCATTTGAAGTTCATTGTCTCTTCCATAGATAGTAAGTTTTTTGAGCTAGTCGACCCACGAACCTATCTGTTTTGTATCGAATCATTCTCCTTGATGCTCCAAAGCACATAGTGTGTTTCTTTGCACTTATCATATGCTTATAAGGTCTATTTGAGTCTCCATAAGTTCAAGGGTTGGTCTTCTGCCGGTTGGCTTGACCAAACTTCATCGCTTCAAAACGAACTTTTCTACCTTCTACAAGCTTCTCCAAGTTCTTTCAGTGGTATTAGAGCTAGATCAAGAGATCAACACAACTACGTGGCTTGGCAAATCAGAATGGAGGCCTATTTGCAAGGTAGATTTATGGAATTGTAGCAGGTGATGAAGTTATGCCTATTCCAAGATCCAAAGGAGGACCTACACAAGAGGAGACAGATACGCTCACACTTTGGTGTGCAAGGGATGCTCAAGCAAGGTCGTACATACTAAACTCTATCTCTGACTTTCTATTACGACATATTAGAGGATGCAAGACATCTCAAGAGACTTGGGATGCCCTTGAGACTTTATTTTCTGCTAGTACCAAAGCAAGAAAGAATCATCTTTGGAACGATTTCAACCAAATGAAGAAGACACCTAAACAAACCATCACAAAGTTTGTTACCAAGGTCAAGGAGGTTGCGGATCAGTTAGCATCCATTGGAGAGCTGATTGAAGAAGAGGTCATCATGAGGCAAATTCTCAACGGCATTCGAAGTGATAAGCAATGGCAATCCTTCACGACGGCTTATGATCTCATCATGGATGTGCAGATTCCAGACTTCAACATCTTTCTTGGACAACCCTTCAATCAAGAAGCCAACAATAGCATAAAGGAAGGTAACTCTTATCATTGTAATTCAATTAGTGCTCTATATGCAGATAAGAAGGATAAGAAGCAGAAAGGCAAGAAGAAGGAAGAAGATGAAGAAGAGACCTCCCAAGCCAACTTCGCAAGCAAGAGCAAGTGGAAAGGGAAGAAGAAAGGATCAAAGCAAGACAAAGCCAAAGGTCAGAATGTTCAACCTTGTGCCATATGCGATAAGACCAACCACACCACTCAGAATTGCTGGTTCAATGGGAAGACCCAGAAAGGAAGTGGAAGAGGTGGATATGGCAGCAATAGAGGCAGAGGTGGACACAACTTCAACAATAACAATAGAGGCTATAATAGACGGGACTACAACAATGATTCAGAAGACCAATCACATGAAGACTCATTGCTTCTCATGAATCTACGCCACAAAGAAGGTAAAGAAGATGATCATTTGTTCTACATAGATTCAGGATGTTCGAATCATGTTGCAGGCAACATTGCTCTTCTATCTGATTTGGAAAGTCCAAAGCATAGACATGAAGTGCAAACAGGAGATGACACAAAGCACAATGTGGAGAAGATTGGTAATGTCAAAGCTTCCAATGGCAGGACAAACATTCTGAGTAAGGTTCTCTATGTACCCACTATCACTAAAAACCTAATAAGTGTAGGCCAAATAGTTGAAAAAGACTTGCAAGTTAGGTTCACCCAACATGAAGCTTTTATGGAAGATCCATGTCAAGGCTTCAAAAAGATAGCCCGTGGTGAGAAGCATGGTAGGCTCTTTACTTCTGAAGTAGGAGAAACCAAGAACATAGCTCTATTCAACTTTGGGTCTCAAACCCTAAGTGAGCTTGAAGTGTGGCATAAGAGACTTGCTCATGTGAATGAAAGAACCTTGAAGGATATATGCAGGGATCAAAGTGTTCTAGGACTGCCGAACATATTAAAGCAACACATGATCAACAGGTGTGATGCATGTCAGATTGGGAAGGCACAAAGACAACCATTCAACCACAAAGGCTACATCCACAACAACTTATTGGACTTAGTACATACGGATGTATGGGGACCAAGTCAAGAACCTTCATTGGCAGGATCAAGGTATTATGTCTCATTTATTGACGACCATAGTAGATGGACTGTTCTATACTTTATCAAGAGTAAGAATGAAGTATTTGATTACTTCAAGAAGTATCTTGCACATGTGGAGAATCATACAGGTAGATCACTAAAGAAGGTCAGATCTGATGGAGGGGGAGAATACTTCTCCAAAGAGTTTGATGAGTTCTTGTAGGACAAAGGTATCAAAAGGGAAGTGACTACCAGGTACTCTCCTCAACTAAATGGAATTGCAGAGAGGAGAAACAAGACATTGGTTGGATCAGCCCAAACAATGCTTGAAGAGAAGAAGCTTCCACATTATCTATGGGCAGAAGCTATTTCAACTGCTGTGTACCTCGTCAATAGACTACCATCCAAATCACTTCAAGGTATGACTCCTTATGAAGCATGGCATGGAAGAAAACCTAGTCTTGGACATTGCAAGGTTTTTGGTTGTTTAGCTTATGTTCATGTACCATCTCAAATAAGAGGTAAGCTAGATGAAAGGGCAACAAAGGCAGTGTTTATTGGATATAATTCAACTCAGATGGGTTACAGGTTCTTCAATCCTTCAACCAAGCAATTCACTACAAGTAGAGATGTTGTGTTTGAAGAACACAGGTCTTGGTATGATGAAGACAAACAAAAGGTAAAACTACCATATGATCTTGATTTTGACTCTCATCAATTAGGAAGCAAGCATGATACACAGGTCCAGGATCCAAGAAGTGATACAGACGATGACCAAGATGAAAGAGAAAAGGATTACAAGCTATGGAAGTCAAGAGGCAAAGCAAAGATGTAAGAGGTTGGAGAATGCTCAAAACAAGCACCTAGAAGATCAGCAAGAGAGAAAAAATAACCAGAAAGGTATGGATATGATTCCACATTTGTTACGAAGCATTCAATCTACTTGGCAAAAGACTCTATTTCAGAGGAACCCAAAACCTATGAAGAGGCAAAGGGAAACCCTAATTGGGAAAAGGCCATGAATGAAGAGATATATGCATTGAAGGAAATGGACACTTGGGATTTGGTTCCAATGTCGCCGAATCAAAAGGTAATTGGTTGCAGATGGGTATATAAAGTTAAAAGAAATTTAGATGGATTAGTATGCAGGTACAAGGCAAGATTAGTTGCCAAAGGATGCTCACAAACTCATGGTATAGACTATGAGGAAACATTCTCACCAATTGCAAAGATGACTACAATCAGGACATTGATAAGTGTAGCTACTACAAGGAATTGGAGGCTCCTCCAACTTGATGTGAAAAATGCATTCTTAAATGGTTGGATAAGTGAAGAGGTATACGTGTCACAACCACCGGGTTTTGAAAACCCTAATCATCCATCTTATGTTTGCAGACTTAAGAAAGCATTGTATGGATTGAAACAAGCTCCTAGAGCTTGGAATTACAAGTTGGTTACATATCTTCAAGATCAAGGCTTCAAAGCTAGCAACTCAGATCCTTCTCTATTCATCAAAAGGGATCACAATGAGGTTATCTATTTATGTGTATATGTAGATGATATTATTGTGACACATGATGATCTAAATGGCATTCAAAGGATCAAGAGACACATGCAAGAGGAGTTCAAAATCAGTGACCTAGGTGAGCTCACATATTTCCTAGGTATGCAGGTGATATACACAGATGAAGGAATGTATTTGACTCAAAGAAGATACATTCAGGATCTTCTTCTCAAGTTCAAACTGGAGAACACTAAACCTGCAGGTACACCTTTGGAGATGAATCATAAACTAAGTGTTTATGAAGGTGAGAAAATTCAAGACATTAAATAATATCAAAGCTTGGTAGGTAGCTTGATATATGCTACTCATACAAGGGCAGACATCTCATATAGTGTGGGAGTGCTTAGTCAGTTCATGCACTCACCGAGAAGACCACACATGGATGCGGCTAAGAGAATACTAAAGTATATCAAAGGTACAATCATTGAAGGTATATTCTATCCTTACTCTTCAGATTTGGATATCAAAATCTACTCACATGCAGATTGGGCAGGAGCTAAGGATGATAGAAAAAGTACATCTGGTTACTTAGCATTTGCAGGTTCGAAGCTAGTGTCATGGAGTTCCAAGAAGCAACCAACAGTTGCTTTATCTTCAACTAAAGCAGAGTACAGAGACTTGACCATAGCAACTCAAGAGGCAATATGGTTAAAAGCATTGTATACAGATTTGGGACTTGTGAGTTCCAAACCTCACATATTTGGAGATAATGTAAGTTCCATGCATCTAGCGGCAAATCCTATTTTCCATGCAAGAACCAAGCATATAGAAGTCCATTAACACTTCATCACAGAGAAGCTCATGGAAAAGGAGATGGACATTTCTTTTGTTCCAATTGAAAAGCAAGTAGCAGATATGATGACAAAGGCACTTGATGGAATAAAGCTTTGTAGATTCAAAGCTATGGCAGGTATTCAACCTATCAGAGAATGGAGACTCAAGCATACTTTAGCTTGAGGGGGAGCTGTTGGAACATCAAGCTTACACTATGCTTGAGGTGGATTTGATCTACATCAAAGGCTATCGTGTCGAAAGAATATCCATTGGAGAGTTCTTTTTCTTATGCTCATTTATTGTATTTTTTGAGAGATTTTTTGATGGTTCATTTACCATTGTAAAAGCCTTGAGCTTTACACATGTAAAGGTAGAAATATAGAGCCCAAATCCCACAAATTTGTGGTGGTTGAAGTTGCATTCAATCAAGCAATCAAATCACCTAAAAGTAGATCAAACTAGATCTTCACTTTTCCTAGATTGTAGGAAAGTGAGTTGATTCCCTCCAACAACCATTCTCACCTTCATTTGAATTCAAATTTCTCTTGTAAAAGTCGTGGAACACTCCTAGAGTCTATATAAAGACTTGAAATCACTTGTACATTACAGGGAAGCAATATACATACACTTGTGACCATCATTGTCTTGCTCCTTCAATTCTCTGCATCATCTTCTTCGCCAATAGTAATCTTGCAAAGAAGGTGCTCTCTCTCCAGAGCTCTAAATTGAGTGCAAGATGGCTCATTGGAAAGTTATAAGTGTCTAGTTTATGACTATAAATTTTCAAAGCATTTGGTTCAGTCGATTGGGAGAAATCTCAGTTTTTCGTTCTCGGGGTCAATCTCTGCGTATTCTTGAAAAATAGGAAGTAACCGGTGAATGTTGCATTCATTCTTATAGCATATTTTTCTTATTCCTTATACTTTTATGCATTCCATACACTGAACCGTATTTGTATCACTCCCATAAAAGGATTTTTTCTAATTGTAATCACGTTGGTCGCTATGGGCATTTGAAGTTCAATCTCTTCCATAGATAGTAAGTTTTTTGAGATAGTCGACCCGCGAGCCTATCTGTTTTGTATCGACTCATTCTCCTTGATGCTCCAAAGCACATAGTGTGTTTCTTTGCACTTATCATGTTCTTATAAGGTCTATTTGAGTCTCCATAAGTTCAAGGGCTGGTCTTGTGCCGGTTGGCTTGACCAAACTTTGTCGCTTCAAAACGCAATTTTCTACCTTCTACAAGCTTCTCCAAGTTCTTTCATTCTATACATGAAAAATAAACTTAAAACACAAATTTAAATATGTAAGTTAATTTGAAAAAAGTTTCTATTAATTATAGTTTTGATTGCAATAAAGGACAGGTGGACAAAAAAGTGTTCGTTCAATGCGGATTCTTGTTTTTAGATTAACATGTATCACTTTGTCTTACTTTGATAGCTTTTAACATGGAAAAATGGTTCATGTGATCACACACATGATGAATGTGACTCCCAATCTAGAGCTTTTGGTTTCTAATGCTCTCTAAAAGGTGCTCTTGGAGGTCTACAACATCCATAATTCACAAATAATTCATCACCAGCACGTAATGAAGTAATAGCATTGACAACTATGTATCTTGCTACATCTTTGCTCATGTATGGTGATGCATGACTATTTTCACACTCTCCAAATGTGCAATTAGTCATTGAATTGTTATATCTTCTTTGACTACTGTTTATTAAACTTGCTATATTTCCATTTGTGTAAGGTCTTCCATCAATATATAATCTTTCATTTTCTCCAAGTTTAATCCCTCTACTAGCAAGAGAAGTCGCATTCAGATATAACCCCTAAGTACTCATGCTTTATATAGGAGCACACATTGATATAAGAGTGACTTGAGAGTTTGCAAGCACATACAAATCCTCTTCAATAAAGAGACCATGACTAGCACTAGTGATAGTGGAGGGAGCAATCATCTAGCGATTACCCCAAAAGTTAAAAACATCTCCGTCTAAAGGAAGTGGTCCTGTATGCCATCCTCTGTATCTTCTTCTATCATATGTTTGTACTAAAGGATGATCACAAGTTGGTGATGTATAATCTCCAGATGTTTCAATCTATAAACTAGGAAGTAGAGGTTTTCAAGAAACCTTGGCTTGTAATTGATTAATGGCATGTTCGTGATGTGTATGAGGAATATTAGCATTATTAGTAGGAAAATAACCCTCATCATCATCATCATCATTGAGTAAGTATTCCTATATATTTAGTAGTTTATTTTGTATATGATTTTAAAGTAAGATAATGGCATTAATTTATGGAATCAGTACCTAGCTAAGCATTATGGCATCAATTAGGTGGTGGCATACACTCAAAAATACCATAATCTACCTCATGTTCAATACATTCCCATCATGTTCTTTGATACTTGCCATATCAAAGATTACACCAGCATATAATATGCTCTTGATAGTAGAAATCATCATAATTCCTGACACACGTGAAGTGTTTGCATGGGTAGGAGGTGGTTGAGTACCTTTGATTGATCAAAATCTGATTATAACATAATAGTAAAAAAACATATATCAATCATGTATGTATCTATCAAATATTAGAATCGAAAGTTTGATAATTATAGTAATTAGTCCTTGCACGGTTAGGAGATAGTGGTGGAGTTCCCTTTGATTGATCAAAATGTTATTGTGTAGCAAAAAAAGGTATTAGATATTAACAATCTAATTATTTATATACATACACATTCACATGTACACATTTACACATATATACATAATCACGTATACAAAGATACACATTCTGACATAAAAATACACATACGCAATCATAGAAATAAACATTCACACATACACATATACATACATTTACACATATGTGTGTGTATGTGTGTATGTATGTATATGTTTGTGTATATGCATGTATATATGTATATGTGTATGTATATTTGTGTGTTTGTGTATGTGTGTATGTGTGTATGTGTATGTGTGTATGTGTATGTGTATGTGTGTATGTGTATGTGTGTATATTTGTATGTGTGTGTGTGTATGTATGTGTTTGTGTATGCATCTATGTGTATGTGTGTGTATATATGTGTATGTGTATGTTTGTGTGTTATGTATGTGTGTGTATGCATATGTGTGTGTATGTATTTGTGTGTATGTATGTGTGTATGTGTATGCATCTGTGTGTATGTGTGTATATATGTGTATGTGTATGTTTGTGTGTTATGTATGTGTTTGTATGCGTGTGTATGTGTGTTTATGTGCATTTGTGTGTATGTGTGTATGTATCTATGTATATGTGTGTGCTTATTATAATTTATTATTTTTAATAATGTTATAATATAAATGTTTTTACTCATTTTAATCTGTTTATTTTTAGGAGGTTTAAAACAATGAGAGCTTTATGTGACTTGTACTTGCAATTTTTTCACTTAAAATTAAAGTAAGCATTAGAAACCAAGAGCTCTAGATCCATAGTCACATATAAGCTTTACATCTAATGAATGTGACTATGTATCCAACTTTTGATTTCTATTGCTTTCTATACATCTAATGAATGTGACTACAAATCCAAAGCTCTTGGGTTCTATTGCTCTCTAAAAGGTGCTCTTGAAGGTCTACGTCATCCATAATTCATTAATAATTCATCATGAGCACGTAATGAAGTAATAGCACTAAAAACTAAGTATCTTCCTACTTCTCTACTCATGTATAGTGATTCATGAAAATTTTCAAGCTCATGTATGTGTGTGTATATGTATGTATGTGTGTATATGTGTATGTGTGTATATGTGTATGTATGAGTACATGTATGTGTATGTATGTATGTGTAAGTGTATGTATGTGTAAGCATATGTATGTGTGTGTATGCATGTTTATACATTTAAAGTTTGAGATTAAAATAACAGGAGATTTTGTATGGTAGAAAGAGATAAGAGAAGAGCTAACATACCAGCTGAGATGTGAGAATATTTTTGTAGACAACTACAATTACAATAATCATTTCCTCAACAAAAGGTATGCAACATAGTTTATATTATTACTATGAGTTATAATTCTCATATGTTTTATAAGCATTTTACATTTAATCGATGTACCTTTGTTTCATTAAATAAACACGAGATGCTGCAAAGAAGAGAGCTGAATCAGGTCATTCATCATGCTTATGCCAAATGGGCCATCAAGAGTTTGTTGCTACATTTGTAAGTATACATATTATTGAATCTATATTTTTTATTTTATTTAAAACACTAATCATTAAACCTTTTTATTTGTTTCAATGCAACGTATGGATTATGGTCATTATCTTATGAAAAAGGAAATCGAATATGTTACATATTGTGGATATCAATGTCGGAGTGATCATCAAATAAGATAAAAACACACTATGCTTTGAAATTGTATAGCATACGCATATATAGACATCTAGAAGAAAACATTCATGTGCTTTAAAAGCATACGCATGATCTCTCTAGACTGCATACAAACATTTTGATTTGGTTTCGAAAATCTTGCTTTCTATCTCTTTTTTTTTCCTTCTTTCTTCCTCTTCTCGTTTCCTTTTCCCTCCTTCTTCCTTTTTATTTCTTTCTTTATTTTTCTTTATTTCTTTTTCTTTATTTCTATTTTTCTTTTCTTTCTTTATCTTTCCTATTTTTCATCTTCTTTCTTCCTTCTCTCCTTCTTTCTCATTTCTTCCCTCCTTCTTTCTTTCTTCCCTTTCTCTTTTACCCTCCTTTCTCTGCTCTTTTTCTTTCTTCTTTCTTTCACTTTTCTTTGCTTTCTCTTCTTCTTTCTTCTAACCTCCTTGCCTTTTATTTTCTCTCTTTTCTTATTTTGTTTTTCTTTTCTTTTATTTCTTTTATTCTTTCTTCTAGACTCCTTTCATTTTATTTTCTCTCTTTTTTTTCTTTCTTTTTCTTTCTTTATTTCATTCTTTCTTTCATTATTCATTTCTTTATTTAGTTAATTATTTTTGTCGGCATACAACTGACCTACTCTCTCTGTCTCTCTCTCCCTCTCAACTTCCATTTTTTGCATGCATTTTCTCTACACCCAACCGTCTGCATCGCTTCATCACTTTAGTCCTCTCTCTCTCTCTGCGCAAGCCTCCATCCAATCGGCCGGTTGTTCCTATTCTTCCCCCCCCCCTCTCTCTCTCTCTCTCTCTCTCCCCCTCCCTCCCCTACATCTCTACACGTGCTGCCAACCACCCAGCCATCCACCTCTCTCTCTCTCTCTATAGCGCATCATCTTCTCCTCTATATCTGCCGGTTGCCTACAACACAAGAGTGTGTGTGTGAGCTCTCTTCCTTATCTCCTTCCTCGTGACATGGTATCAGAGCCAGCTTGGCTGTAGAGAGCTCGTAGAGAAGGCGACGGTGAAGACTATGCGGCAAGGCATGGAGAAAACGCAATTTCACGAACGGCCTCCGTTTGCTACGAAAATTGCCATGAAGGTAGAAGACCTCAAAATATTTTCTGAGTTATCACTTTAGGATCACTCATTTTTGTCAGATCAAAGTTTCGGAGCCATCTCGACCTCCGTTTTGAGCCCGCAAGGTGGGGCCCACAAAAAAACCAGGTCGGTTTCAGAAACTGTAACTTGCTTTGTGTTCGGCGACACTCATATATTCCAGATTCAAAATTTCAAGCGATTCCGTGTATTGTTGATACACAAAAACTGTGTTTTTCTGAGATCGAACTGTCACGTCATAGTGCGACAGTGTTCAAGCAGAAGTGCTGCTTGTAGTGTGTTGCGGTGTTGTGAATTGTTGCAGAAATGGCAAATGCAGATGGAATGAGTCAACTTATGAGCGATAAGCTGGACAAGAACAACTTCCATGCTTGGAGATTCAGAATGACGAATTTCTTGATTGGAAAAGGCTACTGGAAGTACATCGAAGGAGAGAATGAAAATGCTCCACAGTTACCAGAAAGGAATTGAACTGCAGAATAGTTAAGAGCATATGAGGAATGAAATCAAGGAGCACGAAAGGAAATGTATTGGCTATCTGTTAGCATACAGGATAGCATGATTGGACACATACAGGATGCCAAGACTCCAAAAGAGGCTTGGAACAGTTTGGTCACTTTGTACGAGACCAATACAAAGGCATGGAAATTGCAACTCAAGAACGAGCTGCATACATTGGAGAAAAAGAGCATGTCGGTAAGTGACTACACTCTAAAAATCAAAAGCATATGTGAGTCACTTGCATCTATTGGCATGAATGTAGATGATGATGATAAGGTGGAAGTGTGCCTTCGTGGTTTAGGAGCTACATATAAGCAGTTCAGAACTTCTATACAGACCAGGGAAAATATTCCGAATTTTGCTAATTTGGTCTCTATGCTGATCATTGAAGAAAAGAATCTTGGTGAGGATTCAAACTCCCAAGGAAAGCTCAGTTCTGAGCAGGTATTCTACTCTGGTAGAGGAAGAGGCAGAGCTAGAGGTTTTGGAAGTGGAAGAGGAAACGGTAACCAAGACCAAGGTCAACAACAGAATCATGCAGGAGGAAGAGGACAATTTCGAGGCAGGGGGAGCCAAAGAGGTCGCAGAAATTTCCAAAGAAATGATTCAGGTAATGATAGTAAAGGATGCTGGAATTGTGGTAAACCTGGACACTTTGAACGTGATTGCAGGTTAAAGAATCAAAATAACAGAAGGCAACAAAACAACTATGCATCCACAAGTGCAGATGATTCTGAGAAGTTGTTTATGGTTCAACATCACATGATGAATACGATGTTTGCTGGTGTTTCAAAATCGAATGATAATGTCTGGTATGTTGATTCAGGTGCTTCAATCACATGACCAGTCATGCAGAATGGTTTAGTAGTTTGCAGAAAATGCAAGCTCCTGGATATGTTGAAACAGGTGATGACACATCGCATCCTATTGAGCATACAGGAAACATAGCATTGTCTATGGAGGACAGAAAGGTAAAACATCTCGCTGATGTGCTGCATGTTCCAAATATAACGAAGAATCTGGTTTCTGTTGGACAAATGGTTGACCAGGGATTACAAGTCAGGTTCAATGCTGATGGATTATATGTAGAAGAGTACAAGCAGGATGGACGATTGGTTGCCAAAGGAAACAAAGTCGGTAGGATGTTCACCTTAAATGTGAAGATTCCTGAAATGAATGCAGCCATGTTTACGAAAGGTGAAGGAGTTATTGCAGATATAGAGATATGGCAAAACGGATTGGACATGCAAACTTGCAAAGGCTGAAACTGATGCAGTCAAAGGAGATTGTCCATGGACTACCAAATTTCAAAGTTACAGAAATGCAAAAGGTATGTGCAACATGTCAATTTGGTAAACAATCAAGAGCATCATTTCCACATGACAAGCATGTTAGTGAGAATGTACTAGAAGTAGTACATACAGATGTTTGGGGTCCAGCAAAGACCACATCTATGGGCGGTTGCAGGTTTTATGTTACTTTCATTGATGACCATACACACAAAGTATGGGTATATTTCATGAAAGAGAAGAGCGAGGTGTTTACTCACTTCCAGAATTTTAAAGTTATGGTGGAAAGGCAGACAGGGAAGTACATTCAAACATTAAGATCTGATGGAGGAGGTGAATACATGACAAATGAGTTCAGCAGTTTTCTAAAAAATCATGGAATTCAGCGTCAGTTTTCTTGCAGGTACACACCACAACAAAATGGTGTTGCTGAACGCAAAAATAGACATATTGCAGAAATAGCAAGAGCCTTGATGGTTGAGAAGAATATGCCTCATTGTTATTGGGCAGAAGCTGTGCATACTGCTGTATACATCATGAACATAACTCTGACTGGTGCTCTACATCAAGTTACACCTGAAGAGAAGTTTACAGGTAAAAAGCCAAACTTATCACATCTGAAAGTTTTTGGCTGTATTGCATATGTACATGTTCCAGATGAGTTGAGGACGAAGCTTGATCCGAAAGCAGAAAAATGTGTCTTCATTGGATATTCCCTTGAGCAAAAGGGGTACAAATGTTATAACCCACTCACACGACAGGTGAAGGTGAGCAGAGATGTGGTATTTGATGAAATGTCAAGCTTCTATGCAGATGCCAAAGAAGGACTGAATCTTGAACCAAATGACAAAGAAAATGCTGAAAAATCTAGTGCAGAATCTCAAGTTTTGAGTGGACCGGATGCATCACCAAGCAATAGTTCCAACTCAAATCCATGGAGTGGAAGATTGCGTGGAAATTTCAGTCCAGCAAATTCATCAAATACATCTAAGAAAGGTAAAGAAAAGCTTTCTGCTGGTAGTAAAACAAGTGAAGGTTTTGAAGACGTTGATGGAGATTCAAGTGGTTCAGAAAAGAGTCTTGATGAGGAACTTGGATTGCCCTCTGTGAAGACTCCAGGAGTAAGAAGGGCACATGCAGATGATACAAGAAGAAGTGACCCAGGACCAAGAAGATCTGTGAGGATGCGTAATTCAGTGCAACGATTGACATATGATAGTTACATGGCTCGCCATTGTGCCTACATGACAAAGGTAATACAAGATGCTAAACCTTCTTGTTTTGAAGATGCAATTGGTAATGCAGATTGGGAAAAAGCTATGGATGAGGAGATGGCTGCACTTTATGGAAATGATACATGGAAGCTGGTTCCATTGCCGCAAGGAAAGAAATCCATAGGCTGCAAATGGGTTTACAAGGTAAAGCATAATGATGATGGTAGCATAAGCAGGTATAAAGCACGATTGGTAGCTAAAGGTTATGCACAGACATATGGCATTGATTATGAGGAAACTTTCAGCCCTGTAGCTAAAATGTCTATTGTCAGAACACTTGTTGCATTAGCTACAGCAAAAGGATGGACTTTGCATCAAATGGATGTGAAGAATGCTTTCCTACATGGTGAGTTACAGGAAGAAGTATATATGGACCAGCCACAAGGATATGAAGATTCAAAACATCCAGAATATGTTTGCAGGTTGCAAAAGGCTTTGTATGGGCTGAAGCAGGCTCCGAGTGCATGGCATGCAAGGATTGCTGATTACTTAACCAACATTGGGTTTTCTATGTGTGATGCAAATCACTCACTATATGCAAGGAAGGCTGATGATGGCATCACTATTGTGGCTATTTATGTTGATGATCTGATTGTAGGTGGTGATAATGAAGAAAGCATCAAGGAGGTAAAGAAACTTCTCATGCAGAGATCTTGGTGTGCTGCGCTATTTCTTGGGCATTGAGTTTATACATATAGAAACAGGTATATGGATGTCGCAAAGGCAATATGCCTTGAATATGCTGCAAAAGTATGGTATGGCTAATTGTAAGCCGATTTCTATGCCTTTAGATCAGAATTCGAAATTGGATACTACATCAGGTGAAGCATTGGAAAATGCTACTATGTACAGGAAAATTGTGGGAAGTCTTATATATCTTACAATTACAAGGCCTGATTTAAGCTACACTGTTGGACTTGAAAGTCAGTTTATGCAGGTTCCCAGGAAGCCACATTTGGATGCTCTGAGGCGCACTCTACATTATGTGAGTGCTACTTTGGAGTATGCATTGTTTTATGAAGCTGGTGCAGATTTGCAGGTTCATGGATACACTGATGCAGATTGGGCTGGTAGTACTCCAGATAGAAGATCTACTAGTGGCTTTCTTTTCTCACTTGGAGGTGCAGCTATTACATGGAACAGTAAGAAGCAACCCACTATTGCTTTGTCGAGTACAGAGGCTGAGTATAGAGGTGCTGCAATGGCAGCATGTGAGGCATCATGGCTGGAGATGTTACTTGCAGATTTAGGTGTGGAAGTGCAAAAGCCTATCACTATCTATTGTGATAATCTTAGCAGCATACAGTTAGCACGGAACCCTGTTTTCCATGCTAGAACAAAGCATATTGAGGTACATTATCACTTCATCAGAGAGAAGGTATTAGCAGGTGATATTGATCTTGTTTATGTGAGAACAGATGAGCAGGTTGCTGATATTTTCACCAAAGCACTTGGAGTTGAGAAGTTGAAGAAGTTTTGCAAGATGCTTGGATTACAGGATATGGCATTGAGCTTGAGGGGGAGTGTTGAGATATCAAGCTCAACATGTGATGATCTAGGATGACACGTACCAGTTTTTCGTTTCTCTGACATGTATAGTGGTCACGCCGGTATATGTCAGGGATACTTCATTGAGCTTTATTAGATTTATCTACCGAGAGTGATGGCACATTTGTTTCTTGCCAGCTCACTCATTCGCAGACATTAGGTTTTTCCTTATGTACTGGTCTTTATATATTGCACTAGTTGTATTCTTGTTTTTAGGTCATTCTTGTACATTCCTTTTATGTAATAGAAGAAGAAGAAGATCATTCTTCCTTGCCTCAATCTGTGTGTGTGCTTCTCCTTGAGAGTGAGAGTGTGTGTGTGAGCTCTCTTCCTTATCTCCTTTCTCGTGACACTATCTGCCGACCTGACATAGTGCACAACATACACAACGTCAACCCTACATGAAATCGACGTTAACTCGTGGCTTTGACCACCTGACTCCACCCAGTTATCGACCATGCACGTGCATGACAACAGATAGGTCAGGCCTATGATGAAACTAGTGTCAGCTCGTGGACTTGATCACCCAACCAAGGTGGCTCCACCTGCCTACTATCCCATCATAATGCTCTAACAACATGCACACACATATAAAGCTAGCTTTACTATGAAGGTTTTTCATGAATCATGATCCGTATGGAGGTGAGATCTCACAAGAAATAAATAGTAGGACCCAAAGAATCCCACTCACTAAGTGTTCAAATCAATCAACATACACACACACTCAATTTAAGTAGGCGATCACATTCCCAAGGTTTCACTCCCAAAATTCTCTAGTCCGCTAACTGATTAAATTCATATAATTTCTAGTCCTTCATGCTTCATGCAAAACCATAATAGATGCTTGCTATCTCATTTCCTACTCGATTTTCTTAAAATCATACATATCTTTATCAGACATAAAAATGCAATGCAAATGCTTTTTCAGAAAGAAAATAGAATTTGAAATCGAAAACATTTCACTTGATCATTTTAGTCCATCTTCATCATTGTTCGATCTAGCTTTTCTTCAATCTCTTGATTTGTTGTTCATCAACATCAACATCAGTATCATCAGCATCCTCGATCATCATCATCATCATCATTCATCATCATTATCATTAGCCATCATCATCATCATCAATCACTAATCATCTTCATCATCATCCATCATCATAAAGCATCATCATCATCAATCACTAATCATTATCATCATCCATCATCATCATCAATCACTATTCATTAATCATTATTCATCAACATCATAATCATTCATCAATCATCATCATCATTAACCATCATTATCATTAATCACTAATCATCAATCATCATCATTACCCATTATCATTCATCAATATCATAATCAATCCTCACCATCCAATAAATCTTAATCATTCTCATATATTTTTGTTATGTTTCGTCTTCAATCATCCTTCAATATTTGCAAATATGTCTTGAAAACTTAGATTTCTACTTCTCTTGTTCTTTTCCAGAGTCTTACAAGATTTCGAAGTCGCCTTTACATTCCCCTCAATTTGCGTAATAATATCATCAAGCAATTGTTTTTCTGCTTTGTTAACTCATTTATCAGATTTTATATCTTCTTGAGTTTCTTCTTTACTCTTTTCTTGTTCAATCTGTTTATCAAAGTTTAATTGAGAATGTAATTTCGTGACTTTCTCTTGATCAAATAGATCCTCAATAGTCAAAAGTTTTGGATCAAATGAAACATATACATCCCGGTCTTCCTTTGATTTCCCTCGAATTTCTCTATCAGATTCTCTTTTATCGATTTCCATTTGTTCTCTCAATATTTGCTCAATATTTTGTTTTTCAACCTTTATCTGTCTACTTTTGGTCTCTTCAATAGGTTTTTCTTGACTCTCAATAGATAGCATTCTTGTTTGTTCATCAGATTTATTTTCTTAATGAGCCTTTGGTTTCCACATCTTCTTTGATCTAGGACCTTTAATGCTTGTACCCATCAGCTAAATAGTGTCAGATATTGCATTTATCATTTGCATTAAGGTCATGATGATACCAAACTTTGATTTTATAGTTTCACTTGCATTAATTTCCATTTCCCTAAATCGGTCTTCGTATTTCCTAAACTATTCTTCAATCATTTTGTTCATTTTAATTTCTTCTTTATACGATCTAAGCTATGAAAATGACAGATTTCTACTCCAAGTAAGGGAAAAAAGGTATACACGTGTATGATCTAATCAAGTACAGAACGTGAATGCTCGAACTCAGGCAGTCAAATCAGTCTTTCTGTTTAAAGTGCATAGGGTCAATGCAAATAATTCAAAGAACTTAAAATGCTGGTAGCTGGAAATCTTTGTCTGATGCTGAGGTTCCTGTTTTCTCTTCTCAAGGAGTGGGTGGCACGTCGAGGATCATCGGGCAACCGCCTCACTTCACGTCGAGTTTAGGTGTTGGGAAGAAGGCAAGGAGGGAAGAGCGGTGCAAGGTTGGATCTGGCTCCAGTGTGGGTTGTTCTCCCTATTTGGTGAGTGGCGTCTGTGTGTTGGGTGCCTTGCCCTCGGTATGGTGACTTGTATCATACGTTGTACACCCACACCTCGAAAGAGAAAGGCTTGATCGTGTGCGTATGCTTGTAAGTGTCGTGGATAAAAAATAAAAATACAATGCTAGAATATAGAAATCACTAGATCAATGTACAAACTATGCTCAATGATACAATGTGAATATAGGTGATATCTTCCAATAAAACTCGATAATACAATGATTTCCACTACAGTGCGGATCAGGGGTATAGTATGCCGCTACAATGTGGATCGGCTGAATACACGATAGACTTCCCACTACAATGCAAGAAGACACCCACGATTTGCGGCCAAATCTTTGCTTTTCTTTGGTCTTCGATCAATGCTTTACTTCAAGTCTTCTCGACAATAATTTTGCTTCTCTTTACTTCAAAAATCCGTACAAAAACCTAGAGAGAAGATCCATAGAAACAATCCACGGGGGGTATAATTCTTGACTTCAGTCTTCAAATCTTTTCTTCAAATACTCTTTACTTCATATAGTCATCCAACATCAATATTATTGATATATTTAGGTAGTGATGTGTGTGAACACACTAGGACCACCGGGACACTTTTTTCCCTCTTTAGGAGGTTTTTTTCCCCCAGCTTGTATATACGCCTATTGCCCTAATGGGCTACTTATCTTTGTACATTCTCTAGTAATACATTCAGCATTGTGTGTTTGTGCTCCAAGCTTCTTCTTCTTCCTTGTGCTGTTCGCGTGCTTCCGTAGACGTCTAACTCCAACAATTGGTATCAGAGCAGGTCTTCGCTTCATCTAGGGTGTCGTCGAAACTCCTCTGTTTGCAGTCTCATATTCGCACGAAATTTGGTGAGCATACTCAAGGTGTTTCAAAGATCAAAACAGCTTCGCTATGTGGTGCCAAAATAGCGATCTGAGCTCGTTTCGGCCTCCGAACGCATTATCGTAGTGCTTGTGTAGGCTATTTCGTCTTTTTGTGCCAAAGGTATATACCAGTTTCTGTTCACCATTATAAGCGTCTCGAAGTCTGCTACATGTCTAGCAGAATTTCTCGGGGTAGTTCTGTTCAAATTTTTGAGATATAGTCAATTTTCTACATCAAGGTATTTTAGTCACTGGCCATGGCTGAAAGCAGTGATGTATTCCGTATGTTGGTTGTTGAGGATAAGTTGGATGATACTTATATGATGGGACATGTATTGGTTGCAAAAGGATTTTGGAACATTGTGGAGGGTGTTGAAAGACGTTTTGTTACACCTCTGACTACAGGTACTGCAAATACAGGTGCTGGAGCTAATGAAGATGGTGTCGAAGATGATATTCTACAAATTCCTGTTCGTGTTGCTATTTCTGTTGCATCTACTACAAAGCAGATTTGCTGGGATGGCAGAGATGCCCAGGCACATGCATTGATAGCTTTGTTTGTCAAACGTGCCATTATTCCTCATATTCGCTCTTGTAGAATAGCTAAGGATGCTTGGGATACACTTACCACATTGTACCAAGCTAGGAATGAGGCTCGTGTTGCTTACCTCCGAAAATAGTTGGAGAGTGAGCACATGAATGAAGGTGATTGTATGGACAGTTTCCTAATGAACATCAAAGACTTGAAGGAACAATTGATTTCTGTTGATGAGGTTATACCAAATAGCTCACTTGTGCAGACCGTTCTGAATGGTCTTCCTGATTCATATCAGAGTTTTGCTTCTACTCTTCGGTTGATGATGAAAGGCAATCCAAATGCCTTATCATTTGAGGAGTTAGTCTCTATTCTGTTGCAGGAAGATTAGTCCAGACAAAACAGGTCCATTATGCGAGTTGCAGATCAAGCTTTCCTGGCTAGTCAGGAGGGCAAAGGAAATGGAGCTCTTCAAGTAGTAAGCAAAAATCTGCTAATTCTGCATATTCGAAGAAGGAAGATAAAGATGAGAAGAAATCAGAAAAGCAGAAATTGTTTTGTAAGTACTGTAAAGGGAATGATCATATCATAAAGAAGTGTCCAAAATTGGCTACTAAAGAGGCAAAGAAGAAAGAGGCTGGAATGGTTGTTGCAGAGGCCTCTACACCAAAAACAGAGTCTGCAAATCTTGTGCAGGAAGAAGAATGGGTGTTTACTACTGTCTGCAGTTTTGAACCATCTTCTCATGATTAGTGCATGTCTGCAGTAGACTCAGATGTTTGGTATTTTGATAGTGGGGCAACCAAACATATTACCTCGCAGCGTGGTTTCTTCTCTTCACTCGAGCCTGCCCCTACAGGGAATACTGATATATGCGCCAAAAACTCCTCTTATCTTGTTATGGGATTTGGTAAGATCATTTTGACTATTGCTGATGGTAGTTCTTTCACTTTGTCAGATGCTTTATTTGTGCCAAGGATCAAAAAGAACCTGTTATCAGTTTCTTCATTAGCCAAGATTGGCTCGGTTGTGAAATTTGTTGATGACAGGTGTACAGTTCATGATCTGTCAAATGGCGATGTGATTATTGCTTCTGACATTTTATGTCGTGGGCTGTATAAGCTCATAGACTATGAAAGATCCGTAAATGATTTGGCATGTGCAGTAAATGATTCTTAGGCTATGTCAGATGCAAAGCTTTGGCATGCATGCTTTGGTCATTTGAATTTTGCTAGTTTGCTACGCCTATAGAAATCTGAAATGGTGTCCTCTTTGCCCAAACTAGAGGCACTTGGAAAACATGTTTGTGAAGGCTCTATTTTGGACAAAATGCAGGGTTCATCCTTTCCAACAGATGGTTCAGTTTGGGCTACACAGAGGTCCTATGCAGACAACATCGGAAATTACCTTTACTTCATGACTTTCATTGATGATTTTTCCAGGCATCCATGGGTATATCCACTCAAAGCAAAGTCTGAAGTGTTCATGTGCTTTAAACAATTTTTGGTTTTGGCTGAAAATCCGTCAGCATGTAAAATGGGCACCCTCCGTTCTGATCGAGGGGGGGAATATATGTCTTCTGAATTTAATGCATTTCTGGTTGAACGTGGGATAAAACACCAGTGTATAGTGCCATATACACCTCAACAAAATGGAGTTGATGAACAAAAGAACAGGTCACTCATGGAGATGGCGAGGTGCATTGTCAAGAGTCAGGCTTTACCACATAGTTTTTGGCTTGAGGCTGTCATGTGTGCAGCATATGTACTGAACAGGTGTCCCACTAAAGCGCTACAATCTATCACTCCATATGAGGCTTGACATGATCGCAAGCCATTTGTTGCTCATCTGCGTGTTTCTGGTTGTTTGGCATATGCACTAGTTCCTGAACAACATTGCAAAAAATTGGATGATAGGGGAGTAAAATGTATTTTTGTTGGGTACAATTCTAAAAGTAAAGGCTATTGTCTGTATCATCCACAAACTAAACGCATTTTGATCAGCCGTGATGTTGTATTTTTGGAAGATGCTATTCAGCCATTGCTTTCATGTACTAAGGAGACATCTGTTAGCTCCAAAGACATGTATGATACTTTGATGCCTCTTTTTACAGGTGGAAAATCTAGTGCTGGTCCTAATGAGGCAACTTCTCAACCTTTTCAGGTTTCATATGATGATGCATATCATTCCATTTCTGATGCAGATTTACATGATGCACTTGTTGATGAGAGAGCTGATATTGAGCAGGTAAAAACTATGCCAAAATGGCTAGTGCAGACTTTGCGTGACAACAAGTTAGATGCACCTTTGTCATATCGTACTCATTCAGGTTCTCATAGTGCCTCCTTTGCATCAAATTGCTATGCTATGGCTGTGTCTAGTCTCTGTGATGAGAATGAGTCTGTTTCTTTTGATGAAGCACAGAATTCAGAAAATTGGATGGCTGCTATGCAATCTGAATATGATGCTATAATGAAGAATGGTACATGGTCTTTATGTGACTTGCCTCCTGGCAAGAAGGCCATTGGCACTAAGTGGGTATACAAGCTGAAGCGTAAACTTGATGGTACAGTTGACAGGTATAAGGCTAGGCTTGTTGCAAAGGGTTATGCGTAGGAAAGAGGCATTGATTTTGATGAGACCTTTGCACCTACATGCCGTATGACTACTGTTCGGAGCATTTGTGCACTTACAGCCCATCATGCTTGGAATGTACATCAGTTGGACATTAAAACAACATTTCTAAATGGTGACTTGCATGAAGAAGTGTATGTTTTTCAGCCCCGTGGCTTTGTGCAAAAAGGGCATGAAAACTAGGTGTGCAGGTTAAAGAAGGCATTATATGGTTTAAAGCAAGCACCACGTGCTTGGTATGAGAAGATACATGCCTATCTAGTTGCACATGGTTTTGAGAATAGTCCAATTGAAAGCACCTTATATGTTAAGGGTGCTAATGATGTGCTTCTGATCATTGTTGTCTATGTTGACGACATGCTGCTCACTGGTCCTATTGAGAAGCATATTGCTGATTTCAAGGCTGATTTGCATGCCTCATTTGAGATGTGTGATTTGGGGCATTTGCATCACTATTTGGGCATTCAGTTTATGCAAGTTTATGGTGGAATGGCTTTGTGTCAAACGAAATAAATTGACACATTATTGCAGCGTTTTGGCCTTGAAGACTGTAAGCCTATTGCCACTCCTATGGAGACATGTTTAGGATTGAGTCTTCATGATGCTAGAGATGCATTTAATGCTATTCTCTATCAGCAGGCTGTTGGATGCTTGATTTACATATGCATTACTCGGCCATATATTCAGTTTGCTATCTCACAGATGAGCAGATTTATGCATTGCCCAAGACTTAAGCATTGGCAGGCGGTTAAGCGCATCTTTCACTACTTGAGTGGTACTAGGCTACTTGGGTTGTTTTATCCCAAGGGGGGATCAATACCGCCAGATTTGCATGCTTTTTCTGACTCTGATTGGGCTGGTTGCTATGACACTCGTGTGTCCACTAGTGGCTTTTGCTTCATGCTTGGTAGCTCATGTATATCTTGGTTGAGCAAGACACAGCCTATGTTGATATATTTAGGTAGTGATGTGTGTGAACACACTAGGATCGCCGGGGCACTTTTTTCCCTCTTTAGGAGGGTTTTTCCCCCCGGCTTGTATATACGCCTATTGCCCTAATGGGCTACTTATCTTTGTACATTCTCTAGTAATACATTCAATATTGTGTGTTTGTGCTCCAAGCTTCTTCTTCTTCCTTGTGCTATTTGCGTGCTTCCGCAGAGGTCTATCTCCAACAATTGGTATCATAGCAGGTCGTCGCTTCTAGGGCACCGTCGACACTCCTCCATTTGCAGTCTCAGAATCACACGAATTTTGGTGAGCATACTCAGCGTGTTTTCGAGCAGGCTTGTGCAAGCTATTTTGTCTTTTTATGCCAAAGGTATATACCAGTTTTTGTTCGCCAGTTTAAGCGTCTCAAAGTCTTCTACATGTCTAGCAGAACTTGTCTGGGCAGTTCTGTTCAACTTTTTGAGATACAGTCAGTTTTTTGCCTCAAGGTATTTTAGTCACCGGCCATGGCTGAAAGCAGTGATGTATTCCGTATATTGGTTGTTGAGGACACGTTGGATGGTACCAACTACCCATTATGGGCTTATATGATACGACATGTATTGGTTGCAAAAGGATTGTGGAACATTGTGCAGGGTGTTGAAAAACGTCCTGTTACACCTCTGACTACAGGTATTGTAAATACAGGTGCTGGAGCTGATGAAGATGGTGTCAAAGATGATATTCGGCAGATTCTTGTTCGTGCTGCTATTTCTGTTGCACCTACTACAGAGCAGATTCGCTGGGATGGCAGAGATGCCCAGACACATGCATTGATAGCTTTGTCTATGAAACATGCTATTATTCCTCACATTCGCTCTTGTAGAACAGCGAAGGATGCTTGGGATATACTTACCATATTTTACCAATCTAGGAATGAGGCTCGTGTTGCTTACCTCCGAAAACAGTTGGAGAGTGAGCACATGAATGAAGGTGATTCTATGGACAATTTCCTAATGAAGATCAAAGACTTGAAGGAACACTTGATTTTTGTTGATGAGGTTATACCAGATAGCTCAATTGTGCAGACCGTTCTGAATGGTCTTCCTGATTCATATCAGAGTTTTGCTTCTACTCTTCGTTTGATGATGAAAGGCAATCCGAATGCCTTATCATTTGAGGAGTTAGTCTTTGTTTTGTTGCAGGAAGATCAGTCTAGGCAGAACAGATCCATTATGCTAGTTGCAGATCAAGCTTTCCTGGCTAGTCAGAAGGGCAAAGGAAAATGGAGCTTTTCAACTAGTAAGCATAAATCTGCAAATTCTGCATATTCGAAGAAGGAAGATAAAGATGAGAAGAAATCAGAAAAGCAAAAATTGTTTTGTAAGTACTGTAAAGGGAATGATCATATCATAAAGAACTGTCCAAAACTGGCTGCTAAAGAGGCAAAGAAAAAAGAGGCTGGAATGGTTGTTGTAGAGGCCTCTACACCAAAAACAGAGTCTGCAAATCTTGTGCAGGAAGAAGAATGGGCGTTCACTACTGTCTGCAGTTTTGACCCATCTTCTCATGAGTAGTGCATGTCTGTAGTAGACTCAGATGTTTGGTATTTTGACAGTGGGGCGACCAAACATATTACCTCGCAGCGCAATTTCTTCTCTTCACTCGAGCTTGCCCCTACAGGGAATACTATTACATGCGCCAACAACTCCTCTTATCCTATTATGGGAGTTGGTAAGATCATTTTGACTACTGCTGTTGGTAGTTCTTTCACTTTGTTAGATGCTTTATTTGTGCCAGGGATGAAGAAGAACCTGCTATCAGTTTTTGCATTAGCCAAGATTGGCTTGTTTATGAAATTTGATGATGACAGGTGTACAGTTCATGATCTGTCAAATGGCGATGTGATTATTGCTTCTGGCATCTTATGTCGTGGGCTGTATAAGCTCATAGACTATGAAAGATCTGCAAATGATTTGGCATGTGTAGTAAATGATTCTCAGGCTATGTCAGATGCAAAGCTTTGCCATGCACGCTTTGGTCATTTGAATTTTGCTAGTTTGCTATGCCTGCAGAAATCTGAAATGGTGTCCTCGTTGCCCAAACTTGAGGCACCTGGAAAACATGTGTGTGAAGGCTGTATTTTGGGCAAAATGCAGCGTTCGTCCTTTCCAAAAGATGGTTCAGTATGGGCTACTCAGAAATTGCAGCTTGTACATAGTGATGTCTGTGGTCCTATGCAGACACCTTCTTTTGGGAACTATCTTTACTTCGTGACTTTCATCGATGATTTTTCCAGGCATGCATGGGTATATCCATTGAAGGCAAAGTCCGAAGTGTTCATGTGCTTCAAATAGTTTTTGGTTTTGGTTGAAAATATGTCACCATGTAAAATGGTCACCCTCCGTTCTGATCGAGGGGGGGAATATATGTCTTTTGATTTTAATGCATTTCTGGCTGAACCTGGGATAAAACACTAGTGTACAGTGCCATATACACCTCAACAGAATGGAGTTGCTGAACGAAAGAACAGGTCACTCATGAAGATGGCGAGGTGTATGGTCAAGAGTCAGGCTTTACCACATAGTTTCTGGCTTGAGGCTGTCATGTGTGCAACATGTGTACTGAATAGGTGTCCCACTAAAGCGCTGTAGTCTATCACTCCATATGAGGCTTGGCATGACCGCAAGCCATCTGTTGCTCATCTGCGTGTTTTTGGTTGTTTGGCATATGCATTAGTGCTTGAACAACATCGCAGAAAATTGGATGATAAGGCAGTAAAATGTATTTTTGTTGGGTATAGTTCTGAAAGTAAAGGCTATCGTCTATATCATCCACAGACTAAACACATTCTGGTTAGCCATGATGTTGTCTTTGTGGAAGATGCTATTCATCCATTGCTTTCATGTACTATGGAGATATCTGTTAGCTCCAAAGACATGTATGATACTTTGATGCCTCTTTTTACAGTTCTATAGTCTATTGCTGGTCCTAATGAGGCAACTTCTCTGCCTTTGTAGGTTTCATATGATGATGCAGATCATTCCATTTCTGATGGAGATTTACATGATGCACTTACTGATGAGAGAGCTGATATTGAGAAGGCAAAAACTATGCCAAAATGGCTGGTGCAGACTTTGCGTGATAGCAAATTAGATGCACCTTTGTCATATTGTACTCGTTCAGGCTCTCATAGTGCCTCCTTTGCATCAGATTGCTATGCTATGGCTGCGTCTAGTCTCTGTGATGAGAATGAGCCTGTTTCTTTTGATGAAGCACAAAATTCAGAAAATTAGATGGCTTCTATGCAATCGGAATATGATGCTATAATGAAGAATGGTACATGGTCTTTATGTGATTTGCCTCCTGGCAAGAAGGCCATTGGCACTAAGTGGGTATACAAGATGAAGCGTAAACCTGATGGTACAGTTGATAGGTATAAGGATAGGCTTGTTGCAAAAGGATTATGCGCAGGAAAGAGGCATTGATTTTGATGAGACCTTTGCACCTACATGCCGTATGACTACTGTTCGGAGCATTTGTGCACTTGCAGCCCATCATGGTTGGAATGTACATCAATTGGACATTAAAATAGCATTTCTAAATGGTGACTTACATGAAGAAGTGTATGTTTTTCAGCTGCGTGGATTTGTGCAGAAAGGGCATGAAAACCAGGTGTGCAAGTATGAGAAGATACATGCCTGTTTGGTTGCACATGGTGTTGAGAACAGTTCAACTGAAAGCACCTTATATGTTAAGCGTGATAATGATGTGCTTCTGATCATTGTTGTCTATGTTGATGACATGCTGCTCACTGGTCCTATTGAGAAGCATATTGCTGATTTCAAGGCTGATTTACATGCCTCATTTGAGATGTCTGATTTGGGGCATTTGCATCACTATTTGGGCATTCAGTTTATGCAAGTTGATGGTGGAATGGCTTTATGTCAAACGAAATATATTGACACATTATTGTAGCATTTTGGCCTTGAAGACTGTCCTATTGCCACTCCTATGGAGACATGTTTACGATTGAGTCTTCATGATGTTGGAGATGCATTTGATGCTGTTCTCTATGAGCAGGCTGTTGGATGCTTGATTTACTTATGCATTACTCGGTCATATATTTAGTTTGCTGTCTCACAGATGAGCAGGTTTATGCATTGCCCAGGAGTCATGCATTGGAAGGCGGTTAAGCGCATCTTTCACTACTTCAGTGGTACTCGGCTACTTGGGTTGTTTTATCCCAAGGGGGGATCACTACCGCCATATTTGCATGCTTTTTCTGACTCAGATTGGGCTGGTTGCTATGACACTCGTGTGTCCACCAGTGGTTTTTGCTTCATGCTTGGTAGCTCATGTATATGTTGGTTGAGCAAGAAGCAGCCTACTGTGGCCACTTCCAGTTGTGAGGCTGAGTATAGGGCAGCTTTCACAGCGACCATTGAGTGTGTGTGGCTCAGATGCCTTATGGCTAATTTGGGTGTTGGCCAGTTTTTTGCCACCACCATCTTCACTGATAGTCAGAGCGCATTGGCAATTGCGAGGAACCCTGTGTTCCATGCTCGCACTAAGCACATTGAGGTGCATTATCACTATGTCAGGGAGAGGTTCTCTACTGGGGAGATCAGATTGGCATATGTGCCCACGCAGGAGAACATTGCAGACCTTTTCACGAAGGCTCTGCCTAGGGAGAAGTTTGAAGCTTTCCGCAAAGCTTTGGGCTTACTTCCTTTTGTGGAGTGATTTCCACATAGCTTGGCACTTCCTTATACATGAGTGCCAGCTCCTTGTTCATCGCATCACTCCTAGGGGGGATTTGTTGATATATTTAGGTAGTGATGTGTGTGAACACACTAGGACCGCGGGGGCACTTTTTTCCCTCTTTAGGAGGTTTTTCCCCCGACTTGTATATACGCCTATTGCCCTAATGGGCTACTTATCTTTGTACATTCTCTAGTAATACATTCAGTATTGTGTGTTTGTGCTCCAAGCTTCTTCTTCTTCCTTGTGCTGTTCACGTGCTTCCGCAGACGTCTATCTCCAACAGCCTATTGTGGCCACTTCTACTTGTGAGGTTGAGTATAGGGCAGCTTTCACAGCTACTGTTGAGTGTGTGTGGCTCAGACGCCTTATGGCTGATTTGGGTGTTGGTCGGTCTTCTGCCATCACCATCTTCACTGACGTCAGAGCCCATTGGCAGTTGCGAGGAACCCTATGTTCCATGCTCGCACTAAGCACATTGAGGTGCATTATCACTATGTCAGGGAGAGGTTCTCTGCTGGGGATATCAGCTTGGCATATGTGCCCAGGCAAGAGAACATTGCAGACCTTTTCACGAAGGCTCTGCCTAGGGAGAAGTTTGAAGCTTTCCGCAAAGCTTTGGGCTTACTTCCTTTTGTGGAGTGATTTCCACATAGCTTGGCACTTCCTTATACATGAGTGCCAGCTCCTTGTTCACCGCATCACTCCTACCGCCTAGACCCCTCAACCACTCCCTTCTTTTTCTCCTTTTTTCTTCCTTCTTTTTGCTTCTCTTTCTTCCTTCCTTCCTTTCTTTCTTTGTTTCTTTTGATCAGATCGGTAAATACAAATATAGGCCGCTACAGCGCTGACTGATAAATACAATAGACCGCTACAGTGCGGTTCGGGTAATACTTCCCACTACAGTGCGAGAAGGCATCCACAGGTTTCTCTTCTGTCTTTGCGATAGGAACTTTACTTCAATTTCGGTCTTAAAACTTCATAAACTTCGGGTCCAATCTTTACTTAAAATATATCTCTTTACTTCATAAAACCATAGTAACCTAGAAAGAAAATCCACAAGGAATATCATGGGGGGTGGGGGTAAAAAAACCATTAGAACATCTCGAACTCATGATAAAAACACACTATGCTTTGAAATTGTATGACATACACATATATAGACATCTAGAAGAAAACATTCATGTGTGTTAAAATCATATGCATGATCTCTTTAGACTGCACACAAACATTTTGATTTGGTTTCGGCTCGCTTTCTATCTCTTTTTCTTTCCTTCTTTCTTCCTCTTCTCCTTTCCTCTTCCTCCTTCCTTTTTATTTCTTTCTTTAATTTTCTTTATTTCTTTTTCTTTCCTATTTTTTCCCTCTCTCCTTCTTTTTTCTTTCTTCCCTCCTTCTTCCTTCTTTCTTCCCTTGATCTTTTACCCTCCTTTCTCTCCTCCTTTTCTTCCTTCTTTCTTTCACTTTTCTTTTCTTTCTCTTCTTCTTTCTTCTACCCTCCTTTCCTTTTGTTTCCTCTCTTTTCTTCTTTTGTTTTTCTTTTCTTTTCTTTCTTTTTATTTCTTTTCTTCTTTCTTCTACCCTCCTTTCCTTTTGTTTCCTCTCTTTTCTTCTTTTGTTTTTCTTTTCTTTTCTTTCTTTTTATTTCTTTATTTCATTCTTTATTTCATTATTTATTTCTTTATTTAGTTAATCATTTTTGTCGGCATACAATCACCCTACTCTCTCTCTCTCTCTCTCTCTCTCTCTCCCTTGCATCTCTATGCATGCTACCAACCACCCAACCGTTCACCTCTCTCTCTCTCTCTTTCTCTCTCTCTCTCTCTCTCTCTCTCTCTCTCTCCTTGCATCTCTATGCATGCTGGCAACCGCCCAACCGTCCACCTCTCTCTCTACAGCATGCCATCTTCTCCTCTGTGTCTGTCGGTCGCCTACAACGTGCGCATCTCTACCGTCATGGGAGTCAAGAGCTCAATCTGTCTCTCTCCTCTGATGCCTTTCGTACCATATATGAACCCCTTTTGTTTTCATTGGGAGCTCCCCAATTGTTCAAAAGGTTCGTAAAGAGATACTATTCGTGCCCATGCTCTTGGGTTTCATAGATCATCTTTGAAGCCAATTTCCTATGGCATCCTCCCAATTGGACAAAGGAATCTTTCTCAATTTGATCTCGCGATCAAGAATTCATGGCTAATCAATTCTCTATTTGATGCAACATCCTTGTTGTGAAGGATTTATACCAAAACTCCCTTGTGAATACTTTACTAGAAAAGAAAATTTCCTAACGACATCTTTCTCACTCTCTCTCTAAGTGCACTACCATAAAGTATGAGCAAGAAGATAAAACATGAATGAAGAAAAACAGACAAGGACCATAACTGGAAAGAAGATCCACGGGGAGGAACAAATGAGATTTGGGCACCTATTTACAGGTCCCCTAGGACTTCCTTCTAGAATCTTTTAACCTCCTCACTCAACTTTCTATTTCTAGACTTTCTTTTTATTTTTCCTAGACTAAGGTTTTTGGTTTCACACTTGATGTTCAAAAATTAAATTAATTAAAGGGTTAGGCCTAGTGTAAATGGTAAATCCAAGGGTCCAAGTTAGGCTTTCTCTTAGGGTAAAACTCAAGGTTTCAAGTGGTTTCAAAGGGTTTCAAAGATTAAACCTATTTCGCATATCATAACCAATTAAATCAATAGAGACACGCATAGTTTATAACTCTTTCTTGGTCAAAACATCACACCATAACCAGAAAAATAATGAACTTGAAAAATTTGATGTACACTTCCCTGAGGGATTTCATCCCGACACCATGTTTCTATCCAACTAGGTCCGGCTACATTTCGGTTAGCCAAAGTTATCGGAGCAATTCTGCCTAACCCTATTAATGGCTCTAAACTAAAACCTTATTGTCCAACGACCATGAGTGTTTGAATCTAACATCCACCATAACCTCCTTAGACCATCTTCGGTTCTTTTTGTTGGGGATGTAAGGGTCATGTGACCTTACCCCCATATTCATATATACACATCATATATAGAGCATTGCCTCAAGAGAGATCATTATGTGGGTTTCGAGGCTCCCACGCATCTGTGCGCGTCTTTTCTCTTCTCTCTTCCTCCATCGCTTCTGTGCTCCTCTGCTTCTGCACACCAAAGCCCTTCATTGGTATCAGAGCATGTTGAAGGCTTGTGTGCAAGAAGCTTCAATGGAAGCTTAGGTCAGAAGGGGTAGAAGTGTAGGTCAGCATCTCTTGATAGCAGTTTAGTATTTCAGTCATAACTCGAGGTAGGAAGCTTGAACTGATGCGTTTTAAAGTTCTATGTGTAGCTAACACAGAGAGCTACAACTTCACAGAAGAGTGCAAAACCTGCTTTGGAGTTTTAGACTGCCGAAAATTCGAAAAACACAGACTATTATAGAAGGCGAATCTACATTCAATAGGACAATAGATCAATTTTTGGATCATAACTTGAGTTCTACAGATCGAAATGCGATGATTCAACTTGCTATGTGTAGCTTGTAAAGATAACTACAACTTTGTAGAAGAACTCAGATTCAAATTCTTAGTATTAAGTCGTTGAAATTGTAGAATACAAAGACGTAGTGCTACAGATGAAGGTGAAATTGATAGCGGATGCTTGTTTTGGGCATATCTTGAGCTACGCACCTCCGATTGAGGTGTTCTTTATCGCGTTACATAGCGAAGAATGAGATCTTGAAGTTTTCTGAAGACCAAAAGTTCAGATTCAGTGGTTAGCACCTCTGAAACAATAAAACATAGAGCAACACATTTTTGCCATAAGAACCTTAATTTCTCTTGGAGGTTGAATTTGCTTTGGAACTTCTTCAAGAGAGAATTTTTGGTGTGCAAGCTCTTATTTTCAGAGCTTCAAAGCATTGTACATGTATGATCACTGTGGTAGCTCCTCCATATGAGAGTAGAGCATGATCTTGTCACGTGTCTGGCATATAAGATGACATTGTGGTATACTCTTTTTTGAGGTTTATGTCATCATGAGTTCGATCATGGATGTATAGTGGCATTGTCGTCCATATCTTTCTTATGCCACTTGTTTATGGATTTAGTTACCAGTTGCACACAAATTCTGTGAGAGTTGAGTTTGGATCTTGTTTGGTACTTGTATCTTTGTTTTATTTGCAGGTACATGATCCAGATTGGAGCCTCAATTGCATACTTATATGTCATCTTGATTTGCTATTCTATTAGCAAATGTTCATTGATGTTGTGGATGGTGATTCTCACATGGTTATTTTGGTTCTAGAGTCCATTTTACAAAGGAGATGCTGTCGAAATTTCATCGGCTTTTATGCTAGAAAGGAGCTCTAGTGGATATTGAAGCTTGTGCGATAGCTTTGGATCATTATTTATCTCCATTCAGTTGGACTTGGTCACATATTGTTCGTGACAGGTTGGACCATCTTGCAGGATTTATTCTTGAGTGGGAGTTGTATTACCATTGTATTGGCATTTATTGCCATGAGTTTTTGGCATACATATTTGCCATTAAGGCCTATTCAGGAAAAATGGGAATTACACAGGATTTTGAGACAATTCTTTGTGTCCTTATGTTTTAGTTTTTGACTCATTCACACACCACAACATGTTATTATCTTTTGATTGGAGTATATTAAACTGACACTTTAACATTAAGGATAATTTTATTATAAATGGGGGATCAAGGTTGGGCTCAAAACATAAGAAATTAACATAATAAGTAATATAAATGGGACTTGAATAATTCCCAAATTTCCTGAATAGGCCTTCATTATCTTTTGATTGGATCAATGACAGATGGTGACATGTTACTTATTGTTCTTTGGTTATTGGTTATCTTGTTTGATTGCTCAATTTACAGGGATACTCTGTGGAATTTTTCCCAAGATTCTTTCACATCTATTTTATCACTTTGGAGACTTGCTGAGCAGGCTTATGCTCATGGTTTATGTGCATGCTAGATGCATGGTTATGTGATAGGTGGTTCATATGGTTTCTTCTCTAGTGAGATATTTGTGATGTGATTTATGCATATGGATATGCAGACGTCTTCCTATTGAGGATAGAGTATTGTTTTCTAGTCTCTTGTTACATTGCTAGTCTCTTGGATTGCTAGCATGGTGTCTTCTCGATTTGATGGCACTGACTGTCCGAGATGGAAAGCTCAGATGTGGCATACATTGGTTTGTGCAGGGTTACACATGTATGTGCATAGAGATGCACAGAGGCCTCGTGACATGCCCGACCACGTATGGATGGATATGGATGCATTGGCTAGCTCCACTATCCGATTACAGCTTGTGGATTCTATATATGAGTCTGTGATGTATGAGGAGATGAGTAGTGCATTATGGCAGAGACTACATGATATGTATGCGAGTCCATTGGCTCATGTGAGACATAGATCACATCGACGACTTCAATGTTGGCATTGTGGTCGTGAGGACCATATTTGACAATGTTGCTTCAGGGGCGGATGCGACGGCGACGTCAGAGATATGCATATGATGTAGATCAGGTAGTGATTTCAAGAGAGTCTATGGCAGTTGATTATGCCAGTGATGGTGATGTCACTTTCTCCTATAGTTCATCTCATGATTCCTCTTGCTCATTGGATAGCATACATATGGCTTGGTTGCTTGATGCATTAGCCACTTTTCATGTTACTCCACATCATGAGTGGTTTTTTCGATTCTCAGGTGAGAGTCGTGGATGTGTGCACTTGCCTGATGGTAGGACATATGACATTGAGGGTGCTGGAGATGTATGCCTTATGCTACCTAGTGGAGCATCACATATACTCAGACATGTACATTATGTGCCTTCATTCCCTATGAGCTTGATTTCAGTTAGCCAATTACAGGAGAGCAGATGTTATGCATTTCTTTGTGAGCATCATTTTCAGTTGCAGTTGGGATAGCTTATGCTTGTCAGAGGTGCTAGGATTGGGCACATGTATCCACTGTAGGTACTTCATGTGAGAGACAGTCTCGTCTCAGTGGGAGTTAAGCCTTATGTGCGATGTGAGACTCGTCATCTCTCCTTTTGTCTACCTACAGATAGGTCTATGGACATTCTTGATGCACATGTATGACATGATTCAGATGCTTAGATGGATGCACATGTAGAGCATGTTTTGGATGCTCATGATGATTATATAGATCATGGTTTTGTTGATCATGTGGATGCTCATTTGGAACACACTTTGGATGCTCATTTGGATGATTTAGAGCACGATGTGGATGCTCATGTAGAGCATTGTGATGATACTCAGTTAGAGTATGATCATCACTTTGACCTTGGTGTTGATGTTGTGCAGTTAGCTCATGTGGAGCATGATGATACACTTGGTGTGGTAGAGAAGGATAATCTCATGATACATAGTGTACGTCAGAGCATACTAGCTCTTAGGGTGCACAACCCGACACATCCTTGGTTGATAGGATGACTGATTTAGATGTTGATGAGTCAACAATCATGCAGTCATTCTTGGATTCACTCATGCCAGATGTTGACATAGATATGTCAGGACATGTTGGTCTTGATGATGGTGCTTTAGATGCCTTGGATATAGGCATGGCCGACATGCTTAGGTTAGACAGGATAGCACAGGTTTTGTCAGCATTTGGGAGTCTGATGTACGAGTTGTTATGCTCGAGACCAGACATTGCAGTTGCGATTGGAGCATTTGCACTTGGATTTGTCAATCGTTCAATGATTGACGCAGGCATAGAGCGAGTGGGAGCTTTGCAGGAACTTCATCAGTTCTTGCATCAGTCAGATATGAGCTCGAATCTTATCGATATGAGTTTAGAGTAGTGTGAGGTGCATGGATACACCTTGTTCAAGGCAGTTAGTGTAGGCTGATCTGGTATGGGTTGAGATCCAGACTCGTCCTGTACATTATTGTATAGTCCTACATCATTCTTTGTATGTGTTACCACTTATGGTCACATTGACCCTTAAGTGCGAGATTGTTGGGGATGTAAGGGTGATGTGACCTTACCCCCATATTCATATATATACATCATATATAAAGCATTGCCTCAAGAGAGATCATTGTGTGGGTTTCGAGGCTCCCACGCATCTGTGCGCGTCTTTTCTCTTCTCTCTTCCTCCATCGCTTCCGTGCTCCTCTTGTTCTGCACACCAAAGCCCTTCACTTTTCCAGTTGACTATTTGATTGTTCTCTCGTTCACCCTCGTCACTTCACCTTTTTCATTGGTGTATGTACTTTTCGAATCCATAGCGCCATCTGCCATTTATGTTTTATTGAAGTGCTATACCCATGATGATTCACGATGGCCAAAACTTGTTGTGTTGCTCACTTTTATGATTAATCGCATGGAGTCATGCCATGTGGATTATTTAAACCGTGATTTTTGTACTCTTTCTCTATTGTCTATGTGTGCTACTTTTCTGCACTCTATATGTGCTTTATCATGCTAGTTTTTGCCATGTGTTTTGTGAGTGCTTGTGTTGTTTGAGCCATGGAGGCTCTGTCACATATTATTGCATTTAGCATGTGCATTCCGGACGAGCTTGCAGAATACCTTCGGGTAGGAGGCTTGCTGCAGTTTGCTGAATTGCCATGGCATTGGGTGCCGACCCATCCATTGTCATTTACCCTCACCCAAGCTATTACTGATTGTTCATCTATGGCTACCGCATGGCCAATTGTCTCCCCATACATCACCACTCATGTTACTATCTCCACTATTATGGACCAGTTCCATCTTGCCAATGAGGGTAAGACCGACGTTTCCCCACTTTTGCTTGCCACGATGAATCAATTATTTCCACGTTAATCATCAAATGAGTATGCTATTATGTGTCGCCCCGCTCTTGAGAGTCAAGCCCTCCAATTTCTTGTATTCACCATTAATTTACAGAAATGTAATTACAGAATCTCCCGACCATTCTATTTGGTCATTGATGCAGCATCACGCGAGTCCATCAATTGGGCACTGCTGTACTTTCACCACATTCACAAGGAATGTCAAGTGGTTGTTAAGTAGTTAGCTAAGGATGAATTTATATGCCCTCGACTCCCACATCTATTTTCTTTTCTTGTACCTATTGTGGCTGCAATTGATGCTCCCATTCTTCCCCTTCTGTCTGCAACAACTTCTCTCATATGGATGATGTGGATGATGATGACAAAGTTCTGCTGTGCTTCTCAAACTAGTGGCATCTGTTCCTGTTGTGGTTGTAGAAGGCATTAGTAGGGAGGTGGCCGAAGTTTTTACTACTCCTCCTTGTTCTCCATTCACTCGCCTATCTATGACAACCCACAAAGTCATCCTTTCTCTTATTGAGGACATACCTCATCGTCTCGCCTCTCCGCCCAAGGACGTGCAAGATGTGGATACCAAAACCATTCCCCTTTCTTTGTCTCTCTAGCACCAACCACTCACCCCAACCGTATCCTCTGCAATGATTACTTCTCCTCATCCTATGTCTTTCTCCGTTGCTTCTTCTATTGATTCCTGGTCCAAATCTCCTAATAATTCTCCATCGTGATCACTGAAATTGGTGTGGTTGCAACCCGCCCCAGTAGTTATGGCCTCTTGATCTTCGGTATCCTTACCTTTTTTTCCTTCCATATAGCATTTGGCCACTATTGGTCATTTTCTCGTTTAGGCTTTAGAAGCATTCCAGTCTCAGATGCTTGTAGAAAATCAAGAACTTCACCAATAATTCCAGCATAAATTAGAAGTCCTAGAAGCTGATATTGCACCACTCTAGGAGGAACTCCTTGGTTTTCATGCTAGTGAAGCTCCCTTACAGAGCCAAGTATCATCTCAAGAGGCTAAATTACTGCAGTTACGGGAAGCCCTAGTAGATAAAGATGCTGCTCTAGATAAGATGGGTGAAATCTTGGAAGCTATAAATGTTCAAGTTGCTGACCTGGAGCAAACCTGCACTACTTTACATTCTAAAGCGGTTCAATGGGAATTTGAGTTAGCCATTATGAATGAGGAGTTATTCCAGAAAGCACAGGAGTTAAACGATGAAATTGGTCGGAAGCATCAGGTGCGAAAAGAGTTGGAAGCCACTTAGAAGGAGTGCCAAGCGTACTTTAAAACTTGGTGCATGAAAGTAAGGTCTGAATTTCATCTTCCTCAAAAACTAAATCATGATTAATCAAAATGGGTTTGGTCTATGAATGATATAGACAATAGGTTTTGCTTTTAGAACTATACCCAATGAAAATACATTTTACAACCTTATCATCTAATTTTTTTCATTGTTGTTCAATCAGTAATGCACATGCTAGAAAAGAAAAAACACATAGATGAGCAACAAATGGATTGCAACCATGCCGAACCTCATATTGAATGATGGAATGGAATAATTTGGCGTGATACTTGTTGAGTACATATAATGCACACATAACAACCTCATGAAATAAGCTATGTGGTAACCATAAACGTTTCCATTTTCATGAGTAATTTGTTCTTCCTCTCAGAACTCTATTTTTTTGAGGTGCATACAACAATGTTCACTAATTTTTTATCTAATGCTCAATAAAAAATGCATTAAAATCAGTATGCTTTTACTCCCTTCCTTGATCAAAATGAAGGATGCCCATTTTACATGCTAAAAGATTTTCAACCTCAACTAGGAACTGTGTAAAGCACACAAACACTTTGGACTTCACTATTAATGGATAAATCCATGCATTTATAGAAAATTCATCAATGACTGTATAGGTAATTCCCAAATGAAGGTATCTGTATAGGATATGGAAAAATTGCAATTTATGTGCACCTCTAACTGAATTGTCCTAGGGAAAGGAGCAATGCTACATTTTACCCTAAATATAACCCTTATAGACATGCGTATAAGGTGCCTAAGTTTGGGCAAGGTAGATGCCATTTCAAATTTTTGTAGGTGACATAAACTATCAAAACTTATTGACTGAATCATGCATGCCAAAGTTTTGCATCTAAAATAGTATGAGAATCATGAACTACACTAATTGAATCATTCTCAAATTTTTGATAATCTATGAAATTATATGGCCCATGAAATAAAATGCCAAAAGCAATGACATCATTACATTCGAGAGATCATGTATTGTACATCTCTCATCAACAAATTTGACAACCAAGCTAATTTTGTTTAGTGTTGAAATTGATGATAGATTTTTCTTGACTCCTGGTGCATATAAGACATGTGACATTGTGAAAGTGCTAGGATTAGAGTTATAAGAATGATTTTCAAACTTCCATGATAGAATAAAAAGATTTTTTAGCACATCAAAGAATATTTTGTGTAGAAGTAGGTTCAAGTAAAGTGTTAGCTTTTCTTCCCTTAGTTCTGTTTAAGGATACGAGTAGGTAAACTATGGGTTCTTGGGTGGGATGACCTAGATCACTCTAAGCCTCTTATTTTCTCCATCCTCTATATGCTTCCAAATTATAGTACATTAATTGATACACTAAATAATTCTACTATCCTGGAGATTTCAATACTATGTGTATGGAATATACATATGGTATCAGACACTAGATTGCATTGCTCCTCACCAAACTTGCAGTACAAGATATAACACCAAATATGATAATATAGAGTTAAATCACCAACTTAAGTTATCACTCGGTGTTGCATTTTCCTTACACAGACTTCTAGAAAATACAAATGCTTAAACATCGAATTGTGACTATTTCAATACAACAAATTGATATCAAATAGAACAAATACTTGGAATGTATGTAGAACAATGTGTTGTAGCACCACTGGTGAGACACTTCGACACAACCCGATCATCTATCTCTCACACAACAGGCTCAAAAACCCTTTCATTAATAGTAGAAAATAAATTCACGTGACTAATGAAAACTCGAAGAGATGATTAATAGTTCAATTGCAAAACAATTCATCATATCCTCAATCATCATATTTGTTCAAGTAAAACATATATCTCTTATATGAATGATCTTCACACATATTTTGCATAAAAAGCAAACCTTCATTTATCTTTATTTAGAATTAGATTTATTTATTCACGGCTCATGTGTTGAACCTTTCTCCAAATAAGGAAATACTTCATACAATACGTTAATCAAATTTCATAATGGATTGAATGTTCTAAAGAACTTTGGTAGTGCAATACATCGAAAAAAAAAGTGAATCAATTCATCATTAGTTCGGTACAGTAACGAAGCTATGAGATGGAATATCAGGAAATGAAAAATCTAAGCTAACTCTGTATGATGATCTAGAAGAGTATGTTTTTAGCAAAGCAAGTAGAAACTGCTGATATATGTGCGTAGAAAATAGGAAGAAATATTTCATAAATACAATGAGTATATTGCACTTACTTAAAATTAAGTCATACTCTTCATGCATTGCACAACATTGCACAACTCTGCAATCTACAGATATGAATTGATTTATATCTGTGTGGATGCTCTCTATCTTCGTGATTTGCCTCCAATTAGTGGTTTATCTTTTGAATTCCTCAACTTCCTCTAATGTGAATGCATAGATTACAGTTGAATGCCTCAACTCCAGACAAGTCTATCTTTGCTTAATGTAATCAACAACACAACCTTATTCTCTGATATCTATGCTTCATGCTTTGAACCCATAAATTCTAAATTAGTGGAGATCGTTCATTTTTTTACTTTGAGATTTTGCAATTTGATAATAATAATATTCTCGAATCATACATGTATCAATTCGAGTTCAGAAGTACATCAACTTTAGCAAAATTTGTGGGCATCATGCTCTGTATACCTTTACAACATCCAAAGTATAATTTTGATCCGAATGGAGAATGCCGTAGCTTTTACACACAAGAATGATGCGTAGAGCACTTTAAAATAATTTTAGAGAAATTGAAATGTGCACAAAGAAACATCAACAATAAGTTCAATTTATTTGAAAACTTAAATAACTGAAAAAAATCATCTGAAGTTTCTTCAATCATAGAGCGCTGTATCATTGTCCTTCTACACATTGGATCAATATTGAAATTAGCTTCTCATAAATTGTCGTGAAGGTTAGTAAAGACTCAATAAGCATCGATGATAGCTTTAGTATGACAGTGTTTTGTTAATCTCAGCTTCGGAATTGGGTGTTGAGTTGCCTCAGATAATTGCAATCCGAGCAGATAAGCTTTTGAATTAGTTGGAACTCGGATATGACAAAGCATCAGATGTGCACAAACATTGATGAAGGGGCCTGATGAGCACAATCATTAGAATCGTATATGGCAGAATAGCCCCTCCCCCCCTCTTGATACGTGTGAAGAGTCCTCTTTTAACAATCCTCCATCACTAATATTAGTGCACATGTTGATATCACAAAAAGCACTGGTGTCGCTATTATTATCATACCATTAATACTATTTTCTCCAGTTCATGTATGTTTGCTATTTTGGTGCACTATTGGTTTATAGGAATTGGATTAATGTGATTTTGTTTTCTTGAATTTTATTAGGTGGAAGCAAAACACACATATCATTAGAATACAAATAAGGAGAAAATATATCTCCGACATCCACCCCCACCAAACTTGCAGAGCATCTTGATGGACCAACCTGAAAATAAATCATTAAGCAATATCAAATTTCTTTTAAGGGAATCAAATAATTTTCAATTTTCTATTTAACGTTTATGCAAGATGCAAAGGATTTCTTTCATATCAAAATTTGGTTGATGAAAATGTCAAATCTAAATCTCTATTAATAACCGTTTGGTCAACAATACTTGATTTTAGTTCAAAAACATTCATAAATCTCGTAGAGATGGTCAAGAAACAAATTCCATAATCCATTCATTCAAAATTAGATTTCCTCTTAGATAAATACTTACATATATACATTCATCCATATCAAAAAAATTCAACTAATTCTACTCATACAGACATCCACCTTGTTTGCCCGATTTTATTACTAGAAGTGTTTTCCACAACTAGCCTTCATATTAGCTTCATAATTTTGTTCCTTCATCAACTTCATTAGCATCAACTTCATGTAGGTGTGATTCATAATTTAGTTTTTTGGGTAGGAAGAAAGTACAATCTTCCGTTCATAATAATTTTTTACATTCGCAACTTTTTTGTTTTAAAAGGAAAGGCTTAACCCCTTATTCCAAGCTAAGGATCTAGATGCATGTTTTCCAGACTTCTAGGTTTACAACAAATGATTTAAGAGCATCTTCTAACATTTGACATTTAACATACACACTTAATCTAGATGAGTAGAGATTTGAGAATTAACAATTCAGTCACATGTGTATTCATCAGTATAGAGTATGAAGTTGATGATCTGTTAGCAGCCGAATATTTTTGGAAGAGTATGCAAATGCGTTACAGAAGTATTGTTTGAAGACCAAGACTTGATGAAGAGAAGACTACTCCAAATTCAAGGAAGAACAATGGTTTAGAGAAGATGAAGGAATCAGATCAACATCAAATCACAGGTATCAGTTTTTACTATTAGATTATCATTTGTAGGTCATATCTTAGAAGAGCAGTTATGAAGAGATTTGAAGGATTCAGGAAGTGCTTTTATACACTTTCATTATTTGAAAGTTAAAGGCTACATCAAAACAGGTATCTAGAGGTTTTTCTAGAGAGTTTTGAGAAATATATTTCATGGCAAGAACGCTCTTCTAAGAAGACAAATGTGGAGAGCATCAGTTTTGTGTTCAACCAATTTTCTATTGTAAGTTGGTTGGATATCCAGGTACATAATTTGATCTAGAGAGATAACTCTAGAAAGGTAATTCATCATTCAGACAAAAGGTTGGTGAATTCAGTCATTTGAAGCAGAGTTATTCAGAGATATGAGGAGATGGTAAAACATAATTGTATATTCACTTCCATTTGTATACCATGTTTGTTTTGTCTCTTACTCTTAGTATTAGAGGAAGAGAAAGATTTCATTTGAAGAAGTTAATAGTGCTTGCTACTTCAAGATGAAGAGAACAAAAGGTATGGAAGAGAAGTTTGAAGATTTTGACATCATCAGGTGGAAGAAAGATGCAGAAGAAGAAAGTCCAATATTTCCAAAAGAAAAGTAAGACTTCCTTTTCTCACATATTCTCCATATACTTTTCCTATTTTATCCTCTACACCCAAAGAAAAGTCTACGAGAACATCTTGTGTGAAGATAGTCTAAAGAAGAAGCAGTTTCTTGTTTTGCATTATACTTGGTCACAATTTAGTAGATGTGACAAAGAATTGCATTGAGAGAAAGAAAAGAAGCAGATATATGTTGTGACTCATATGTGTATGAGTTATGTTTTAGTTGAAGATTGTTTACGCAGACAACTTATATGTTCACTCAAAGAATTCTTGGAGTGTCAAAACAGAGCTACTTGGTATATGACAAGTTGCAAAGAAGTATATTTCTTCTTAATCTAACTCTTGAGGTAAAATAGTTTTTTGTAGCAGATGTTGAAGACTTGGGTTGAGGTTTTGTGTTTGGAAAGGTTACCTCATATTCAGTATTTTCAAAAAGCTTCAAAAAATTCAGATTTTTGATATACCAGTCAGATGAAGAATCTACTTTTTATGAATGTCTAGACTTTTTGATACATGCTTGTATTCGAAAAGGTGTTCCATCAGATCCTATTACTTGATTTAGAAGTGGAGTTAGCCAAAAGAAAATCAAGCAGATACTTTCACATTTCACTCGAGTAGAATATGAAGATTTGAAGTATCAACTTGCAGCTTTTGGAGTTCTCAAGGTGAGAAGTTTGTCCACTTATGTTTCAAATAGAAGATAGCAGATTCTTGGGAAGGATTTGTTTGAAGAAAAGTTTTACAACTTTGAAAGAAGCATGGACACTTGGAGACATTCAAGTAACAAATCAAACATCCAGTCATGAAGGTTTGATGAGAGCAGATTCTACACCGGTATTTTGTTGGAAAGATCTTGAATGATCTTGAGTATTTATGAGTCAATTGTCTATCCTTTGTTTGAAAAGATTCTTAGCATTGGAAGAAGTAAGTCAAAGATTCACATTCTTTCAGATTTATGTTGCAAAGGAATAAAAGAAGATACTTGTTATGTTGCAGAAGGTTATGAATCCTAAAATGCTTTCAGCAAGGTTTTTAAGATAGATCAGCTAACCTTATTCTCTTATTTGGGAAGCTGAGGAATGACAGGGATGTTGGAGAAACAATCACTAATTGGACATATATTTGAAGGTCAAATCTTAGGAAGAAAACCACATACCTATGTGAAGGGACAAATTCACAAGTGTATTATATTTGAAAAGTTAGTTCACCTTAGTTCTAGAAGTTTTTTTTTTTAAAGTCACGAGATTGAGAAAAACTATATAAGTTAGTTTGTATCAACTGACGTGAATAGGAAGACAATGAGAAAGTGAGTTAGTACTCATTTTGTATGATTGAGAATAGTCGGGCTTCTCTGCGTGAGAAAGCACCTGTGCATTTGTGAGGTTTCATAGTTATGGAAAGAGTTTATTAAACTTCTGTGTATAAGTCTTCTTCTTCCATCTCTAGAGTTTGTTTTGTGTGAAATGATTTCAAAAGATCAAGTTTTCCAAGTAAGTCGATGCCTGGCATCGAATCTTTCCTGATAAGTCATATTTTCATTTATCTCTTTCATTCAGTGCTGAAGTGATAGCAAATCATGACTTTGTTGGAGCAACTTGATGCTTGTCATCGAATTCCAGAGGATAAGTGATGTTCTAAGTATACATGAAATCATCTATTGTTTTGGCATCAGAAAGGTCAAGGTTTTATGCGGGAAGTCGATGCCTGGCATCGAATCCCTGCTAAAAAGTGGCTAAAAACACCCCAAGTCGATGCCCGACATCGAATTCTCATTGCAAGTCGATACTAGGCATCGAATTCCATTTTTAGACAGGCCCTTTTTGCTATAACAGGAAAAATTTGCTGTTGGAGAAAAATCACTAATTGGACATATATTTGAAGGTCAAATCTTAGGAAGAAAACCACATGCCTATGTGAAGGGACAAATTCACCAGTGTATTATATTTGAAAAGTTAGTTCACTTTAGTTCTAGAAGTTTATTTTTAAAAGTCACGAGATTGAGAAAAACTATATAAGTTGATTTGTATCAACTGACGCGAATAGGAAGACAATGAGAAAGTGAGCTAGTACTCATTTTGTATGACTGAGAATAGTCGGGCTTCTCTGTGTGAGAAAGCACCTGTGCATTTGTGAGGTTTCATAGTTATGGAAAGAGTTTATTAAACTTCTATGTATAAGTCTTCTTCTTCCATCTCTAGAGTTTGTTTTGTGTGAAATGATTTCAAAAGATCAAGTTTTCCAAGTAAGTCAATGCCTGTCATCGAATCTTTCCTGATAAGTCATATTTTCATTTATCTCTTTCATTGAGTGCTGATATGATAGAAAATCATGACTTTGTTGGAGCAACTCGATGCTTGGCATTGAATTCCAGAGGATAAGTGATGTTCTAAGTATACATGAAATCATCTATTGTTTTGGCATCAGAAAGGTCAAGGTTTTATGCGGGAAGTCGATGTCTGGCATCGAATCCCTGCTGAAAAGTGGCTAAAAACACCCCAAGTTGATGCCCGGCATGGAATTCTCGTTGCAAGTTGATGCTAGGCATCGAATTCCATTTTTAGACAGGCGCTTTTTACTATAACAAGAACAATTTCCAATTTTGGCAGTCATACATAGTCATCTTGTGAAGGCCATAACTTGAGTTCTAGAGATCCCTTTCTCGGAAATAATAGATTGTTGGAAAGCTCTTCTCTTCTACTTTCATCCACCAAAAGATCTTGGAGAAATAATATTTGTGCTAAGAGAAATTAGCAAAATACTAAAGGTATGTCATTTTAGTGACTAGAAAAATCTCAAGAAGTAAAGTTCTTGGTTTTGGCTATAATTTCTCAAAGTTTTGAGTGGAAATGAGTTAATGGTAACCATAGAGGTTGTCTAGTGTCACATTAATTCATTTCTTGTGATGTTTCACACATCAACAAGGGAAAGCTATTGGCATGTGCATAATGCTAATAAAAAGGGTTCAAAGATTTTGTTTCAGATACAGGTATTGATCACTGAAGATCAGATTTATTGAAAGAAGGAAGACATTCCAGATTTCATAAAGTCTGATATATTTGAAGAATTTTGGATACTAGTGTTAAGTCATCCAGGGGGGTGATGAAACGTGAAGACTTATTTTCAGCCATATTTACATATAGGTATTCCTATTTCAGGTATTCCTATATTTCCTTTGTCAGTTTCTCTTTATGTTCCAGCTTTGAAAGGAGAAGGAAGAAATAGAATGTCTCAAGAAAGTTCCTGTTAGGTGTTCCTGTTCAGGAGGAGGTTCGAGAATTCTATTGAAGAGAAGATTGATATTTCAGAGAGGTATGTTTGAGAGGTGCGCACATTTATGTTTATACCAGATTCTGAAGGAAAGAGGTATGAAGGATTTACACATTAAACAAGGATGAAGACATGATGACATCATAGATTCTTTGATGAGACTAATGAGTTGAGTTGAGTTGAGTTGAGTTTCATACAGTTAGAAATGAACCAGCAGTGTTCATAATACACTAAGTTGTGAGTTGTCAATCACAGGTTCTAGTATTCAGTTCTTGATTTTGTTTAGTGTATTTACATGACACAACAGAAGTACGTTGAGAAACCTTTTTGGTAAGGTAAATGCAAATATGTGGATCCTTGTGTATGTTTTCAGGTTTAAGAAGACAGGAGATAGCAGGTTCAGAGTCAGTACTTGCTACATTTGTTATCAAGCAGTGATTGCTTGATGAGAACACTATTGAATATCTAGTTTGCATATTTTCTCAAGTATTATGGTTCATATTCAACAAATTCAGGTTCTTTGAAGGAAAGTCAAATTCAGTTTTGAAGAAGACTTTTGAAGAAAAGACTTGAAGGTCAATTTGGAAGTACAAGCTTGAAGCTTGTGATAGTTTGCAGCTTATGAAGTTTGCAAATCTAGTTCAGTTTGTACCATTGTGACATTGAAGGGGGGATTGTTGGAAAACAATGTCCTAATAGTTCTTTTTTGCTCAGAGTATACAACATGTATAGAGCTTAGTCTTATTCCCCTACAACAACAACACTACGGGCGGCATGGCTGAGATGATGTCCTCCTATCGAACTCACCACGGTTCAAGTCCTGGTGGCAGCACACAGATCGCATAGATGTTTTTAACAAAGCAAAACTGTTTTTGAAAAGCACACTGATGGACGGATTGCGATTAAATTTGATCATAGTTTTTTCTTAGCGATCGTATTCAGTCATGCTTTATTTTATGCTTTTGGGAGTGCTTTATTTCAAGGAAGCTATACTATATAAGAAAAGACTTGGGCTCGTTGTATGTATCCATCACCTATTACAACACAAGCTTTGGAAGCTTGGTACCTCTTTGAGGTAGTGCTTTTAGCACATGGGGTAGACATGGTGCTTTGTTGGAGCATGTTGAAGAGTGGCTATGGAGTTCTTCTTGAAGACGAAGAGTGTGCTCACACTCTTGCTTATGTAGAGGATATTAGCAGCTTGATGGTGTGGATCGACCATTCACATGATGTATTTGAAGATTGTCTTCTGCATGAAGATTTTGGGTTACTTCAAAGATATTGGATGGTGGTTAACATAACATTTACATCTTATGTTAAGAATTCACGTACATATTCTCTTTATGCACACAGGTACTACTTGAAGCTTATGGAGGCAGTGGTATCCATATCAGGAGGCGTCCTATTCGACATAGGTACAAGAGAATCAGTACATGTATGCTTTATGCATATTTGGATGAGGTGTTTGAGAAGGTATATTCATATGAGTTTGAGGACTTCTGACTACAAAATTGTTAGCATTCTTTGCTACTTTTGTAAGTATGTGATCTTTTCACACACGTCTAACTTAGGGTCTTCCATAGCCTAAGGTTAGATGAGGGTTTGTTGATTATTAGTTTTAGACTGATCCTTCCTCTTTCTGTCACTCATATTCACTCTTCTACAACCTAATAGATCACACATATCATGTCTATTTAGATTCCTGTCCATACATGTGAATATGTTTGTTACATTTGTACATTCACTCATCCATCTATTTCTGTTCACATAGAGTGGTTGAGAGTTTCGCTCCCACATTGTACATTGCACATTGGTATATATGATAGTGTGAGTAAGCAGTGGCTTACGTAACACTTTACACATGTTGTCTAATCTTTCTCTATTTTTGCCTCATCATTTGTATGATTAAGTGCGGTATGTTCATGTTTTGTCGATATTGAAAGATTGCTAGATTCTATGTTGTATATGCTGGACCTATGGAACCGTGGACCTGTGGTATTAGTTATGGGCCTACTAAATTTCCAACACTCCTGTCTCCATGCAACCTTTTGAACTTGGGACCTACATATGGACAAACTATTCCTCCATACATGACATGTGATTAGAGCATCCAGAGTCTATGTGCCACTTTGTGTCCTTGGGATCGCTAGTGTAGCCATGTCTCATGGTTAGGAGGGTCTCCTTCTCATGATCTTTCTTGGAGTTGTTAGCATAATTCCCTTGCTCCTTCTTCTTGCCTTTTTCATCCTTCAATTAGAAATTTTAAGAAATATGATTCTGCTTCTATGTATAAAACGTGTTTTACCTTGACGAGGGTTGTAATTCCCTTTGCCATTCTTGCCCTTCCTTGAAGATGATGCCTTGCTATCTCCTTTTGAATCTGAATCTTCTTCCTTGGATTGCTTCCACTTTCTTTTTCCTCCTTTCCTTTCTTGCCACTCTTGTCTTTGCCTTTGCTAGGATATAGTACTTGTGAGTGACCATCCTTCTTGGATGTGCCTCCTATGGCACCTACCTACCACTAGGTGTGGGATCAACTCCTCACGAGTTGGTAGAGGATCTCTATACATGATGGTAGTAATGAGGGATTTCCACTTGTCTTCCCCTCGTAGCCCATTGAGAGTAATATGCAAAAGGTCTTCCTCATCTACTTTGCAGCCAATGTATGCCAATTGTTCCCTCAACTCCTTCACCTTCAAGGTGTAGTCAACAATAGATTGACCACTACCCTTCTTCAAAGAATGGACTTCATTCTTAACCTGCATCTTTTTTCTTCTTATGGAAGTGGAATATATCTTCTCTAAGGCCTCCCAAACATCTCTAGCATGATCAAACTCTAATATATAACCAAGCATAGTGTTAGAGATTACCTGTGATATGTAGAGGATGGCTCTCCTATTCCTTTCCTCCCAATCCTTCAACATCTTCAATTCTTGATTGGTGATCTTTGGATCTTGGGGATCCACATCAGAATTATCCTCATCTCCACACACAATAGACCATAAACCTTTGCTCATGAGGTAGTTCATGACTCTAAACCTCCATGGCTGATAGTTTTCTTTGTCAAGCAACTCCACTTTTTTGTTGGAAACAATGTCTACATTGGTTCATCTTATTCAGAATATACTTTGTTCTTCATATTTCTTGTACAAAAAAAAAACGCAAAGGGAGCCTTGGCTAAGGTAAGTGCCTCTTAAATAAGGGACACGAGCACGATTCCCATGTGGTGCAAATTGCATGGCAACTTCTTTTTAGTGTGAAGATAAGTTTTTGAAAAAGCGACTGCTAATTTCATGTAGCTTTTCACAAATGGTGATGACGGACAACGACCGTGTAGTTTTTAGCGAAGGAGCTTTATTAATTGCTTTTCATTGGGGTACACAAACCATAAAAGAAGAGGCTTGGCTCATTATGCATCATCACTCAAAGATCACAAGCTCTTGGTGTTCTGAAGCTTTGGAGGTGAAGATTTGGGGAAGGAGAGGCTACTCTCTTGGAGCAAGAAGCCTTCTACAAGGTGGTGGTAAATATCTTTTGCGAGTTAACCTTATATTTTGTTTTTAGGGTTTCTCTACCATAATCTCAAAATTAGGGTTGGTTGATTTACAATTTTGTTACACTATTTTGTGAGAATAATGTTAGCTTCATTGCTCGTTCACTTCACACACTTAGATTATTTCAACATAATCTAAATTTTGTATCATCATCTTCTTCGATATTCTTCCATTAGTGAGTGCACCACTTTATATGGTTGAGTAGTACTCCCATGTTGTAATTTGGACATCTATTTTTCAGAGAGTAAGCATCCAGCTTATGTTCCCTATCCTTGTCTCAAGATCTTTCTTTCTATCTCTCACTTATCATCTTAATTAATTAAGTGTGTATGCTCAAAAGGTTTTAGTATTGGAACGATCCTGGGGCCCCAAATTCCAACACTTGGTATCAGAGCATAATTGACTTACACACTCAGTTAAGATGAGCAAGATCAGAATTGAGATTGAAGACAAGTTGGATGGATCTTCTAATTATCCCATGTGGGGTTTCATGATGATGAATATTTTAGTGACAAAGGATTTATGGAGTATCGTCAATGGATCCTTAACAAGACCCAGACGAGAAGGCGAAGAAGGAGCTACAACAACTTCAAGAGGTACTCGAATTACTATTATAGAACCAACTGAAGAAGAGGAAACCACTTCGACATCTAGAGTCACAGGTAGGTCTTTACCTACAGTTCCTCCTACTGAAGATCAGGCAAGGTGGGATGCTAGAGATGCTTTAGCACTTTCATTCATTGCAATGGATGTCAAAACGCATATTCTACCACAGATCAGATCTTGCAGAAGTTCGAGACAAGCTTGGTTGAAGCTTGAGAATCTTTTTCAGAGCAGAAATCTTGCTAGGAAAGCTCACTTGAAGAGACAACTAGAAAATACAAGGATGAAGGCTGGTGAGTCAATTCAAACCCACATTACGAGACTCGTTGACTTGAGAGATCAACTTCTAAATGTAGGAGTTGAGATATCAGATGAAGAAATCATAAATACGCTGATTAATTCACTTCCTATCTCATATCGGTCTTTCATAACTACTCTTACTCTTACCATAAGAGATAAAGAGGTTACATTTGAAGAGTTAGAATTCTTGTTCCTTCAAGATAAAGATCAGTTGAAAGGAATGGAAGAGAATGAAGAAGCACTTTTATCTTCATCAAAGGGGAAAAAGAAGAAGAAGGAGAAGAAGGAAAAGCAATCCAAGAAGGAAAGTAAGTCCCTCTCACCTTCTACTTCACATTCTGTTTCTACTACATCTAAGAAAAAGGAAGTAATATGTTTTTACTGCAAGAAACCTAGACATTTTAAGTCAGCATGTTATGAAAGGATTGCAACAGAAAAGAAAAAGGCATCAAGTAATGTTGCAAAAGATGATAAAAAAGGGAAATCTCAAGGTGATTCTTATGCCTATATCCCCATTGAGGAAGTAGCTTTTGATCAGGGAGCTTTACAAGTTCTTTCAGCAAGTCCTTGGATATTTGACTCAGGTGCTACAAAGCATATGATAGGTTGCAGAGATGTGTTTTCTTCTCTTTCCTATTCTTCAGGCAGAAGAGTTACTATTGCAGATGGCAATGATTTGGATGTTGTGGGAATAGGTACAGTAGCCCTAAAATCAAGAGAAGGTGGTAATTTTTAGATTTCAGTTGTTCTATATGTACCTGAAATGAAGAAGAATCTGCTATCTATATCTGCATTTTTAATGGTTTTAAAGTTGTATTTGAGAGAGATCTTTGTAAGATCTTATCACACAAAGAAGACAAGTGTATATTACAAGGTGAGCATAGAGGAGGGATCTTTGTTTTGTCAAAAATCAATCAGGCATATGTGGTCAATTCTTCTTAATCGGTGGAAGATATGAAGCTATGGCATGAGAGATTTGGACATATTAGTTTTGGAGCTCTTGAGAGTATTAAAGACAGAGGTATGGTTGAGAGTTTACCCTTATTCAAGCTACCTGATAATTTAGATATATGTGAAGGATGTCTTGAAGGTAAGATGCATAAACTACCTTTCAAGAAACATGGTCATATTATAGCTACCAGGAAATTGCAGATTATTCATTCAGATGTGAATGGACCTATGAGAGCAGACTCTATTCAGGGCTTCAAGTATTTTATTCTATTTGTTGATGATTTTTTGAGATACTCATGGATCTATGGTCTTAAGTTGAAGTCAGAAGTCCTTCCTATGTTCAAGAAGTTTGTGGCTATGCTTGAAAATAAAAGTCAAGAAACTATCCAGATTCTCAGAAGTGATAGAGGTGGAGAATACTTGTCAAAAGAGTTTCAAACATTTCTTGATGAGAAAGGTATTACTCGACACCTTACTATTGCCTATACACCTCAGCAGAATGGTGTTGTAGAAAGAAAGAATAGAGTACTTGTTGAAATGATGCGGAGCATGATGGCATCCAAGAAGCTTTCACCAAAATTCTGGTTTGATGCAGTACATACAGCTAATCACATTTTGAATAGGTCATCTACAAAAGATTTAAAGGTAATCACATCGTATGAAGCTCATTATGGTAGAAAACCTAATGTGAGTTACTTCAGAGTGTTTGGATCACTTTCTTATGTACATATTGAGAAAAAGGATCGAGGCAAACTAGATGTAAAGGCAAAGAAAGCCGTTTTCATTGGATATCTTGTTGAGAGTAAAGGATACAGGTTTTATGTTCCAGAGACAGGTGAAGTTATTCTTTCACGTAATGCTTATATTGCTGAAAATAAGGTTTATGATAAAGAAGCAGAAATGTCAGAGTTCATTAGTGAAAATGAGTATGGATTTTTTAGAAAGATTCTGGATGTACATATTCAGCCATATCAGGAGGGAGTTAAAATTCCTAGGATTCAAGAAAAAGTTGAAGAAAGAGGAATTTCACAACCTTCTACAGAGTCAGTTCCACAAGAGACTTTGATTCCAGAAATGGAAGAAGTTAGAGTTCTAGAAAGTCCTAGTACCTCGGCAAGACAAGTTCCAGAACCTGTGGAAGCTGAAAGTTCAAAAAGAGTTTCACCACTATTTAAGGATACACCTACGTGGTTATATCAGAATTGGAAAGATAGTGGTATAAAAACTTTTACTAGAAGAACAAGGAGTCAGACTAGACAACAACAACAACAAAAAGATCATGTAAGTTTTGCTGAAGACTTTGAGATTCATGATATTTTGGCACTTATGATTGTTGAAGATGAACCTGCATGTATCAAAGATGCACTTAACATTCCTGTTTGGAGAAAAGCTATGCAAGAAGAGATTGATTCTATTCATAAGAATCAAACTTGGCAGCTACGTGAGTTACCAGAGGGAAAGAAGGCTATAGGTGTAAAATGGATCTTCAAAATCAAAAGGAAAGCAAATGGTACTATTGATAGATACAAGGCTAGGTTAGTTGTCAAAGGATATGCACAACAAAAAGGTATTGATTATGATGAGGCATTTGCTCCTACATCTAGGATGACTATTATTAGGTCAATACTTGCTTCAACAGCACATTTGGTTGGCATATATATCAACTTGACATTAAGACTGCTTTTCTAAATGGTGATTTACATGAGGATGTGTATATTCAGTAGCCAGAAGGTTTTGAAGAGAGACAGGTAAAGAACACTTAGTGTGTAAGCTTATAAAAGCTTTGTATGGTTTAAAAGAGGCACCTAGAGCATGGTATGAAAAGATATATACATATCTTTTATCCATTGATTTCCATAACTCACATGCAACTCCAACTCTTTATGTCAAAGCTGAACCAGGTATGATGATTATAGCAATTATTTATGTGGATGATATTATAGTCATAGGTCCTAGAGATGAAGATTTGCAGATGTTCAAAGAACAATTGAAGCAAACATTTGATGTAAATGATTTAGGCATTTTGCATTATTATCTTGGGATTCAATTTCTGTTTCAAGATGAGTGTATCTATATGACACACTAGAAGTACATTGAGAAACTTTTGGAGAGGTTTCAGTGAGTGATTCTAAACCTATGCAAACACCTATGGATTAGAACATGTCTTTACAAATGGTAGCAGATGGAGAGCCATTTGATGCTACTCTATATAGTCAAGCAGTTGGTTGCTTGATATATCTTTATAATACACATCCTGATATACAATTTGCAGTTTCTCAAGTATCAAGGTTCATGCAGAATCCGACAGTGCTACATTGGAAAGCAGTAAAGCAGATCTTTTGATATTTGAAGGGAACTTCAAATTATGCTATGATATTTTCGAAATGTACACATTTGTTACTAAAAGGATTTTCAGAATCTGATTGGGCAGGTGATAGAGACACAAGAAGAAGTACTAGTGGATTTTGTTTCTATCTTGGAGATTGTCTTATTTCATGGCTTCTGAAGAGACAACCCACTACTGCCACTTCATCGTGTGAAGCTGAATATCGTGAAGCATTTAGAGCTACTTTAGAGTCAGTATGGTTGCAGAAGATTTCAGTTATCTTGCTGTGAGAGTACATAAACCCATTCAGATATTTTCAGATAGCCGGAGTGCTATAGCTATAGCAAAGAATCCAGTGCATTATGCAAGGACAAAGCATATTGAGGTACACTACCACTATATTCGAGAGCAGATAGCTAAGAAGCACATTGAGCTAGTTTACGTTCCTTCTAGTGAGAATGTTGCAGATATATTTATCAAAGCATTGACTAGAGATAGTCATGAGAAGATTTGCAGGTTACTAAAGTTTGTACCAATATGACATTGAAGGAGGATTGTTGGAAACAATGTCCACATTGGTTCATCTTATTCAGAATATAATTTGTTCTTCATACTACTTGTACAACAAAAAGAAAAGGGTGCCTTGGCTAAGGCAAGCGCCTCTTAAATAAGGGACGCGAGTTCTATTCCCATACGGTGCAAATTGCATGGCAATTTCTTTTTAGTATGAAGATAAGTTTTTTAAAAAGCGACGGCTAATTTTTGGAGATAAAGCACAAATCACATAGCTTTTCACGAATGGTGATGAGAGATAGCGATCGTGTAGTTTTTTGGTGAAGGAGCTTTATTAATTGCTTTTCATTGGGGTATACAAACTATAAGAGAAGAGGCTTGGCTCATCATGCATCATCACTCAAAGATCACAAGCTCTTGGTGTTTTGAAGCTTTGGAGGTGAAGATTTGGTGATGGAGAGGCTATTCTCTTGGAGCAAGAAGTCTTCTACAAGGTGGTGGTAAGTATCTTTTGTGAGTTAACCTTATATTTTGTTTTTAGGGTTTCTCTACCCTAATCTCAAAATTAGGATTGGTTGATTTACAATTTTGTTACACTATTTTGTGAGAATATGGTTAGCTTCGTTGCTCGTTCACTTCACACACACTTATATTATTTCAACATAATCTAATTTTTGTATCATCATCTTCTTGGATATTCTTCCATTGGTGAGTGCACCACTTTATATGGTTGAGTAGTACTCCCATGTTGTAATTTGGACATCTATTTTTTAGAGAGTAAGCATCCAGCTTACGTTCCCTATCCTTGTCTCAAGATCTTTCTTTCTATCTCTCACTTATCATCTTAATTAATTAAGTGTGTATGCTCAAAAGGTTTAGTATTGGAACGATCATGGGGCCCCAAATTCCAACATTTTTGACCTAGATCTACCATAATGAATGGGAAATTAGGGTTATACTAAAACATACTTCTTAGCCTTGATGATCAAGCTTTGTGTCCTTCTCCTAGATTCTTCAAATGATGTTTCCTACTCTAATACCAAATGATGGGATTTAATCCCTTAGATTTGCACATTATAAGTGAAAATGAACCCAATACCTAGGTCCCTTCATACACCTTTTCTGCTACCCTACAACAAAAATCTTAGATGCACCAAACATATCCCCTAATATTGGGAGTCCGATGCTCATTAAAGTTTCTTTGATTGGTCGGTTGAGGAATAGGTAGTGGTACTATTGGAGGATTAGATGATGAAATAGACTGAGGAAATTCAGTAGGTTGAGTTTGTGTAAAGGATTTATCCTGAGAATTTAGTGCATAAACTACATTTCGTAAGGTAGAAGCTTCCTTTGATATATTTGGATGCACTGCAAAATCTAATTTATTAAATAAGATTTCAAATTTTAAATCAATTGGTACCTTTGGTGTAGATGATGATTGCTCAACCTTTGCAGGTATATGAGTCTCTCTAGGATCATGAGTAGAGGGGAAATTAGGAGATAGATTAGGAACTCATTCATAAAGAAGAGATTGGCACTACTTCACATGTGCAAATGCCTCAACCACTCCCTTAACAATAGTCCAATTGTCAGTATTCCCATATCGCTTACTTGGCTCCTCAAGTTTTCTCTCAACCTCAATTCTTACATTCGGAATCAAAATCTTAAGAAAGTATAATACTATATCCAGAGTAAGGGATACCCTATCATTCTCTAGTAATTGTGAAAATTTCATAATAAGGTTTCTACAACCTTTTGTCCCTAGGTTTCATTCATCATTATTTTGAATAATTCATCCATTTTCCTTTCTTCTTGATGTGATCTAAATTGAACAATTTTAATAATATCTTGTACTTCTTTCTTAACCTTCTCTTTATGTTCTACCACTAAATCTACAAGCCCCTTGGTGTCCAATTTCATTGATTTATAGTGTCCTAAAGATATGCAATTAAACCAAAAATTTTGAGAATATAAGGAAACCTTACCGATCAAGGATCGAAGAAGAGGTTCAATAAATGTGCACATGTGAATTTTTGATACATTGTTTTTCAATTTTTCAAAATCCTAAATACAACAATTTCTAAGAATTTGATATGTGTGTTACATTGCTGCTTCAATAGTCGATGGAATGGATGGCATGACGAGGATTGCCCACTTGCCAATTTCCATGGAGGCACCTAGATCAAAATAATCAGCCCTCGACACCTAGGATATTGCACAAGGTTTAGAAAATGCTACCACTCCCAAGAAGAAGAAGCAACCATGACAATTTACAATTTACAATTTGCAAAAAAATGAAAATCATGTGTACTTGGGTTGTAGTATCATATCTTCATGCCGGGTTCACAAATGTCAAGAGTAAGACACTCAGTTGGTGGACCAATTCAACCGCCTTGTCAAACGATGCACGCAGGATGTCTGGAGCAAAATCACGTGACTGATGAAAACTCAAAGAGATGATTAATAGTTCAATTGCAAAACAATTCATCATATCGTCAATCATCATATTTGTTCAAGTAAAAAACACTTGCACACATATATCCCTTATATGAATGATCTTCATATATATTTTGCATAAAAACCAAACCTTCATTTATCTTTATTTAAAATTAGATTTACTTATTTGCGGCTCATGTGTTGAAACTTTCTCCAAATGAAGAAATTACTTCATGCAATATGATAATTGAAATTCATAATGGATTGAATGTTCAAAAGAATGTAATACATCGAAAAAAAGTGAATTAATTTGTCATTAGTTCGATATAGTAAAGAAGCTATGAGATGGAATATCAGGCAATGAAAAATCTGGGCTAACTCTAAATGATGATATGGAAGAGTATGTTTTTAGCAAACAAAGTAGAAACTGCTGATATATGTGCAAAGAAAATAGGAAGAAATATTTCATAAATACAATGAGTATATTGCACTTACCTAAAATTAAGTCATACTTTTGAGTGTCTGAGACTTCTCTTGCATCGCACAACTCCGCAATCTAGACATATGAATTGATCTATATCTGTGTAGATGCTCTTTACCTTTTTGATTTGTCTCTAGTTAGTCATTTCAATCTTTTGAATTCCTCAGCTTCCTCTTATGTGAGCGCATAGATTACAACTGAACACCTCAGCTCCAAATAAGTCCATCTTTGCTTAATGTAATCAACAACAAAATGTTATTCTCTGATTTCTATGTTTCATGATCTGAACCCATAAAGTCTAAATTATTGGAGATGATTCGTAGTTCATTTTTTCACTTTGAGATTTTGCAATTCGATACATAATAATATTCTCGAATTGTATACAGGTATGAATTCGAGTTCAGAAGTACATGAACTTTAGTAAAATTTGTGGGTGTCCTGCTCTGTATACCTTTATGACATCCAAAGTATAATTTTGATATGAATGGTTAATTGCATAGCTTTTACACACAAGAACGATGAGTAGAGCACTTTAAATTAATTTTAGAGAAACATCAACAATCAGTTCAATTTATTGGAAAACTTAAATAACTAAAAGAAAATCATCTGAAGATTCTTCAATTGTAGAGCACTGTGTCATTGTCCTTCTACACATTGGATTGTATTGAAATCAACTTCTCATAATTTTCAGTGAAGGTTAGTCAATATGAGAGCATTTTGTTAATCTCTACTGCAGAATTGGGTGTTGACTTGTGTCAGATAATCGGTATATAATCCGAGTAGATAAGCTTCTCATTTGGTTGGCACTCGGATATGATAGAGCATCACATGTGGGTATGTCAATGTTGAATGGTCAACATATAATATGAATTTCCGACCTAAGAGATAGTGTGGAAACTTCTTAATAGAATAAATAAGGCACAATCACTCTCTTTCGGTGACTAAGTAATTCCACTCCATAGGTGCTAACCAGCAACTAGCATAATACATTGGATGATACCATTTCTCCTTCAACTTCATTAAGATGCTACCAATGGCTATGTCAAATGCATCTCCAAAAACATAAAATGGTAAATCCCATTGTAGGGCTTGGAGGATCGGGGCCTAGGTCAATAGTTGCTTCATTATGAGGAAGTTGGTTTGACATTCTTCGGTCCAATTAAACTCTTGAGGGGCTACCATGGTTACAAGGGTGAGAGGAATTGTGAGATGGGTGAGCCAGTGCAGATGTCGGCCATGACATCAAATCTGGCCAAGGAAGCATAGAATCTCTTTCGTAGATTTTGGGTGTGGAGCAGCGAGTACAACCTAAACTTTATCTAGGCCGACTTGTATACCTTGGCAAGAAATGATATGTCCCAATAATTTACCACAAGACATTACAAAGATGCATTTAGGTAGGTTGAGACATAATATGTATTCTCTTCATCTGAGGAAGCATAATCATAAATGCAACAAGTGATGCGCCTTTTCACAGGATATTAAAAAATCATCCAAGAACACTCACATGCAGCTTGTCATGTATGAGGATAAAATATCGTGCATAGAGGGTTGAAAGGTGCTAGGGGCATTTCCCAAGCTGAACCACATAACAATGCAGGCATAAAATCCCCAACTAGTAATAAAAGTTTCCTTACGTACATCTTCTTCTACCATACGAACTTGTTTATATCTGCTATACCCATCAAGGAAAGAGTAGATTTCATGACCTACCACTTCATCAAGCAGACTATCTAAAAATGGTAGCAAAAAGGGATCTAGGACAGTGGCTACATTTCATTTATAGAAATCCACACAGATTTGGAGTTTCTTATTTTTCTTCCACATAATCAAAATAGGTGAGATCCACTCCATGTGTTCAATGGGGACAATGAGCCCTACTCATAGTAGATGATCAATCTCCTCCTTCACTTGTTTGGCATAATTAGGATTCATTCTATAACTTTGTTGCTTAGATGGATAAGCATCTGATTTAAGGACAACCTAGTGTGGATAAATATGTGAGAGTAAGTCTAGATAGAAAGATTCTTCTAAAGGGCCTTAATTTAATAGCTCGGGGATTGATGTCATCACCAAGATGACAAGTGATCAGTTGATTCTTTGGTACATAATATTAGTGGTTGAGGTGGTAGTCTACTTCTTTAAACAACCAAAGTCATGTGAAGATAGCCCCTTGTAGTGTAATGTGAATCAAGTCCTATGGGGTGCACTCAAGACTGGTTGGCCATATGCAAAAAAAAATTTAATATGTTGGATATTGTTCCAAGCTAGTTTCTTACACAAGCTTGTAGTTGCTATATTCACACCTAAGCCACCATCAATTAAAACTTTAGAGATACAATGATTTTTATGCCATACAGTAATTAAGGAGACCACATGATCCACTGTTGTGCCTGGTTCTAGGTGTACGGTTGTCATAGCTAGTGCCTGGAACTAATCTCAATAGTTGACGCAATGGTAGGGTGATAAGTGCTTGGGATAGAATGTCCCATGACATAGTATTTGTAGGTTCTTCCGGTGGCGTGTCTTGTTGAGATGTCGATGTTGGTATGCTTTTTGGTGGTGCTTTTGGTGCAAGATCATTTATAGGTTTTGGTGCGGGGAAGATTGGGGCTTGATCGTGAGCTCATTTCATAGCTTTGCCTACCATCTGGTGCTATTCTTTGAAGCTATCTTTGAATGCTTCTACAACTAGTTGTAATACTCTTTTGGATCTTGTTTGGACTATGGTAGTCATGCTTTCGCAGGCATGATAATGACCATATTCTTCATAGGATTTTGCTCGTTCTTCCTTCATTTATCAAACTCCTGCACATCTTTGTAGTGTCATCTAATATGACCCATTTCTCTGCAAAAGTCATAGGGCATTTGCATTTTTGTATTAGTTGATTTTATAGGTCCTTGATTCCATCATGGTGAGTAATTTCTTTGTATTTGCATCTAAAAATTGCGATATGTAAAGTATGATGCATTGCGTAGATGAGGCAGAACATAGTTGGTAGGGGATTCTCCAAGTTCCTGTATAGTTGCATTCAATGCCAAACAATTTTGGGTTTTGGCATTATATGTGCAAGTATCTGTAGAATGATTGGTACTTTCACAAATGGCACAAAATGAATGATGTAGAGCACAATCGATAGCAACATGGCTTGGATTTTTGCATTTAACATAGAAGAGATGTTTCAATGCTTCCTCTAATTTATTCTTCCCAATTCGCATCCATTCTAGGCCTTCAACAAAACCTCTCATTTCGTGTTCCAATTATAAGGCCATTTCTATAACAATTTCTAGAGTCATTCTACCAATGCATCTGATGATCATAATTTGGCTTAATTGTGGGTTTAATCCATTGAAAAACTACTATGTAATGACATCTATGGATAGAGTTGCATTTTCTATAGGTAATTTCCTTAGATGATTTTGAAATATTGTTGCATATTCTTGTATTCCTTGATTCTACTTCTGCTTGTTTTGTAAAAAATAAAAAAATTGTAATAGGCTCTTCTTTAATCAAAATATGTTAGGGCCGTCGGATATCATTGGATAATTTTGTAATTATTAACTAGAATATACACCGAATAGTCTTGTTGAATAGGTAGAATTGAAAGATTCTAACTTTTCATCTTAATAGAGAACATCGATGCATGTATCAGAGAGAGAGGTGCACAGCCATGCTTCCAGCATGAGGCCATGAAGCTAGTGTTGGGTGTTTGTGTGGATGATCTTTAGCACGTAGAGCAGAGACTAGAATTCAGTGTATGATTATGTCATTATTTTTGCTTTTCTATTTGGTCTGTTGATTATCTAAATTGATCTCGTGTGAAGTAGTTGATTGTATGTTAATTAGTTGCTATGAAGTAAATTACTGTACAGATGCAAAGTAATCTCCATAGTGCTGGGTAGTAAAATACTGTAGTTAGTCTATCCCTTTATTGGATATTTGCTTCTACATTCTGATTTGGTAGCGGGAAAATATCAAGAGATTCTGGTTACAAAAATCTTGCCATCACAAGAACCGTGCAAGTTACCCTGTTATTGTAGTCTCACCAAAAACATTCGGTTAGAACAGAGGTTTAACACTGGCGCCATCTATGGGAATTAGAATTTAGTTTTTGAGAGCAATTTAGCACACACTGCCTAACAGAGATTATATTTCTACATGCCTGTAATGCACTCTGAAGAGACCTACCCCAAATATCGAAGCGATAGATAACCCTGGAGAGTTAATAGTATGCTAGGAACACTACCTTGGGGTAATGTTGAAGGTGATACATCTAAAAGGAAGGGCATGCCGAGTATTGATGGAGTAGCACCACAAAGTATATCAGAACTTAGTTCATTACAATATATCAAAGTATATCAAAACTCAGTCCATTACAGTTCGGTGATAGTTCGGTGTTCGGTATTTATACCGAACCCCGTGATAGTTTGGTCCATTTCGGTAGTGGTATATCAGAACTTAGTCCATTACAGTTCGGTGATAGTTCGGTGTTCGGTACTGATACCGAACCCCATGACAGTTCGGTCCCTTTCGGTAGTGGTTTGGCATGTGGTGGTATTGCCAAATTTGGTAATTCTCCGATGCCAGCAGAAACGACCAAAGGATTTGGTGAGAATATTAATAAGCGTATTGAATCTGTTGAGAAAACAATTGATCGCATTCGCAAACCAAGTACCCCTATCAAACAACTCATTAAAGAGGAATCCCTAAAGTTTTAGAGTGACAGGAAGGTTTTCTACTCCGATTTCTTATCAGAAGAGTGGAAACCAACCCATAAATTAAACCTGAAATACCCAGAAAACTTGTTTTTTACCTGCGAATCAGAACAACCAGATGAATAGTAGATATTCATGAATCAGATCAACCTGTAGAATCATCATATACCCGTGAATTTGAACAACAATCAGACCCAAGTCCAGAACTCATGGTAGACACACAAAATGAGTAGCAGCAATGACAACAAGGAGGTCAACGCCGACCATCAACAATGGGGGTCACGTATGCCAAATTTTGTGGGTTACTTGATGATGAACTAGACATGCACATGCACACTTTTGAAATTGATTACACATTGCTAAACAACCCACAAGATCCAATGTATAAATCCATAGTGTTTCAATCCACCTTAGTTAATGAAGCGACATGCTGGCTCACTGAGTTCGACATTAATCATTTTTGACAGTATGACAATGTAAAGAATGAATTTATCCAATGTTTCAAATTGAAGAAGAATGCCATAGAAATACTCCATTACTTACAAAATAGCAGGCAGAAAATGCATCAAAGCGTACAGGATTATGCTACTCTTTTTTGCACACATTTATGGCAGTTCCCACAAACCAATGCAAATCTTCCCAATGATGTTATTACTCAATGTTTTATTAATGGCTTAAACCCTCAATTAAGATAGATCATGATCATTTGTGGTGGAAATCACATGACATTAGATGTAGTTATAGCAATGACGTTTCAATTGGAGAATAAAGTCGGAGGATTTATAGAAGACTTGGAATGGCTGAATTCTAGTAAAAGTAAAAGTGATGATCCCGTGAAGCAAGTTTATTGTAGAAAATGTAAAAATTCTAGCCATGTGGCATCCAACTGTGCACTTAAACCAGATCAACTATGCTATCTATGATACGGCTAGTCACTCTACAGAGTCTTGCCCGTATAACGCAAAAATGCAGAATACACTAACGATCAATGCCATGATTCAAGAGCAAGGATGAGCAGCCACAAGTTGTGTACCACCCCACTTAAAAAATATAGCATATTTAGCTTATACCAATTACAGAGTACCCTATATATGGAATTTTTGTCAAACCTGATGGAACTGTGAGGATGAATTTGCACTTGATGAAGATGAAGTGGTGCTGCAAAATCTTTGCACTACACTAGCCAAATGAACTCCAGAGATATGTAGTGGGCTCTTTTAGCTTTCCAAAGTATGTATTAGACACCCTATGCATCTTGGAAGATCACTCTCAAAAGGATGAATCAAAACAGATAGGTAAGAGTTGATCCAAGAGTAAAAAACTTGCTATTTTTGTTCCTACACTTGTTCAGTGTTTTGAGCAGTTCTCTGAGCACAGTAGCAATTGGCTTAATGCCTTTTGGGGAACTCTAATTAACTTAGTAAGCTAACAATCATGAGTGATTTCATAAAAAATTATGGAATACATGCAGAGAAAGAATTTTAGCAAGTTATAGCTCCATCCCAACATTCACTGGCCGCAATAGTCATCAAATCGGTGAGGAAAGATATGTTAATATCTGATGATCCCGAGAATGCTAATGGAACTTTGTAGCATTATAATAGACAGTATGCTAAGTCTATCATGCTTTATATCATGGCAAATGATCAACTACACACTGAGAACAAGCTCCAAGAAGATCTGTATTGTGATGGAATTATGACAGAGAAGTAAGATGCGAGTGTGATGATCATATATGTATTAAACATGTACAAATACAATGTCATTGGCAATCAAGCATTGCTCACTGTGTGAGAGGTGAAAGAGCTATGAGGTAAGCTCTCACTTCACAATGGATGTACTACAAAATGATCTCTCAACCTCGAGATACACGTGGGTCTTTTAGATCCTCTTCTTATAGTTGAACTTGGAGCCAAGGCTTGAATTCAAATTCAAACTTCTACCTAAAAGGTGAATGCTAACATATAGGATAGATTCTCTCATTGCTCAACAACCAAGTGATACGTGATTTAGAGCTTCCTTACTCCTCGTGGGTGTAATCCACTCTTACAAGGATAAATGTGAAGCACTTTTACAAGAGGTTGATCATATGAAGCCTTTCGTAGGTTATCCCAATAAGTTAAGCATAATTTGGTTAACCAAGTATATGGGCTTGGGTTTAATTGCACCAACAACTCCCCCTCAAGCCTAACATGCTTGGTATTCATTCTTCCTTGATTTCTTGCAAACCAATCAAACCTTTGAATTTACTAAGTTTTGTTCCATCTAATGCCTTGGTTAAAATGTTTGCACACTGTTGATGAGTTGACACATATGATAGCCGAATTTCCTTACTCACAATCTTCTCTCTTACATAGTGGTAATGTACTTCAATATGTTTAGTCTTTGCATGAAAAATTGGATTGGTAGCCAAGTGAATGGAACTCATTTTGTCACCAAAAATATTTGGAGTCCCAACTTCCAATCCAAGATCTGTAAATAGTGTCTTCATCCACACTGCTTCTTGAGTAGCTATAGCAAGGCCTCTGTATTCAAATTCAGTAGAAGAGAGAGCAACTATGGGTTGCTTATTAGATGACCATGAGACAAGTTTTGACCCTGAAAAGGTAAGGTATCCTGAGGTGCTTCACCCGTCTTCGTTGGAACCAGCCCAATTTGCATCAGAGAACAACTTAGACTTAAATCATACACATAAGGGTAGTAAAACCCTTCATTCATGGTCCCTTTGAGAAATCTGAGTATCCTCTTGGCAGCATCCATGTGAGGTTTCCTGGGTGTGTGCATAAGTTGAATTAGCTCTGCCTTTCTATGTTGAAATCCTTTATGGTGCAAGAATGAAAAAAGCTTGTGATTCCAAGCCCTTGGGGCTTTTTTGAGTCCATATAGAGCTTTATTAAGCTTGCACACATAATGAGGATGTACTTGATTCTCAAAACCAGGTGGTTATGCCGTATATTCTTCTTTGTTATCCATCCATAAGAAATGCATTTTTTACATCCAATTGAAGTATCTTCCAATTCTTGGAAGAAGCAATACTAAGTAGGAATCTAATTCTAGGCATCTTTTCCACAGGAGAGAAGGTCTCCTCATGATCAATTCCTTGAGTTTGTGCAAAACCTTTTTTCACAAGCCTTGCCTTATTCCTGTTAATGGATCCATCTAAGTTCTTCTTCAATTTGTAAATCCATCTTGAGCCTATCACTTTCATTGATGAAGACTTGGGAACTAAATCCCAAGTGTTATTTTTCCTCAAGAGCTTCAATTTCCTCTTCCATTGCATGCCTCCATTGTGATTTCTTCTTTGCTTCCTGAAATGTTGAGGGTTCCTCTTGATTTATGTCTTGTGCTAGATAGATTGAATGTTTAGTAACTAAAGAAGTATCAAACCCATACCTCTCTGGTTTTCTCTTCTCCACGATGGACCTTCTTAGGCCATGATGTGATGATTTTGACTCTTGTCCAAGTTCTTGCATTTTAGCTTTACCTTTAGACTTCCACATTTTGAGTTTTCTAATCTGAGATGCTTCATCATCTTTTGAGGTATCCTGTTCTTCAATTTTGGAAGAGTTATCCTTGAAAAAGTTTGGAAAATCTTCTTCAAGATCATAAGATAACTTGATCGTACTGTGTGAGTCTTCATACCAAGAACTATTCTCATCAAACACTACATCTCTACTCACCAAGAATCCTTTGGTTGTTGGGTTGTATAACATGTAGCCTTTTTGGTTGTTGTCATATCCAATGAACACACATCTTTCAGCTTTTGGATCCATCTTTCCTCTAACCTGTGAAGGAACATGCGCATAAGCAATACATCCAAAAATCTTACAGTGATACAAGCTTGGTCTTATCCCATTCCAGGCCTTATATGGTGTCATCCCATCAAGTGACTTTGAAGGTAAATTGTTAATCAAATAAGTGGATGTGGATACAACCTCAACCCATAAGTAATTAGGTAAATGTTTTTCATTTAGCATAGACCTTGGAGCTTCAAAAATTGTCCTATTTCTTCTCTCTGCCACTCCATTTTGCTCAAGAGTGTACCTTGTAGTAATTTCTCTTTTGATTCCCCTCTTTTGAAGAAATGAGTCAAATTCATGCGAGAAGTACTCTCCCTCTCCATCTAACCTTAGCCTTTTTAGTGTTTTACCTATTTGGTTCTCCGCAAGAACTAAATATCTTTTGAAGCATGAAAAGACTTCATTTTTGTGTTTCATATATTATAGTCCATCTACCGCAATCATCAATAACGAGAAATAATACCTTGATCTAGATATTGAAGCATCCTTGCTAGGTCCCCATACCTCTGTATGAACCAACTCCAAGAGATCTCCATGCATATATCCTTTCTTCATGAATGGTAACCTATGAGATTTTCGAAATTGACATGCACTACACTTATAAATCATGTTTTGTTTTGAAAGATTAGGGAGTCCAAGTACACTTTTGTCCTTGCAAATTAGCTTTAATGATCTTTCACCAATATGTGCTAAAGTATTGTGCCATACTTCCAATTCTGTGAGTGTCTGACTACCATAATTAAAGAGAGCAATGTTCCTAGTGTCTTGTAATTCAAATGTGAATAATCTACTTGTCTTTTCACCCTTTGCAATCCTCCTTCAAAAAATGCTCCTCCATTTGTGAACCTGACTTGTAGGATTTTCTCCACAATCTGTCCTACACTTATCAAATTCTTTGTGATGGTAGGGCCATAGAGTACCTTGCTAAGTAGGTTGATGTTTGCATCAGGTGCTTTTACATTTCCTATCTTCTCCACCAAATGCCTTGTATCATCACCTGTTTGCACTTCATGCTTGTTCCTTGGATCTTCTAAATCAGACATTTCTTGCCACATGATTTGAGCAACCTGAATCTATGTAGAAAACATGCTCATCAGATTTACCTTGTGACATTTTCATATTCATGAGAAGTCGAGAGTCTTCTTGATTTGAGTCTTCTATGTAATTATTGTAATCTCTTCTCCCTTTGTATCCTCCTTGATAGCTTGAATTGTTGTAGTTGTTGTGGTTTCCATGGAAATTGTTGAACCTTCCTCTTGAATAGCCATAACCTCCTCTGTTGTAGCCTATGTCTCTTTGATTCTTGGAATTCCTAAATCAATTCTCAGTTGTATGATTAGTTAATCCACAAATAGAACAAGGATGAAAGTCTTGGGATCTCCCCATGCCTTGTCTTCCTCCTTTGCCTCTACCTCTACCATGTCTTCCTCTACATGCATAGTTAGCTTGGTATGTACCTCGTTCATCATCCATTTTCTTTCCTTTCCCTTTGTTGTCTTTAGCTTTATTTTTATCAGTATACAAATCAAAAGATTGATTACCTTTGGAATCTTCTCCATTCTTCATGAGCTTGGCCTCTTGAGTAAGTAGTTGTCCCATGAGTGTATTGAAATCTGGTACATGCATATCCATGCATAGATCCATTGTTGTTGTAAAGGCTTCCCATTTGTCATCTGCCTTCAGGACATTGATGACTTTCCTTACAATTTGTTCTTCATCTATCACTTCTCCAATGCTTCCTAGCTGATCAGCAATATCTTTGATCTTTGTGACAAAATCAGTCACATTTTGCTTGGAAGATTTCTTGAGAGTTGTGAAGTCCAACCATAGTTGGTTCTTTCTAGCCTTTGTGCTTGAAGAGAAGAAGGCCCCAAGTGCATTCCACACTTCCTGGGATGTTTTACAACTTCTAATGAGAGGCAACAAAAAATCTCAGATAGAGTTGAGGAGATAAGACCTTGCACGTTGTCGGCGTGAAAGCGACGGTCGGTGGATCAGGGCAACCGCCAAAAATCACGACGCACGCAGGGTGCTTGGAGCAATCTCAGGTTTAGAAGTGGGGACTCAGGATAATTAGTCAAGTCGTGCAATTGAAAACAATTCATTATATATATATGCATCATTCAATTAATCAAAGAGAGTAAATCTTTAAGGAAACTGCATAAAAAAGTTAAATAGATTCATATTGTCCACAAGAACATCAAGGCATATATATGGACCTTTTGTAGGATTCATTTTATGCACAAACAAATGAATCGATCCTTACTTAGGGTGATAGCCAATTCACATGATCCTACCTATCAAGTATAAGATACTTATTATACAGCTTTACCAAATGTGTTCTCTTATTTTATCACAAGTTATAAAGAAGCAGCTATGAGCTTAATAGTAACATAAGGGAAAAACGTAAACGACATTAAACATTCGTTCATAAAATTCCATGCGGATGTTGATCGTTTCCATATTTTAGATATGTAAACACAATGTGTTCATTAATACAACACATACTATAAGAATGTACAACGTGTCAATGTAGAAGGTCACAATTAATGCATTCTCATCTAGTAAATATAATGCGGTAATTTGCATACGAATCTATATGAGATTGCATAGAACATTATATACCATGAAGCACATAAACTGACAGAACCAGGCGGGGCAATTATAAATGAAATTATAGATTATTTTAAGAAAGTTCCTCTAGCTCTTTACTCAGTCTCGCTCATTGCCCATTACCCTCATGATTGCGGCATGTGGTGTTCTTGGTGCAATAATGAAAATAACCAGTTTAATGTACAACTCTATGATGCCTCTATCTGCACTTGCTCTCTATCCGATATGACTTTATCCCTTTTAAAGGAATGCAGTTCATCTTCTCCTATGTGTGCACTAAATCTGATGAATGTCAAGAACGGATTCTAAGCTCTCGTCCTACTTGTCCGAGTACAGAGTACTGTCGATTGCTCTTGTTGGCATTATACTAGACAGTACAGAGTACAGACAAGATGAAGCAAATCAGAATTGAAGTAAGCAATTAGATAGTTGCACACATTATTAATCGTCTATAAAGTATAGATGTAAAGGAGAAAAGTTGAAGCACTAGAATGGATGGTTTAAGGACAACTCAATTTACTGTGTCATTGAACTAAACAAAAACATTCGGAGGTATGTCAGAATCTGATTAGAAAACACAAGGGACAAGATCATTAGCTGTTTGTGCGAAGAGTTCAAATATCATAAAAAATAATGCAAAACCATGACTGGTTGTAGAAATGTTTTCCATTAAATTTCATTATTTCAACGTCTATTCAGGCAAGTAAAAGAGGAGAGGCTTATGAAGCTGTTCGTTATGGAATCATTCACATAATTCCAAAATAAAGATAATTTGCATAATCTATTCATTACGTTTCACAAAAAAAAAAAAGTTAAAATAGATTCATAGTTGAACGCATAATTGGTGTGAGCAATGGAATTTGCTAATTTTCCACCTGGAACTTCCAATAAAAAGTAATCTTCATGATTGATATGAATGTAAACATAACCTATGTACAAGCACAAAGTCGTTAAATTCTGTTTACAAATCCAAAGACGTACAACACTATGATGATGATAGTAATTGCATCTATGTGCAGGCTTCGAATCAGCGACGTATGTGAATAGTTGAATTTAGATCATAGAGCTTTTAAGCATTGATATGGAACCACTGTCAAAATCATCATTTACAGAGAACAAATCATAAAATAAAAACTATGAAGAATAGCATAGATAGCGCAGAATGAACTCAACGCGGAATTAGTCTGCTCTTTTCCTTCTTTTGCCGAAAACAGCCTGCGCTCATTGAAAAGCCTCCTCCGCCATCACGTTCCTCCCTCTCTGCATGCTCATCCCTTCAGATTTCTTCATGTGTTGCCAGAAATTCCTCCATGAATTGCACCTCGTATCCTTCTCAGACACGTGCGTCAGCACCAATCCGCTTCCTTCATGAATTGCCACACACAAATCAACATACAATTGGCCTCTCCTCAGGCATATGTCTTCAGCATCATCCCTCTGTGTGCCCCCTCTTTCTCTGTAGCTATCTCCTTTTTTTATGCGCACAATCGGAGTGCCCTTATTTTTCTCTCTGCAATGCCACTTTCCCCTCCAATACGTGCTCTGCCTCCCTCTCTTTCTCTCTTCTGCTAATCTGCCTCTCTCTCTCTCTCTCTCTCTCTCTCTCTCTCGACGTACCTGCAGAAGAATAAAAAAAAAGGGGACCCTCACACATTTTTTTACTCATTTTTATATGCATTCATAAGAATTCGTGCGCACATGCAGTCTATTAGATTAACTAATACATGCTTAGTTAGCATATACCTCACATAAACACATGCATACACTAGATAACTCTAACAGATCATACACTTCTTTTATGCACACGAAAGAAAAAAAATCTCAATATTTTAATCTTCACTTATTTATTATATAATGTAATAGTAAAGTGCATTGAAATGAAAAGGAATTTTTACTATATTATGAAATCATGTAACAAAGGTTTATAAACGCGAACTCACACATGGAATTAATAAAGAACTTAGGATAAAGACACTTAAATAAATTGATATAATCAAAAGGTAATTTCAAATATGGTTCTTGGTATTACTTGTAGATAAACTCATAGGAGCAAAGTTTTATACTCATAAAGTTTTCTTGATCAATGAAGAAGGCAAGCACAAGACCTAAAATTTCACCACTCATATCTAACATAACTTAGATATATTTTGATTAACAACATAAATATAGTTAAGCAGATAAGTATATATGTACAAGAGTAGGAATTTATTTGGGCATACATAGTTATCTTTATATCTTCACATCTACAATAAATCATTCACACAAATTATAAAAATCTATAATCATTACAATACATTCTCACATTTGAAAACAACATTAATGATCATGCATTCACATGGCACAAATCCATGCTTATACACATAATCTCAAAGAAAAAAAAAAAAAAAAAATATATATATATATATATATAATGAAGAGTAAGAGTAAGAATTAATTATCTTGACATTCCGCCTATAACTTCTTCTCTTTCCTGCAGGTACCCAAGAGATACATTAGTCAAATTAAATCAAAGCATTAAACAAAATACGAGAGAGAGAGATATCATTTAACCGACTCTAGAGCAAATTATTTTTATTTTTCCCTATGACCATTAAAGTGAGGAAATTCTTCCGACAACGTGCATCCTTGTAGCACCATGTGCTCTATCTTTCTTGCTCTTTTTGTGTAGGTTGACCTTCATTCCTGAAACTTGGCATAACTTCATCTCCAGCTACATAACCATATAGGTTCTTGCCGTGAATATAAGATTCCATCCTTAATGACTAGGTTGAGTAGTCACCTCTATCCAATTTGTCAATTGATGAAGGAAATCCATCTGCAATGTTGTCCAACCTTGCTCTAATACCACTGTGAGGATGAATTTGCACTTGATGAAGATGAAGTGGTGCTGCAAAATCTTTGCACTACACCAGCCAAATGAACCCCAGAAAATAATTCACTGATGTTTTTGCTTGGGACTATCGTGACATGAAAGGCCTGGACCGGAGAATTTACCAGCATTGTGTTGTATTGAAACCGGATGCTCGTCTAGTAAAACAACAAAGCTATCATATGAACCCTAATTACGCTTAATGGGTTAAGGAGGAAATAGATAGATTACTATGGGTCAGTTTTATTGTCCTGGTTGAGAATGCTAAATGGATCTCACCTATAGTAATAGTCCCCAAAAAGAATAAACTTCACATATGTGTAGATTATTGAAAGTTAAATGCAACCATTGTCCTTGATCCATTTCCACTATCGTTCTTAGATAATATGTTGGATGATGTGGTTGGCAAAGAAATGTATTCATTTTTAGATGGTTATAGTGGCTACAACCAAGTCCGGATGGCTGAGGCTGATATACCTAAAACTTTGTTCATCACCAATTGGGAGGTTTATGCTTGTACGATGATGTGGCTCGGCTTGCACAACGCACCAAGCACTTTTCAATGTTTTATGCAAGAAATATTTTCACCATACCTAGCGAGTTTCATGAGAGTTTACCTTGATGACATTTCATTATCTGATGACACTACTGCTCATCTACAACATCTTCCCTATTGCTTTCTTGATAGGTAGATCATTTCTAAACAAGGAATATAGGTAGAAAACTATTAGGCCCCATCATTTCTAAACAAGGAATATAGGTAGATCCTGATAAAGTACAAGGTATCTTGGATGCACCTTCTCCCAAAACACCTAAGGAAGTTATGTGTTTTTTAGGACAAATCTACTGGCATGGCCGACATCTCTGGTGGTTGGCTCATCTGACCATCCCTCTTACCCATTTGACCATTGTGTCCCCTCTTTAATTCCATTGGACTGAAGAATGCCAGCTCAGTTTTGAATGCCTCAAATCTCTTCTTAGGCAGGATCTGATCCTGTAGGCATCAAATTGGAAATTACCTTTTCATGTGTTCATAGAGGCCTCAGATATTGCTATTGGCAGTGTCCTCATGCAACATTAGGAAAAGTGGTATACGCCCATCTATTATGCTAGTCATCGCCTTTCCCCAGCTTAATGTAATTACTCTATAAGTGAGTAGGATGTTTGGGATTGATCTACTCCATCAAAAAGTTTCGACATTATTTATTGGGCTGTAAGTTTACTTTCCACGTTGGTCATTCAGCTTGAGTATACCTAGTGTGGTGGCATCATTTGGATGGTCGTCTAGCTCACTGGGTTTTACTTTTTTAGGAATTCGATTATGATATTGTGCACCGATTGGGATCTTCACACGCCATTGCAGATTTTTTATCCAGATTAGATTTCGATGAAACTCAGGTAGGGATGGATGACTCTTCTCTAGCTATCTATACGACTACCATGTCGAGTTTGTCGACTATTCCTTTACCATTTGCAGATTCCTACTATGATACATTGATGATTTTTCTTACTACTAGGTGTCCATTGGACTCGGTATCCAACACTTCTTGCCAAAAATTAGCTATTTATAGTAGATGTTTTCGCATTATTGTTGGTTAGCTTTATTACACCAACCCTTCGAGTGCTTGGCTCTGATGTATTCCTACTCAGGAAGTCCCCTCGGTGATTTTTATGACTCATTCCTTACCCACTGGTGACCAGTTTTCTATAGACTTGACCTATCAGAAGATTCTACAGAGTGGCTTATGGTGGCCCACAATGCAACATGACATGCATACTTATATCAAGCATTGTGATGCTTGTCAGTGCACCGGCTAGCCTTTGCATCATCATCATTTCCATCTCCAGCTTGTTTTGCCATTGGAACCCTTCCATAAGTGGGGGTTGGATTTTGTTGGCCCAATTACTCCATCGACCATTTCCACTAATGACAGATATATGTTAACATGTACTGATTATGCAACTCGTTGGGCTTAGGCCTGGGCTGTCTGCTCTGCAATGGCTCAATTGGTGGCCAAATGCTTGACCCGTGGTGTTTTTCCTAGGTTTGGGGTACCTTTGGAAATTATGTTTGATTGAGGAACACACTTTGATAATACCCTTATGCAGACGTTAACTTAAACTTTTGATATTGTTCATAAATTTAGCACTCCGTATTACATGCATGCCAATGGATTGGCCAAAAGCACCAATAAAACCCTACTCATGATTCTCAAGAAACTGATTATAGACTACCCTGAATGGTGGAATCAGTTGCTCCCTTCTGTTCTCTCGGCATATCAGACAACTTATAAAGTGTCTATCAGATACACTCCATTTAAGTAAGCATATGGAATCGAAGCTATTTCTCCCATGGAATTCGTCATGCCCAATTTATGTATTGCCATTGAGAAGAAATTACTTCCAACTAATTCTTTTTATGCTCGCCTTGATGACTTGCACTCCCTGGATGAACAAAGGTTTGAAAGTTTTTTTACTGCTACAAGAAGTCCAGTGCGGCAGGCTAAGACACATGATCGTTTTTTGGGCACTCCTATTTTTGAAGTGGGATAGTTAGTCTTTTTCTAAACTTCTACATTTGATAGTGTTACGGGAAAATTTAAAATCCGATGGTTCGGTCCCTATCGGATTTTGGTAAAACTAGGTCTGACAACTCTTTGGTTGGAAACTTTGACCAGAGGTTAGATTAAAAATCTGGTGAATGGTTCCAAGTTGCATCTTTTATGCCCATCTCTCGCGTCATTAATTAGCACATCATCGTCCCTGTGTGCATGAGTTTGCATGGAGATTATGATAGACCACCCCAGTGTGTGTTCATCATTTTGTTTTGTCCATTCGCGTAATGATGCCATGATGCCTTCTGTTGTTTTGAACCCCTTGTCAAACACTTGGACATTCATCACTTTGTGATTGTGCCTTTATGTGTCTATCTTGCACTTTGTATTTCACTACCTATCACCATCGATATCCTTGCACCTTTTGAGCCCCTTGCTATTGTCGTGATGGATGCCATGTAGGCTTTTTTATAGCCTCGCCATCTCGACAAGTTCTATCTCCTACAGTGCAATGTAGCGTCTGCTCATCTTGATGCGGAGAGTATTATCTGTAATGTTGTCATTGAACCTACTAATGTTGCTCATTGGATTGTTCTTCTCAATGGCCAAGAGCTTAGCATTACTACAACTAAAGTCAGACAATGGCTCTTCCTTCCCACCGAAGGATTAGCCACTTTTCTTACGATGTCCTACGCTGGCATGGAGCAGCTTTTCCCTAGGCATAGCTCAAACGAGTAAGCCATTAGCTTTGGATTAGAACCAAAATAGGCCATCCTCAATTTTTTCCATAACACCACTAGCTAGACACTCCAACACAACCTGATCGTCTATCTCTTGCACAACAGGATCAAACACCTTTTCTTTAATGATAAGAAAGTTACATTCCATCATGGATTAAAAGGGCAACACAAATGTAAATTATTCTCTCACACATAGGTTTGGGAGTGCTATAGAATGCCTCATATTAGCCATTTTAATGAATTTAGTTAGTGGAGGCTAAGAGAGCATTGCAATGAGAATGTATCCCGAATACATTAATTTTCCCTATAATTATAAAGAAATCAAACATGTGGCAAGGCATAAATCACTAGTGAACCTCTATCAAAAGCCACAAAAATAGATGAGACTTATTGAGATTTTATCCAATGATTATGATCGAATACTAGATTTATCTTTTAGAACATAAATCTAGTTTCTAATGATCCATATTTTTATAATTATGGTGCAATCAAAATCTAATTGAATGTATTTTTCATGTGTACTACATTATCATGTGTTTTAAAGATGTTAAGGCATTTTGTTGCTATTGAAAAGGATGATGCTTAAGTTAGCTTCATAAAGATCTGTGTCAATGATCTCAATGATTACATGGATGTAGAACAAGAGGTAGATGGAAAACACATAGATGATACAAAGATATTTCAGCCCATGTCAAGGGAATTGTGCCACTCTTAATAGATCAGCCTAGGGATCTTGGTAACCTAGAGGAGCTTCTTGTTGAGGAGAAGGTTACTAATGATTTAGAATCTTGAAAAGATGATCCAATGCATGTAGAGGAACCACAATATGACTAGGTCCTTCTTTGATATATGCTTTCATCATGAGCAACTTTGTACACCACCATTTGTAATTACATATTGTTAATGAGAATCTCTTTTTCATGTTGTTGGTCTTGTCCACATGCTAATGGTGCTTTTCTTAGTTGAGTAATAGGCCATTTGAGAAGCATATAGGAGATGAAAATTTCATGGTCTGCTTTTGTGTTATTATGCTATATATATTAGATCCTAGGAAGTAGACTTGGACAAGGTGGATTGATTCCACAAGGATTGTGGACACCTAATGCCCTCTAGAAAAGGCATTTGAGCACTTTATATTTGAAAGGGTACAAAAATAGCACATGGTGCTTTGAAAAAATTTCCCAAGAAAGATTGGATTGTATACCCCAATCCATAGATCAGATTGAGTGCTTGTGCCCACATTGATCTTCCTTTGAAAGCCACATTGGTGAATCAAACAAGTGAACCCTAGTTCGATAAAAATCAACTACCAACTCATCTCTCTCTAATGATTAGGGCCACAACCTAGAACCCAATTCTTTGAGCTGGTGTATATGTGGTAGGTTCTAAGTTCTTGCTTAGTGGGAAAGAATATGTCATATGGGTAGTATAAACTTTATTTTTCTAATGTATTCCATTCAAATATTCAATTTCATGGCTGAACTTTCGTAGCATAGAGAAGCAAAATATACAAATGAATCCTTTTTAAACAAAATAAAGGTAATGCAACCTCTCATTCAGTAGTAATCCATGCAAGATGGTAAATATAGCTTATGGAAACATCTCAGGTGTAGAAAAAACTAAAAAAAGCGAAGAGGAAGAAGGGGGAGGGAGGACATGACACTTTTCATATATGGGCTCATCATTTGTTTAGATAATGCCACTCCTTATGAAGTAGCCAAGCATAGGTCAACTTTATATGCTTATGGAGTAATGGCAAGATGAGCACTTAGCCTAGTGGTTAAGTATAATGGATGGACGGTAGAGGTCTTAAATTCGAATTCTATAGGTAGCTAGGGATGTATTTTTTTACGAGACCTAGAGGGGCTTCTAGAACAATGCAAATAGTATGATTGGACTCGAAGAGACTAGGATACTTCTCTAGCCATGCTTACATATGCACATGTAAGGTCAAGTCAACTCTAGTGTGCAAAATTAGTTGAAACCTATATAGTGGCTGATTAAGAGGAGCTAATTTGGTGTTGACGAAAGCCACGCTTGTTTGACTGTTTTGCCATTTTTATGTTTCCAGAACGGGAGGGGACGCTACACACAACTTTTATTTCACCCTGTTGTGATAAAAATTGGCTGAGAACATCGTATTCAACTGAATATAAGGCACCACCATGTTTCTTCCATGCACCACCGGTCTATTATGAAGAAAAACTTACATTTTTGAGCTGGATAACGATAGGGAAGCCGTCCACGTTTGCATGACTTCTATGAAAACGATCGTTTCTTCAGTTTTCCTTAACATTGTCTTGAGCTATCTCATGTCAAATATTTCCTTGTTTTGACTTTGAGGAACTTGTGTGTCTCTGTGTGTGTGCAACGACTATGTGTATATGTATGCACAAAGATGTATGTATGCTTGAAAAACCAATGGGTAGAAAACTCTTGTGAAGATATGTCTCAATATCTGTGGACCATTAATATATCAAACAGATGCTCATTACTGAAGGGTTTATACATTCATAAATCATTACAGACTCAGATGAAATCTGTACGCATTACCGGTCCCTCTTATTGAATCCGGCCTTCCTTTCCTGTTGACATTCATCATTAATCAGTCTCTATTGATATTTTCATCTGACTTTTGTACCTTCTCTAATTTGCATGGTACTTTGCAAGTCTGTAGTTGTTGAAAGAGTATGTCTGTCTCTACTCCAACTGTCAGCCAACTATGTACATGATTACTCAGTGGATTCAAACCAGTGCTGCAGCCAGTGACAGACCTTTGACAAAGGGGTAAAGTTCTCCCCCTGTTTATATGCAATAGTGTCCCATGTATATTCAACCATTTTCTTTACATTACTCTCCTTTTTCAACTACCGTTGCCAGGATGGCTATATCTACCCTGCAGATATTCCTCAATGAGCTTATTTGGATCATTACAATGTGATTTCTGATTGATACTGCTACCTTGCAATGGCAGATCTTCATCCAATATATTAAGTGCTAACATTAGATGATTGTGAATGTCATAGCTTCCAAAGGATTGTATGCAATCCCCGTCAGTAAGATTTCCATCAATGGACATCATTGAGTCTTGTTTTGGTTCGAAAGTTACAGTTTCCCCTCTGAGCAACTTCATTATCTGTCCATGATTGAAAGGTCAGAAAAATACGTTCTTCGTTTGACTTGCAAACATAAGCTCTTCACTTACATTCTTAATAGTAGGTCGTGCCTGAGGAGACTGTTGTAGGCATAAGGAAGCAGCACGTAGCATATATCTCAGTTCAGCTGCATCAAACTCTCTTCCCAACCTGTGATCAACAATCTGATCATAGCTGGATTCATTTTCTAAATGGGGTCTTGCCTGCAAGCAGAAGAACATTGGTACATGAAAGAGAAATAATTGTCAAGAAAATGATCCAGAACATATCATACCCAAGAAACAAGATTCCCATGACAACTGGGTCCGTTGTTTGTAATTGGATGCCTTCCAGATACCAATTCCAGCAGAACCACACCAAAAGAATAGACATCAGTTTTATCACTCACCTTTCCGAACATGAAATACTCAGGAGCAAGGTACCTGCACGTTGTTCAATCATAGTCCACATTTAGAAACACATAAATATTCCAGTCTGTATATTCGCATGTATGTTTCTGCATGCATGTGTGTGTGTTGAGATTGAGAGAGAGAGAGAGAGAGAGAGAGAGAGAGAGAGAGAGAGCTAAAACAAATTGAACTTTAGTGTTGTCCTTGGACACTTAAGCGTCCTGAAAATGGGACATTATTTGATGATTTTTTAAGATCACTAGAAGCACTATGGAACGTGTTAGCACAAGAGTTGAATATTTTTAGGAAAGTACACTTTTCATTTAAAAATAGAAAACTTACAATTTATTCACTAATTTTATGATGCTAATTTTAGTATTGGCGTAAAAATCACAATGATGTCAGTTATTGTTGATTTTCTATTAAAATCATGATCTCCCAATTTTAATTGTTGTAAATGCAATAAAATCTTTTATTATACACTTAAACACTTTTCTATCCATAATTATATATTAATGATTCTTGTTAGGTTTATGGCATAAAACTAATCTCATATGTGCCATGACAATGTTAACATCTATAAATTATTTTGCAAAGTGATGGTATGAATATGACTCATTTTTTATTATCAAAATACTATTATAGATTCTTAAAGTTAAGATTTTCTTTGACAATCTTAAGAGTCAAATTTCTGTGTCGTTTCTTAAAGTTAAACAATACTACTGTTTTTTCTACGCTAAGAAAAAGTCATTTGATGAGCAAATACTGCATATGCTACATGATTAAAGTCAATATACTAGTTTTTTCTATACAAAGTAGTTTATAATGTTTATATGATTATTTTTATTCATATTATATATCTTATATCATTGAAGAAAACTAATTTTTTAGCATGAAATTTTATTCTCGACAGAGTGGAGTATGGTTATTCAGTGAAATATTGAGAGGTTAGTGGTATGTGAGATAGGTGCACAAATTATTGTTTCAAAGACATGTAGCATATTTGTATAATACTATATGATGGTTTTTGAAATAAAACACAAGCCATTTTAGTGTTTTTATGCATCAATATCATATAAAAGGCTCTTACAATGTACAACTCTATAATGAGCACTCTTTACTGTAGTAAATTTGTTATTAAAAAAATGATTGTAATTCTCAAGACTTGTGTTAGATGATTATATGACTCTAAATTGACATGAAAAAATTATTCCAATATGAAGAACAATTTTTCTTTCGAGATATTTCTTTCTTCTCATATATAATTCTCATATATAATTCTGTAGATAAATAACTTTTTTAACCATATTTTATCATTTCTACATTTTGAGTTCTTTTTTATAGAATGTCTAGGTATGTTTGTTTATTTAACTTGAAGGTCAAATTTTTATCTCATTATTACACATTACTTTTTTCAATTTGTTGGACGAAAGGACACTATAGTGTCCTGTTGTGGTACAACACTCTTACACCAGTGTTAGCTAAATAAAAAATTTAGAGATGTATGTATGTATGTATACACACACACACACACACACACACACACACACATATATATATATATATATATATATATATATATATATATATATATATATATATATATATATATATATATATATATATATATATATATATATATATATATATATATATATATATATATATATATATATATAATCAAGAACAATCGCATCAAGTGACTAAACTAGGAGCTTGCTCTCGCGCCTACATGGCTCTTAGGGGGGCCCCGCACATGCTAGCCCGGCGACCATAAGTTCGGCGAAATTTTCGCTTTTTTGCCATGCTGGAACACTTTGTGTGCTGAGCTGTCCGGTGAGCCGTTGGGTGACCCGAACGAAGTGTCACCCGACTAATCTTTCCGTTCGGGTGACCCAACGGTTCATTGAAATGCTCTGTATATGATTAAATCTATGATTGCACGCTGTTACAATCTATCCAGTCATTGCGAAGTATGAAATACCACCTGCAGCCGTTGCGAAGTACGAAGCTTCTGTTGTTCATCGACCATTGCAGGTACGAAGCTCTAACCTTCGCCTTCTGTACTCCAGCCTTCTATACGACCTGCGGCCATAGTCACGTACGAACCTTCCTGTTCACCTGGCCATTGCATACTAGTCATCAACATCTGCATCGATCAAGTGTGCCATGCCTGCGTCGATCATCTGCATTGATCAAGTGCGCCATGTTGGAACACTTCATCTACGCCAAGCCTTCATGGACTTGCCATGCTGGAACACTTCAACTGCTCCTGCATTGCCAACTTTTGCGTCATTCAAATTTATGCCAATCGCTTTTCATCTGCACCAACCCCTTAATCTGTGCCAATTTGCCAAGTTTTGCGCTTAATGATGCTTTCGATTTTGCGCCATTAAATAGTATTGTTCATGTTTTTTTTGGTGAATTTTGCAGGTTGATTGAACCTGCTGTGGTGTTTCATTGAAGCGCATTGTTTTGTGTTTGTAAATTGCAGCGCCATCAAACACTGTTGTGGTGATTCACTGAAGTTCACGTTTTCTGTTTGTGAATTGCAGTGCAATCAAATATGTATTGATCATTTTTCATTTGTGAATTTTGCAGGTTGATTGAAGTGTGATCGCCTCACTGTTGTGGTGTTTGATTGAAGTGTGATTTATCACCTCGCTGTTTTGTGTTTGTGAATTGCAGCGCCATCAAACACTGTTGTGGTGATTCACTGAAGTTCACGTTTTCTATTTGTGAATTGCAGCGCCATCAAATATGTATTGATCATTTTTCATTGAATTTTGCAGGTTGATTGAAGTGTGATCGCCTCATTGTTGTGGTGTTTGATTGAAGTGTGGTTTATCACCTCACTGTTGGGGTGATGAAGCTTTGGAATTCTCTGCATATTTTTGCCAACAAAGAGAAGGTCATTTACAATTGCGCCACAAAGTTCTTCCTCAACAACACCTCCAACTCTTGTGTCTTTCATTTCATTCCTATGTCTTCATATATTGCACGCAAGCTCTAGCTAGCTTTTCACCAAGTTTCACCAAATCTTTGCGCTCATCACAGGCGCTATGTTGTATGAAAGATGTAAATATAAATGATCTCTGTAAACGAGGGGAGGGGTAGGGTTCATTTCATAGATCTAATCAAAGGTGAAAGGGGTGTTCATATGTAGATTCACATGTGTGTGCGCATATGTAGGTTCACATGTGTATATGCATATGTAGGTTCATGTGTGTGTGATTGTGTGTCCACATGTAGGTTAATGTGTATGTGTGAGTGTGTGTACATATGTAGGTTTTGTGTATGTTGGTTCATTTGTGTGTGTGTGCATGTGTAGGTTTTATGTGCATATGTATTTATTTGTATGGTTATATCTACATACACGCATGTGTGCATATATATATATATATATATATATATATATATATATATATATATATAGGTAGATAGATAGGTAGGTAGGTTAATGTGTATGTGTAAGTGTGTGTAGATATGTAGATTTTGTGTATGTTGGTTCATCTGTGTGTGTGAGTGTGTGTGTATGTGCATGTGTAGGTTCATGTTTGTGTGTGAGTGTGTGTGCATGTGTAGATTTTGAGTGCATATGTATTTATTTGTATGTTTATATAGGTTCATATGTATGTGTGAGTGTGTGTGCATGTACAGGTTCATGTGTCTGTGTGTGAGTAATTTTCAAGCTATGTTTAGGACAAACTCAACTTATATTAACTCGATTAATGTTTGTATGCCTTCAATGATAAATGGATAGAAAGATGGTTAAGATAGATAGATAGTGGGTAGGTAGATCAATATATCAATATGTAATAAGGTAGATCGATATATAAGTATGTAGGTATTTACATACATACATAGATAGATAGATAGATAGATAGATAGATAGATAGATAGGCATATGCATTTCATAAATTGAACTTGAATGAACTCGATGATAAATAGATAGATAGATAGGTACGTAGATAGGTAAATTTATATTAATAGATAGATAGATAGGTAGATAGGAAGATAGTTGAATATGTAAAAACAAATTAATAGATGGATAGATAGGCATATGCATTTCATAAATTAAACTTGTAAGCACTCGATGACAAATAGATAGATATATAGATAGGTAGGTAGAAAAGTAAATATATATCAATAGATAGATAGATAGATAGATAGGTGAATACGTAAATACTTATTAATAGATAGATAGATAGGCATATGCATTTCATAAAATCAACTTGTATGAACTCGATGATAAATAGAAAGATTAATATAGACATGGATAGATAGATTGAAAATACGTTGATATAAACTTAATTTCATATTTTGTGTATGCGAAATTTATATACTCATATGTTTACATTTTATGTATGATAGGTAAAATGGAAGGATCAAGGAATAATGTTTACATTAGAATATGTGCCTTCATCTCAACAATTCTCGTATGTGCAAATGTTATCTGAGTCTTTTGACACACAACATGATGCATCACAGACAAGTACTCAAGGACAATCTAGGTCTTCGCAAAATTTTAGAGGGTGCATCATCAGACCGTCCTTTAGGAAAACGATCACGAGGAGTTGTATGGGATGATGCCCATACAATGACTTTGATCAAATGTTTTGAAGAAGTTTATCTTCGCATCCGGCGAGGAAATCTTAGGACAAAGGATTGGGATGATGTTACAAATGCATTCAATAAAGAGGCATTAGTGGAATTTACTAGTGACCAAGTTCGAAATCGCATAGATACTTTGAAAAAGCAACATAAGAAGGAGTCCAAAAAGCAAAGTATGACTGGATCCATCCCAAGTGCACGGAAATTTTTCGACTTATGTGAATGCATTTGGGGTGCCACACTTAAAGTTACAGGACTTCAAGGAGCTTTTGACAGTGATGCTCATGAAATTCCTAACAAGGAAGGCAATGATGATCCTCCATTGCAAGAGGAGATTAGTATAGAAGTGGATGCAAAGGATTTCAATGCCGAAGATGTCAAAGGAAAAAGAGCTCGTCAACAAAGAAGGAACTCGTTGGAGAATACTCGAAAAGCCATGATGGAAGGGGTCTCACAGATGATTTGTGCATTAAAAGAAATGAACAATGCACAAATACAAAGCCAAGAAAGGAGGCAATAGCAAGATAACGAATTTAAACTTCAAATGGCAAAAATACAAAAATCAATGTTAGAAACACAACGATCCATGGTTTTAGAAATTTTGAAAACGATGAGGCGGAATGATAATCCTTGAGATATGTATTTTGTAATAGATCATGTAGAAGCTATCCATGATTATGTAACTTTCCTATTTTGTAGTTGTTATCTTTTTCATCACTAATGAATATATGTTTCCTCTTATTATTGAAGTCGTAATAATAGCATGTGTTAATGTATTGTTTTCTTGTCATGTGTTACAAGATGACACAAATGAGTTTGCATGCCATTTTAGGGTTTTCCTTATTCTCAATGGAGAGTTTGAATGATGTGTTCAATAGTTCTTCTCCACATTGTTGTCACATTCAAATCATATCCTTCATTATGATCATTTGGATGTGGATGTATTGTGCAACACTTACAACCATAGAGCCTAGAGCAACTTCATTTTCACCACGAGAATGGTGGGTCTTTCCTAGGCAAAGGGTATTCTTTTCATCTATCCATGGGCGTATTTGTCTGAGCAACGATTAAATTGTCAATATAAGTTTGAATATGGATATCGAATGTCCTATGAATCATTTCATCTCCTTTTAGATATAATTAGACCATGTTTACCTTCTACTCAGACCTCATCTCATGTCCGTGATCCAGTGCCTCCAAAACTTGCACTAGTATGTATTCTATGGAGGCTTGGTCATGGGCAATCTCCTAGAGCGATGTCAGAATTATTTGGTGTTGGTGCTTCCACAATTAGAAAGTATATGTTTATAGTTTGCAAAATTCTCACTAGTAAAAGTATATTTCGTAGGTATGGAATTTATCCTCCATCAAGAGAAAGATTGCAAACTATAATTCACGATTTCAAAGTTCTCACTACTTTGCCACAAATTGCAGGTGCAATAGATGACACACATATCAAATTACATAGAAAACCTGCAAAACAATGTTGTCCTGCACAATATATGAATAGAGATGGATTCCCAAGCATTCTTTTACAAGGCATTGTAGATTCCAAAAAATTGTTTTGGAGTATTGCACTGAATGCTCCTGGTGGAGTTCATGATTCCACACATTTCAAAGAGTGTGCTTTATATCCTAAACTAAAGTCTAGGAGCATTTTATGTGAGCCTCATATTGAAGTGTGTGGAGAGCTTGTTAGACCTTATTTATTAGGTGATTCAGCATAAAAGGCTACAACATTTCTAGTAAAGGCTTTTCATGCAAGAGTGGGTTTAGAAGTGAGAGAGAAGATTGCATTTGATAAACATCATTCAATGGGTAGGGTTAAAATAGAAAATGCATTTGGGATTTTGAAATCTCGATGGCGGATCCTTCAAAAGTTGAATGTGGATTTGTCTTTACGTCCTATGGTTGTAAGTGCATGTTGCCTTTTGCATAATTTTGTGCAACTTCAAGGAGAAACTGAACCCACAGATGAAGAAGATCAGTACCCAAATAATAATGAAGAACTATATCCTTCACGAAATCCAGTGCATCGTGAGGAAGCGTCACGATTACGAAATGCTCTATTTAGAGATTTTATTCAAAATCGTGCGAATACACAATGAACAGGTGAGTTTTGTGTATTTAACCTGCATAACTAGGTATTGTGTAGCTTTACATAACTAACATTCATTTTTTTTTTCAGGTTGGAGATGGACAAAGAAATTTTGGAGATGAACAAGTGAGTTTTGTGTATTTAAGCTACATAACAAGATATTGTGTAGGTTTACATAACTAACATTCATTTTTTTTTTCAGGTTGGAGATGGACAAAGAAATTTTTTATAAGCTTGTTGATTAAAGAATGACATTGATCGTAACAAGAATGTAATTCTTATTCAAGAAAATGTGTAAGATCATCATCAAATGTAATTTAGTGATATGCTTGTCTTCCTAATAGTTATGAATTTATCTTTTTATTGATGTATGTTGTATACTTTGTTGTTCATTTTTAATATATGAACATCTTCAAAACGATATTAATAAAACTTTTCTTAGCTATAAAAATAAATGAGTAGGTTCGTAACAATTATTGTATATTTAGTTAAATTAATATTGAAAATTATCCAAGAAACACTCTTGAAAACAATCCATGTGCCCCTAATTCTGGTCACCAGAAGTCGGGTGACCGTCATGCATGTGCCCATAATTCCGACGATCGGAGGTCACCGGATCTATCATACATGTGCCCCTAAAGCTCCGTCTGGTAACCCAAAAAGTGTAATCCGGTCACCAAAGAAAACTTCCATGTGCCCTTCCTATCTTGGGGGGGGGGCACATGCTAGCCCAGCGACCGTAAGTTCGGCGAAATTTTTGCTTTTTTGCCATGCTCGAACACTTTGTGTGCTGAGCTATCCGGTGAGCCGTTGGGTGACCCGAACGAAGTATCACCCGACTAATCTTTCCGTTCGGGTGACCCAACGGTTCATTGAAATGCTCTATATATGATTAAATCTATGATTGCACGCTGCTATAATCTATCAAGTCATTGCGAAGTACGAAATACCACCTGCAGCCGTTGCGAAGTACGAAGCACCATGTTGGAACACTTCATCTGCGCCAAGCCTGCATGGACTTTCCATGCTGGAACACTTCAACTGCTCCTGCATTGCCTACTTTTGCATCATTCAAATTTATGCCAATCACTTTTCATCTGCGCCAACCAAGTTCTGCGCTTAATGATGCTTTCGATTTTGCGCCATTTCAATTTTGTGGACTGCAACGCCATTAAATAGTATTGTTCATGTTTTTTTTGGTGAATTTTGCAGGTTGATTGAACCTGTTGTGGTGTTTCATTGAAGCTCGCTGTTTTGTGTTTGAAAATTGCAGCACCATCAAACACTGTTGTGGTGATTCACTGAAGTTCACGTTTTCTGTTTGTGAATTGCAGCGCCATCAAATATGTATTGATCATTTTTCATTGTGAATTTTGCAGGTTGATTGAAGTGTGATCGCCTCATTGTTGTGGTGTTTGATTGAAGTGTGATTTATCACCTCGCTGTTTTGTGTTTGTGAATTGCAGCGCCATCAAACACTGTTGTGGTGATTCACTGAAGTTCACGTTTTCTGTTTGTGAATTGCAGCGCCATCAAATATGTATTGATCATTTTTCATTGAGTTTTGCAGGTTGATTGAAGTGTGATTGCCTCACTGTTGTGGTGTTTGATTGAAGTGTGGTTTATCACCTTACTGTTGTGGTGCTGAAGCTTTGAAATTCTCTGAATATTTTTGCGAACAAAGAGAAGGTCATTTACAATTGCGCCACAAAGTTCTTCCTCAACAACACCTCCAACTCTTATGTCTTTCATTTCATTCCTATGTCTTCACATATTGCACGCAAGCTCTAGCTAGCTTTTCACCAAGTTTCACCAAATCTTAGCGCTCATCACAGGTGCTATGTTGTATGAAAGATGTAAATATAAATCATCTCTGTAAACGAGGGGAGGGCTAGGGTTCATTTCATAGATCTAGTCAAAGGTGAAAGGGGTTTGCATATGTAGATTCACATGTGTGCGCGCATATGTAGGTTCACATGTGTATATGCATATGAAGGTTCATGTGTGTGTGATTGTGTGTCCACATGTAGGTTAATGTGTATGTGTGAGTGTGTGTACATATGTAGGTTTTGTGTATGTTGGTTCATTTGTGTGTGTGTACATGTAGGTTCATGTATGTGTGTATGTGCATGTGTAGGTTTTATGTGCATATGTATTTATTTGTATGGTTATATGTACATACACGCATGTGTGCATATATATATATATATATATATATATATATATATATATATATATATATATATATATATATATATATATATATATATACATATATATATATAGGTAGATAGATAGGTAGGTAGGTTACTGTGTATGTGTAAGTGTGTGTAGATATGTAGATTTTGTGTATGTTGGTTCATATGTGTGTGTGAGTGTGTGTGTATGTGCACATGTAGGTTCATGTTTGTGCGTGAGTGTGTGTGCATGTGTAGATTTTGAGTGCATATGTATTTATTTGTATGTTTATATAGGTTCATATGTATGTGTGAGTGTGTGTGCATGTACAGGTTCATGTGTCAGTGTGTGAGTAATTTTCAAGCTATGTTTAGGACAAACTCAACTTATATTAACTCGATTAATGTTTGTATGCCTTCAATGATAAATGGATAGAAAGATGGTTAAGATAGATAGATAGTGGGTAGGTAGATCAATATATCAATATGTAATAAGGTAGATCGATATATAAGTATGTAGGTATTTACATAGATAGATAGATAGATAGATAGATAGATAGGCATATGCATTTCATAAATTGAACTTGAATGAACTCGATGATAAATAGATAGATAGATAGGTACATAGATAGGTAAATATATATTAGGAGATAGATAGATAGGTAGATAGGTGAATATGTAAAAACATATTATTAGATGGATAGATAGGCATATGCATTTCATAAATTCAACTTGTATGAACTCGATGATAAATAGATAGATAGATAAATAGGTAGGTAGATAAGTAAATATATATTAATAGATAGATAGATAAATAGATAGATAGATAGATAGGTGAATACGTAAATACATATTAATAGATAGATAGATAAGCATATGCATTTCATAAATTCAACTTGTATGAACTCGATGCTAAATAGATAGATGAATATCGACATGGATAGATAGATAGGTAGATAGGTGAATATGTAAATACATATTAATAGATAGATAGATATGCTTATGCATTTCATAAATTCAATTTGAATGAACTCGATGATAAATAGATAGATAGATAGGTAGGTAGATAGGTAAATATATATTAATAGATAGATAGATAGGTAGATAGGTAGATAGTTGAATATGTAAAAACAAATTAATAGATGGATAGATAGGCATATGCATTTCATAAATTAAACTTGTAAGCACTCGATGACAAATAGATAGATATATAGATAGGTAGGTAGAAAAGTAAATATATATCAATAGGTAGATAGATAGATAGGTGAATACGTAAATACGTATTAATAGATAGATAGATAGGCATATGCATTTCATAAATTCAACTTGTATGAACTCGATGATAAATAGAAAGATGAATATAGACATGGATAGATAGATTGAAAATACGTTGATATAAACTTAATTTCATATTTTGTGTATGCGAAATTTATATACTCATATGTTTACATTTTATGTATGATAGGTAAAATGGAAGGATCAAGGAATAATGTTTACATTCCATCCCTTGATGCAGAAGGGGAAGAATATGTGCCTTCATCTCAACATTTCTCGTATGTGCAAATGTTATCTGAGTCTTTTGACACACAACATGATGCATCACAGACAAGTACTCAAGGACAATCTAGGTCTTCGCAAAATCTAGAGGGTGCATCATCAGACCGTCCTTTAGGAAAACGATCACGAGGAGTTGTATGGGATGATGCCCATACAAAGACTTTCATCAAATGTTTTGAAGAAGTTTATTTGGCATTCGGCGAGGAAATCTTAGGACAAAGGATTGGGATGATGTTACAAATGCATTCAATAAAGAGGCATTAGTGGAATTTACTAGTGACCAAGTTCGAAATCGCATAGATACTTTGAAAAAGCAACATAAGAAGGAGTCCAAAAAGCAAAGTATGACTGGATCCATCCCAAGTGCATGGAAATTTTTCGACTTATGTGAATGCATTTGGGGTGCCACACCTAAAGTTACAGGACTTCAAGGAGCTTTTGATAGTGATGCTCAGGAAATTCCTAACGAGGAAGGCAATGATGATCCTCCATTGCAAGAGGAGATTAGTATAGAAGTGGATGCAGAGGATTTCAATGCCGAAGGTGTCAAAGGAAAAAGAGCTCGTCAACAAAGAAGGAACTCGTTGGAGAATACTGGAAAAGTCATGATGGAAGGGGTGTCACAGATGATTTGTGCATTAAAAGAAATGAACAATGCACAAATACAAAGCCAAGAAAGGATGCAGCAGCAAGATAATGAGTTTAAACTTCAAATGGCAGAAATACAAAAATCAATGTTAGAAACACAACGATCCATGTTTTTAGAAATTATGAAAACGATGAGGCCGAATGATAATCCTTAAGATATGTATTTTGTAATAGATCATGTAGAAGCTATCCATGATTATGTAACTTTCCTATTTTGTAGTTGTTATGTTTTTCATCACTAATGAATATATGTTTCCTCTTATTATTGAAGTTGTAATAACAGCATGTGTTAATGTATTGTTTTTTGTCATGTGTTACAGGATGACACAAATGAGTTGGCTAGGGTTTTCCTTATTGTCAATGGAGAGTTTGAAAGATGTGTTCAATACTTTTCTCCACATTGTTGTCACATTCAAATCATATCCTTCATTATAATCATTTGGATGTGGATGTATTGTGCAACACTTACAACCATAGAGCCTAGAGCAACTACATTTTCACCACGAGAATGGTGGATCTTTCCTAGGCAAAGGGTATTCTTTTCATCTATCCATGGGCATATTTGGTCTGAGCAACGATTAAATTGTCAATATAAGTTTCAATATGCATATCGAATGTCCTATGAATCATTTCATGTCCTTTTAGATATAATTAGACCATGTTTACCTTCTACTCAGAGCTCATCTCATGTCCGTGATCCAGTGCCTCCAGAACTTGCACTAGCATGTGTTCTATGGAGGCTTGGTCATGGGAAATCTCCTAGAGCGATGTCAGAATTATTTGGTGTTGGTGCTTCCACAATTAGAAAGTATATGTTTATAGTTTGCAAAATTCTCACTAGTAAAAGTATGTTTCATAGGTATGGAATTTATCCTCCATCAGGAGGAAAATTGCAAACTATAATTCACGATTTCAAAGTTCTCACTACTTTGCCACAAATTGCAGGTGCAATAGATGACACACATATCAAATTACATAGAAAACCTGCAGAAGAATGTTGTCCTGCACAATATATGAATAGACATGGATTCCCAAGCATTCTTTTACAAGGCATTGTAGATTCCAAAAAATTGTTTTGGAGAATTGCATTGAATGCTCCTGGCGGAGTTCATGATTCCACACATTTCAAAGAGTGTGCTTTATATCCTAAACTAAAGTCTAGAAGCATTTTATGTGAGCCTCATATTGATGTGTGTGGAGAGCTTGTTAGACCATATTTATTAGGTTATAAGGCCACAACATTTCTAAGAGCTTTTATTGCAAGAGTGGGTTTAGAAGTGAGAGAGAAGATTGCCTTTGATAAACATCATTCAAAGGATAGGGTTAAAATAGAAAATGCATTTGGGATTTTGAAATCTCGATGGCGGATCCTTCAAAACTTGAATGTGGATTTGTCTTTAGGTGCTATGGTTGTAAGTGCATGTTGCCTTTTGCATAATTTTGTGCAACTTCAAGGAGAAACTGAACCCACAGATGAAGAAGATCAGTACCCAAATAATAATGAAGAACTATATCGTTCACGAAATCCAGTGCATCGTGAAGAAGCATCACGGTTACGAAATGCTCTATTTAGAGATTTTATTCAAAATCGTGTGAATACACAATGAATAGGTGAGTTTTGTGTATTTAACCTGCATAACTAGACATTGTGTAGCTTTACATAACTAACATTCATTTTTTTTTCAGGTTGGAGATGGACAAAGAAATTTTGGAGATGAACACGTGAGTTTTGTGTATTTAAGCTGCATAACTAGATATTGTGTAGCTTTACATAACTAACATTCATTTTTTTTTTTTCAGGTTAGAGATGGACAAAGAAATTTTTTATAAGCTTGTTGATTAAAGAATGACATTGATCGTAACAAGAATGTAATTCTTATTCAAGAAAATGTGTAAGATCATCATCAAATGTAATTTAGTGATATGCTTGTCTTCCTAATAGTTATGAATTTATCTTTTTATTGATGTATGTTGTATACTTTGTTGTGTGTTTTTAATATATGAACATCTTCAAAACGATATTAATAAAACTTTTCTTAGCTATAAAAATAAATGAGTAGATTCGTAACAATTATTGTATAATTAGTTAAATTAATATTGAAAATTATCCAAGAAACACTCTTGAACACAATCCATGTGCCCCTAATTCCGGTCACCGGAAGTCGAGTGACCGTCATGCATGTGCCCATAATTCCGACGATCGGAGGTTACCGGATCTATCATACATGTGCCCCTAATGCTCCGTCCGGTGACCCAAAAAGTGTAATCTGGTCACCCAAAAGAACTTCCATGTGCCCTTCCTATCTTAGGGGGGGCACATGCTAGCCCGACGACCGTAAGTTCGTCGAAATTTTAGCTTTTTTGCCATGCTGGAACACTTTGTGTGCTAAACTGTCCGGTGAGCCGCTGGGTGACCCGAACGAAGTGTCACTCGACTAATCTTTCCGTTCGGGTGACCCAACGGTTCATTGAAATGCTCTATATATGATTAAATCTATGATTGCATGCTGTTACAATCCATCCAGTCATTGCGAAGTACGAAATACCACCTGTAGCCGTTGCGAAGTACGAAGCTTTTGTTGTTCATCGACCATTGCAGGTACGAAGCTCTAACCTTCGCCTTCTGTACTCCAGCCTTCTGTACGACCTGTAGCCATAGTCACGTACGAAGCTTCCTATTCACCTGGCCATTGCATACTAGTCATCAACATCTGCATCGATCAAGTGCTCCATGCCTGCGTCGATCATCTGCATTGATCAAGTGCACCATGCTGGAACACTTCATCTGCGCCAAGCCTGCATGGACTTGTCATGCTCAAACACTTCAAGTGCTCCTGCATTGCCAACTTTTGCGTCATTCAAATTTATGCCAATCGCTTTTCATCTGCGCCAACCCCTTAATCTGCACCAATTTGCCAAGTTTTGCGCTTAATGATGCTTTTGATTTTGCGCCATTTCAATTTTGTGGACTGCAACACCATTAAATAGTATTGTTCATGTTTTTTTTGGTGAATTTTGCAGGTTGATTGAACCTGTTGTGGTGTTTCATTGAAGCTCGCTGTTTTGTGTTTGTAAATTGCAGCGCCATCAAACATTGTTGTGGTGAGTCACTGAAGTTCACGTTTTCTGTTTGTGAATTGCAGCGCCATCAAATATGTATTGATCATTTTTCATTTGTGAATTTTGTAGGTTGATTGAAGTGTGATCGCCTCACTGTTGTGGTGTTTGATTGAAGTGTGATTTATCACCTCGCTGTTTTGTGTTTGTGAATTGCAGCGCCATCAAATAGTGTTGTGGTGATTCATTGAAGTTCACGTTTTCTGTTTGTGAATTGCAGCGCCATCAAATATGTATTGATCATTTTTCATTGAGTTTTGCAGGTTGATTGAAGTGTGATCGCCTCACTGTTGTGGTGTTTGATTGAAGTGTGGTTTATCACCTCACTATTGTGGTGCTGAAGCTTTGGAATTCTCTGCATATTTTTGCCAACAAAGAGAAGGTCATTTACAATTGCGCCACAAAGTTCTTCCTCAACAACAGCTCCAACTCTTGTGCCTTTCATTTCATTCCTATGTCTTCACATATTGCACGCAAGCTCTAGCTAGCTTTTCACCAAGTTTCACCAAATCTTAGCGCTCATCACAGGCGCTATGTTGTATGAAAGATGTAAATATAAATGATCTCAGTAAACGAGGCGAGGGTTAGGGTTCATTTCATAGATCTAGTCAAAGGTGAAAGGGGTGTGCATATGTAGATTCACATGTGTGTGCGCATATGTAGGTTCACATGTGTATATGCATATGTAGGTTCATGTGTGTGTGATTGTGTGTCCACATGTAGGTTAATGTGTATGTGTGAGTGTGTGTACATATGTAGGTTTTGTGTATGTTGGTTCATTTGTGTGTGTGTACATGTAGGTTCATGTATGTGTGTGTGTGCATGTGTAGGTTTTATGTGCATATGTATTTATTTGTATGGTTATATGTACATACACGCATGTGTGCATATATATATATATATATATATATATATATATATATATATATATATATATATATATATATATATATATATATATATATATATATATATATATATATATATATATATATATATATATATATAGGTAGATAGATAGGTAGGTAGGTTAATGTGTATGTGTAAGTGTGTATAGATATGTAGAATTTGTGTATGTTGGTTCATGTGTGTGTGTGAGGTGTGAGTGTGTATGTATGTGCACGTGTAGGTTCATGTTTGTGTGTGAGTGTGTGTGCATGTGTAGATTTTGAGTGCATATGTATTTATTTGTATGTTTATATAGATTTATATGTATGTGTGAGTGTGTGTGCATGTACAGGTTCATGTGTCTGTGTGTGAGTAATTTTCAAGCTATGTTTAGGACAAACTCAACTTATATTAACTCGGTTAATGTTTGTATGCCTTCAATGATAAATGGATAGAAAGATGGTTAAGATAGATAGATAGTGGGTAGGTAGATCAATATATCAATATGTAATAAGGTAGATCGATATATAAGTATGTAGGTATTTACATACATAGATAGAAAGATAGATAGGCATATGCATTTCATAAATTGAACTTGAATGAACTCGATGATAAATAGATAGATAGATAGGTACGTAGATAGGTAAATATATATTAATAGATAGATAGATAGGTAGATTATAGATAGGTGAATATGTAAAAACATATTAATAGATGGATAGATAGGCATATGCATTTCATAAATTCAACTTGTATGAACTCGATGATAAATAGATAGATAGATAAATAGGTAGGTAGATAAGTAAATATATATTAATAGATAGATAGATAAATAGATAGATAGATAGATAGATAGGTGAATACGTAAATACATATTAATAGATAGATAGATAGGCATATGCATTTCATAAATTCAACTTGTATGAACTCGATGCTAAATAGATAGATGAATATCGACATGGATAGATAGATAGGTAGATAGGTGAATATGTAAATACATATTAATAGATAGATAGATATGCTTATGCATTTCATAAAATCAATTTGAATGAACTCGATGATAAATAGATAGATAGATAGGTAGGTAGATAGGTAAATATATATTAATAGATAGATAGATAGGTAGATAGGTAGATAGTTGAATATGTAAAAACAAATTAATAGATGGATAGATAGGCATATGGATTTCATAAGTTAAATTTGTAAGCACTCGATGACAAATAGATAGATATATAGATAGGTAGGTAGAAAAGTAAATATATATCAATAGATAGTTAGATAGATAGGTGAATACGTAAATACGTATTAATAGATAGATAGATAGGCATATGCATTTCATAAATTCAACTTGTATGAACTCGATGATAAATAGAAAGATGAATATAGACATGGATAGATAGATTGAAAATACGTTGATATGAACTTAATTTCATATTTTATGTATGCGAAATTTATATACTCATATGTTTATATTTTATGTATGATAGGTAAAATGAAAGGATCAAGGAATAATGTTTACATTCCATCCCTTGATGGAGAAGGGGAAGAATATGTGCCTTCATCTGAACAATTCTCGTATGTGCAAATGTTATCTGAATCGTTTGAAACACAACATGATGCATCACAGACAAGTACTCAAGGACAATCTAGGTCTTCGCAAAATCTAGAGGATGCATCATCAGACCATCCTTTAGGAAAACAATCACGAGGAGTTGTATGGGATGATGCCCATACAATGACTTTGATCAAATGTTTTGAAGAAGTTTATCTTCGCATTCGGCGAGGAAATCTTAGGACAAAGGATTGGGATGATGTTACAAATGCATTCAATAATGAGGCATTAGTGGAATTTACTAGTGACCAAGTTCGAAATTGCATAGATACTTTGAAAAAGCAACATAACAAGGAGTCCAAAAAGCAAAGTATGATTGGATCCATCCCAAGTGCATGGAAATATTTTGACTTATGTGAATGCATTTGGGTGCCACACCTAAAGTTACAAGACTTCAAGGAGCTTTTGACAGTGATGCTCATGAAATTCCTAACGAGGAAGGTAATGATGATCCTCCATTGCAAGAGGAGATTAGTATAGAAGTGGATGCAGAGGATTTCAATGCCGAAGGTGTCAAAGGAAAAAGAGCTCGTCAACAAAGAAGGAACTCGTTGGAGAATACTGGAAAAGTCATGATGGAAGGGGTGTCACAGATGATTTGTGCATTAAAAGAAATGAACAATGTACAAATACAAAGCCAAGAAAGGATGCAGCAGCAAGATAATGAGTTTAAACTTCAAATGGCAAAAATACAAAAATCAATCTTAGAAACACAACGATCCATGTTTTTAGAAATTGTGAAAACGATGAGGCCGAATGATAATCCTTGAGATATGTATTTTATAATAGATCATGTAGAAGCTATCCATGATTATGTAACTTTCCTATTTTGTAGTTGTTATCTTTTTCATCAGTAATGAATATATGTTTCCTCTTATTATTGAAGTTGTAATAATTGCATGTGTTAATGTATTATTTTCTTGTCATGTATTACAGGATGACACAAATGAGTTGGCATGCCCTTTTAGGGTTTTCCTTATTGTCAATGGAGAGTTTGAATGATGTGTTCAGTTCTTCTCCACATTGTTGTCACATTCAAATCATATCCTTCATTATGATCATTTGGATGTGGATGTATTGTGCAACACTTACAACCATGTGAAAACGATGAGGCCGAATGATAATCCTTGAGATATGTATTTTATAATAGATCATGTAGAAGCTATCCATGTTTATGTAACTTTCCTATTTTGTAGTTGTTATCTTTTTCATCAGTAATGAATATATGTTTCCTCTTATTATTGAAGTTGTAATAATTGCATGTGTTAATGTATTATTTTCTTGTCATGTATTACAGGATGACACAAATGAGTTGGCATGCCCTTTTAGGGTTTTCCTTATTGTCAATGGAGAGTTTGAATGATGTGTTCAGTTCTTCTCCACATTGTTGTCACATTCAAATCATATCCTTCATTATGATCATTTGGATGTGGATGTATTGTGCAACACTTACAACCATAGAGCCTAGAGCAACTTCATTTTCACCACGAGAATGGTGGGTCTTTCCTAGGCAAAGGGTATTCTTTTCATCTATCAATGGACTTATTTGGTCTGAACAACGATTAAATTATCAATATAAGTTTCAATATGCATATCGAATGTCCTATGAATCATTTCATCTCCTTTTAGATATAATTAGACCATGTTTACCTTCTCCTCAGACCTCATCTCATGTCCGTGATCCAGTGCCTCCAGAACTTGCACTAGCATGTGTTCTATGGAGGCTTGGTCATGGGCAATCTCCTAAAGCGATGTTAGAATTATTTGGTGTTGGTGCTTCCACAATTAGAAAGTATATGCTTATAGTTTGCAAAATTCTCACTAGTAAAAGTATATTTCGTAGGTATGGAATTTATCCTCCATCAGGAGAAAGATTGCAAACTATAATTCACGATTTCAAAGTTCTCACTACTTTGCCACAAATTGCAGGTGCAATAGATGACACACATATCATATAAAATAGAAAACCTACAGAAGAATGTTGTCCTGCACAATATATGAATAGACATGGATTCCCAAGCATTCTTTTACAAGGCATTGTAGATTCCAAAAAATTGTTTTGGAGTATTGCAGTGAAAACTCCTGGTGGAGTTCATGATTCCACACATTTCAAAGAGTGTGCTTTATATCCTAAACTAAAGTCTAGGAGCATTTTATGTGATCCTCATATTGAAGTGTGTGGAGAGCTTGTTAGACCTTATTTATTAGGTGATTCAGCATATAAGGCTACAACATTTCTAGTAAAGGCTTTTCATGCAAGAGTGGGTTTAGAAGTGAGAGAGAAGATTGCATTTGATAAACATCATTCAAAGGGTAGGGTTAAAATAGAAAATGCATTTGGGATTTTGAAATCTCGATGGTGGATCCTTCAAAACTTGAATGTGGATTTGTCTTTAGGTCCTATGGTTGTAAGTGCATGTTGCCTTTTGCATAATTTTCTGCAACTTCAAGGAGAAACTGAACCCACAGATGAAGAAGATCAGTATCCAAACAATACTGAAGAACTAAATCGTTCACGAAATCCAGTGCATCGTGAAGAAGCGTCACGGTTACGAAATGCTCTATTTAGAGATTTTATTCAAAATCGTGCGAATACACAATGAACAGGTGAGTTTTGTGTATTTAAGCTGCATAACTAGATATTGTGTAGCTTTACATAACTAACATTCTTTTTTTTTTCAGGTTGGAGATGGACAAAGAAATTTTTTATAAGCTTGTTGATTAAAGAATGACATTGATCGTAACAAGAATGTAATTCTTATTCAAGAAAATGTGTAAGATCATCATCAGATGTAATTTAGTGATATGCTTGTCTTCCTAATAGTTATGAATTTATCTTTTTATTGATGTATGTTGTATACTTTGTTGTGCGTTTTTAATATATGAACATCTTCAAAACGATATTAATAAAACTTTTCTTAGCTATAAAAATAAATGAGCAGGTTCGTAACAATTATTGTATATTTAGTTAAATTAATATTGAAAATTATCCAAGAAACACTCTTGAAAACAATCCATGTGCCCCTAATTCCGGTCACCAGAAGTCGGGTGACCGTCATGCATGTGCCCATAATTCCGACTATCGGAGGTCACTGGATCTATCATACATGTGCCCCTAATGCTTCCTCGGGTGACCCAAAAAGTGTAATCTGGTCACCCAAAAAAACTTCCATGTGCCCTTCCTATCTGCTCATTTGGGGGCTTACAATTCGGGAAGTCCATACATATGTAAAATAAGAGAGCGGGAGACCCTCCACTTTAGAAGAAGCTCAAGATAAAGCTGAATTGGAAGAAGCTAAGGGTAGCGACATTCAAGCTATTCATCAAAACCAAACACTCACCCTCACACACAGTAGGCCATCTAATCACCAAGTGGTTGAAATCAAGTGAATTTTTAAAGTCAAAGTCAAGTATAAGTCAGATGGCACACTATGCATGTAAAAGGCATGCCTAGTAGCCAAGGATACAAACTTGAACACAATATAGGCCATACGCGTGTGTGAGTGTGTGTGCACCCCCACATGCACGCGCGTGCATGCATGCATGTGTGCACATGCAGATATGTCCATGTACACAGTCTCTTCAATAAGAACTTAGGCAGGGGATCGAAACCCAGGGGTCTGTTGAACCATAAGGTGTATGGTTCAACATCAATCAAATGAGATATGCTGGGGACTGAATCTATGTGGCTATTTTGATCGTCTCCTAGAAGACAGTGGATAAGCCAGTTTCACGGAGTATGGAGCAGGCTGCTGCATCCATACAGGTGCAAGCCTTGTATTCCGCAAGACCATTCTGTTGTGGATGATCAGGGATAGTGGGCCAATCTTGCATGCCGATGTTCGCTAAAATAAGATTACAACAGGGCACTGCAATGTTCTTTGCAATTCTGTTAACGCAACTCAGGGGTGGCAAACACACATGGTTTTCGGACAACTCCAGGATAACTTAGAAGGATTTAAAGACTAGGTCAACCTGTTTGAATAGTAGAAGACTGCTATAGGAGTATCTAGAGCAATCAACAACAGTGGCAAATCAATCGAAGTTTTATTAGATTTTGGGATATGCTGGGCATCAGATTTATTAAGTTGCAGAAGGGGCTTAATGCAAGAAATCTGGGTAAAATTGCTGGTAAATTACCAACAGTACATTGATTTAGTCCACATATCATGCAGTAGGCAGGGATTTATTAATGTTTGTGTACGTGTCACCTTAATGAAGAAATAACTACGAAGAGAAGTGCATTCAGCATATCTGTCATTAGCATGATTTCGTTGGTATTTAATCTATCTCAATATCCAATAAAAAACGAGTTTCTGCAGATGATTGTTATTTTAAGTTCTAACTTCTCACACATGATAGTTAGACTTAGAGACTTACTAGTTTGTGAGTTCATGTGGATGCTCATGTTACATCTCCACTTTGTCCAGACCGAGAGGAGGGACAATATGCTTCTCACAAAATTTGAGTTAGTTTTTTGATATGACGTGTGCTGCTGTGAGTCTGCATTAACTTGATACTATGTAGAAGATCTTTCTCACACAGAATTAAACAGAAAGAAGATTGAGACACCGTACTTAGATACATGTGATTGGAGTTTTGCTTCTGCTAGATGATTGTATGTACAGTCATAGGTTCCATGCAGTGTTGCTTCAAGACGACGTATCCTTTTGTTTTATAAATTAGACATCACCATTTTTAATTTCAAAATTGATTTCAATATTCCAAAAATGAATTCGGTCTGTGGAAATATTTGAGAATAAAATACTCCAAACAAGTGGAGTTTGGGTAAAAAAGTAGTAAAATGCAAAGAGTTGCTTTAAAACGACATCAAGAAAATAAAAACAAGAAAGAAAACCTATGCAAATTTTCAAAGAATATAAGCTTTGAAGATGGAGGCAGTCTACTTAAAATCTTTGGAGGTGTCTAAAACCATCAAGAAGGGCAAATGGTCTAAGCTGTATTACTTATTTATTGCATACGTTTACCAGACAAGAAATGTTCAACACAGAAGAAAGAAGATTTACCTATTTGACAGAAACTTCCCAACTCTCTTCAAAAGGGGACAAAATAGCAGGAAAATAATGTCACAGGATGATTATAGCATACACATAATCCAAAAGACTTTTAGGCCATACTGATAAGTCATTGCACTTATTGTGATACGCTCTACACTGACTTCCAGGATAGAAAACGGAGGAAAAAATGCAGGACAGAGGGAACCCTATTCATCAGAGGACTAGGTCGTGAAATTGTTTTCTTGCACGCTTGTAAACATTTCCTTAAGGGATGCACTGAGAAAAAAGAGGGAGCGCGGGCAAGTGGAAATGAAATAACAAATTACTGCTTATTTAAGCTTAAGGGAGTCTGATATGAAACTTTGTCAACGTAACATAACATAGGAGAGGGAGATGAAACATGCTCTGTGATTTGGTAGGACTCTTTGTTTGTGAGACGTATAATTTAAGCTAAGCTAGGACATACAGAAATATAGTACTTATCCATGAATAAACAAGGCGTGCTTAATGAAGTGAAAAGTTCACATACCCGAACGTTCCAACAACATCATTGCAAGTTACGAATGTGGAATCCACAGACATCCATTTGGAAAGACCAAAGTCCGTTAACTGTTGAAGTAATCACCTCATCTTTAGTTAAAATTTCTGGCTGCCAGTTCTTCCAAGGGTAACACTTGAATAAACTGATTATGATTAATATCTGGATAACGTGCGAGAATCTGACCTGAGGCGTGAAATCAGACTGGAGAAGAATGTTAGATGATTTAACATCTCTATGTATAAGTGGAGGTGAGGAGTTGTGTATATATTCCAAAGCCTCCCCTATACCAACAGCAACTTTATATCGCACATTCCATGGGAGCGTAGACTTCATATCTGCTGATATTTTAAAGAATGATCAAAATTTAATGGTAAATATAGAGTATGAAAGTTCAAGGAGATATAATAGTATTACATTGAGCGAAATTTCTCTCAATTCGTGGAAATAACAACTCACACTAGAAGCTCACCTTCATGCAGCTTTTGCTCAAGGCTTCCTTCAGCTGCAAAATCATAAACAATAATAGGCTTCTGCTGGTTTTCTACACAGTAACCAAGAAGCTCAATTATATTCTGATGGTCCAAGGTGCTCACTATCTCAAGCTCCGTCAGAAACTCATTTTGTGCTGTTGATGCAGCTGCTATATCGAAACATTTGATGGCTACAATGCGAGCATTAGGAAGTACCCCACGATATACTTGACTGCAGCCACCCTTGCCAATCATGTTATCTGTAGAGAAAAAGAGACACGTCCAAGCATATTTAGCAGGTAAGGCATTTACTGATTTTGTTTTATTGATTTGACTCAATTAGGGGTACCTTTGGAGAAATGGTCTGTGGATTTCTCTAAATCTGCATGTTGGTACAGCACACAGTCTCTTTTTTTGCAAAGCAGAGCACACATTTCGAAAAAAGTGATCTCATCTTTATCTTCCATGTTGGAGAGTGCCTCATACTGCTTACTGTGTTGGGTAGAGATTGAAATAGGGGTTTGCTCCTTTTCCTTAACAGAACACACAGAAATCTCCTGCTTCAGTGGATCAGGACTCTGTTTCCTGACTCCTACCGGCCTCTCTGGCAACTGTAAAACCCATTCTACTACAGACATTTGGCGAGCAATCAAGTGAGGATTTTCCAGCTTGCTTGCTCCAATAGACTGATGAAGAAAAGGCCAGCCTTGGGGAATATTTGTTATCTGATGCTTACTTCCTCTTAACGCTATATGGCTATTGCAATTACGTTGTCCTGAATGCTGATATGTGTCTCTACATCTTTGATTAGGATTCTTCACCACTGGTGGATTGTCTGTGCTGTTTTGGTCGTTCATTCCAGAGTGGACATTTTTCGGATAGGAATTGTCATTTACGGATGGATTCCGATCCTTGCAATCCAGATTATGAACATGGGATTCTGATTTTTGAGAGCTTGTGCCAGCCATTGGGTTCAGCGTTTCATAGTCTGAAGTACATGATTCTAAATCTTGTAACAGAGGCGGAACATACTTGTAAGGATGAAAAACAGACTGAGACGCATTCAGCGCTATGCTAGATTCTGATAACATATGCTCATTTTTCTGTGCTTTTTTCTGATTGCAAACAGTATACTGTTTCCTCGAGTTCTGGCGCACGGTCCGTCCTGCAGACTTTCTAGCATCCTTCTGAGACTTTGACAAGGTTCCTTCGAAATCAGAATCTACCTCTGCACAAATATGGCAAGATATTCAGAACATATAAATATGTTTTACTGAATATATGAAGAATTTAATAGAAACAACTATCAAAACGGTTACCATCATCATCATCATCATGATATGGAAACAAATCAACAGGCATTAAACCCTACCCTCAAGATTCAAACAGAACATCACACAGAAAATCAATTACTGCAACCATCCTCTTGCAATGGATCATTGTTCTTACCCAAAGCCAAGACACCATTCCGCTTGAAAACTACTTGTCCATAATGAATTACTAGAATTGAACATGTCATAGGCAGATGTGTACAACAGTATTTCGCCAAAGTCGAGGAAGACCTGCCACGTAATAAAGAATACATTTTCGTCCATAAGCAACCAAACTTACAGAACAAACCAATGATATCGAAGGTTCAAATTCAACAGGATCATAACTAAGAGTGACTCTATTTACCCACTTTTCTGACCATTTTTGCATCTCAGGAGCGCCCAATATCAATCGGACAGCATCTTGCTGCTTGACCTCTTCAACCAATGTTCTTCTTATAGATAATCTATTGCGCACTACTTTTAGCTGCAGTTGGATCTGCAGGGAGAAGACGGACAGATTATGTCCAAATAAGCCATCAATTCGTTTCATTGAGGTGACCAACAAGAAGAAAATGAAACACAAGATCCAAGCATTGGTGGAAAATTCTAACTCAAAAATTCACTGGAAATTAAATACTGAATTTCTCGCAAAAAGCATGCGGTGCGAGCTTCTTTCGTCTCCCTGAACGACTATATGATGAAACGTTGCTTGCACAAGAATAAAGCTGATCATTACATTCTTCCATTAAGCTTTATGAAAGAAATGAGATACTTTCCGATATTTTCTAATGTGGAGCATGCCTTAAAGTTTCATCAATACAATGGAAATACGGCATAAAACGAACATTGCTATGTTACAGAACATCACCTACATGGTCTATTATGATTCAAGTCAACCTAGATATGTATTGTCTCAGGTAGAATGTTTAGCTCTGCTCGAATCATCAAGCCACCAATTACTACTTGTATATGTATGATATGTACCATTGGAACTATCACAAGGATATTAAGGTAAGGCTTACTTGTTTGATCCTGCAGAACGCATCATATACTCCAAGGACGGAATCGAATGTACCCTCTATTTCCTCTTGTAATGTGCTTGTAATCTCAGACGCTGATTAGAAATTTCGAATCAATCAAAACAGATGAGAACTTTGAAATGTCGCCATGTACCCGAACGGTTGATAACTGAGCTATGCAAATCATTCGACCAGGCAGGACATAATGCAGGATGGCCAAAAGTATTCATACGTCTCACAAGGAAAGAAATGGCTTGAGGGAAAAGCATTACGAATTCAAGAAAATGCAATGTTCACATGCATGACGAATCTGCAATTCCGAATGACATGTGGACTAAATTATGGCGGATAGGTGCTCCGGAAGTAGGTTTCTGCAGGAAGAGCATGTGAAATGCGAGTAGCAGCTAGAACAAGATGAAAAGGGTGAGCTGCATTAATACCTGAGATACGCGCACAACGCAGACTAGTTTAAAAGTGGAGCACATGTGATGCATTTATGACGAAGACTAACAAAGAATGTATGAGTGCTGACTGCTGAGATATCAATTTGCACGAGTATACGCATGCAGCTACTGAATAAATATTGAAATCGACATGACTCGGAATGAGAGTTTGCCTGATAGAGAGAAGGAGAAGCGATCCCGTGTGGCCACATGAAGGACAACAACATGGTCGCCTGGCTTGGTGAACTTGGCTAGCGTCCATGTAAGAAGCTCGCTACTGTCGGGTTTCAATTTCATTGCCACCACCACGACATCCCGTTTCTTACTGATATCCATCTCAAGGATGGAATGCTTCGTGGTATTCGCACCACGAGATCAATATGCGCAAGGCAATCCAACGCACGCCAACATTCTGTTGTAATTCTGTTTCCGCAGGAACTCTCTCTCTCTCTCTCTCTCTCTCACACACACACACACAGAGGGCCACGAGAGCGTTACATGTTAATTAACATGCATTGGTTAATCATCGGCACCGCATATAGGAACGCCTCCCCAAGATGAGGAGAGTGAGAACGTGGGAGAGAAAGCATGGAGAAGGTGAAGCGTGCAAAGGAAGCTCACTCGTCTTGAGGCAAAAGCTTCTCGGGAGTCGTTGATCGGTCTTGCTGGATGATTGACGCTGAAACTGCTGAATTTGCGTTTTGCAACTATCTGTATGTGACAGATTCCGCAAGGGCGCACGACCAGGCGAACACTCTGTCTGTGTGTTAGAGAGAGAGAGAGAGAGAGAGAGAGAGAGAGAGAGAGAGAGAGAGAGAGAGAGAGAGAGAGAGAGAGAGAGAGGAAGCGTAGGTCTCAGGGAGAACGACAGCGCAACTGCTTGCCAATGCGTGCAAGAGAACAAGCCGAGCTGGCACGTGTGCGGGATTGTATGATGGAATATCGAACCATGCATCTGTTTTTGTATTGGAAAGAGGTGGACCCCCAGTTCATCATTCATGAGCTTGCCTATGTGCGCAAGACAGGAAGGGACGTAGGGGAGTTGGCGTCTGCAGATGTGTGCTGGAAATTGGAATTTGTCAGACTGTGTATCTTGTTGTATGGCAAGATGACGATTCTGTTCTTCATCATTTGTAAATTGTGAGTATTCCTCGCGAGTCGCGAGTCGCAGACATGTGCGTTGTGCCTCCCCGGAGGCTTTTCTGCAATTCGTATGCTGAATCGCTGATGCTACTAGTTCCATTCAGCTTTCTTCCTGAAATCGCCATTGCTCACGTGCTTTTCATAGACGAGGTCCACCCATGGCGCAGGCCAAAAACCTTGAATCCACAGCACAGAACCACGGACATAGATCATGACGGTGTGCTCAAAGATTTCGTGTGACTATTACATGGATGTATCATGTTACTGATAAAAACTGCCAATTCTTTGCGTATGAATCATGATCCATTGTTTCAACGAAAAGTAGAAGTCGATCCAATGATTCCTGCTTGCACAGAGTGGCCCACGCAATAAGGATGCACACATAGCCTGCTCTCGTAAGGAAGACAATCTTCACCTCCATCGAAAGCTGCGAGAAAAAGTATGGATTCATGGGCCATGCATATTTAACATAACTCTATACAGACATAAAAATTTGTTGTCAACTACTTTTCTAACAGCTCCGCAGCTTGGGTAGTATGAAAAAAAGGCATGACCCAACAATTCGATAAAGCCATTACTGAATCCTCTCGCCCATTGTGTAGGCAACCACTCGCTTTCCTGCCCATGACGCATAGCCTATACAGAACATGACATGAGGTTTTGTTGCACCTCAGAGTCATGACATGACATGAGGTTTTGTTGCACCTCAGAGTCATCTCTCATAGGGTAGCATCTGGATATGTTTTCGAGTGGTCGGAGATCACTTTTTGGGTCATCCGAAAAGTGTTCCACGAGATGGATGTCCGGTGATCGGATTTCGGATGACTGGAGATAGACTTAGAGTGACCAGATTTAGGTGCGCATGAAAGTCTGGTGGCCGGATTTGAGATGGCCAAAGAAATAGACTATTCTGATTGGTTGTTTTTCGTGTTTAATATGACTCACAAAATGATCCTTTAGTTCCGAATTCTGCTATGTAATTTTTTAAGAATCTTTCGCATTTTTTTTTTTATATTCATGTAATAAACTTGATGAGCCGACCTATAACAATGAAAAAAATAACACATTATATTGAATAAAAACCATGAAATATTTCGTGAAAGAATTTCAATTGTTTAAACCCCAATTGAATAAAAGATAATAAAAATATAAAAAATAAAACTAAAACTAGTATAATATAAATGGTTGGAGTTCAGATCACCCGAATGGACTGGTGCTAATGAGCACCAGTCCATTGAGATCTCGAGTTTTGGGTGACCCGAAAAGGTCAAAACATCCCAAAGTTGGGCCAAGCTGCCTCATGTGCGAGGGGTATCAATTGTCTATTTACACCATTAAATTACTCTATGCGTAGCAGTATATGAAGGCGTACCTTGATGAAATTTAGAAGTATGAGTGGATCTTCTCTATTCTATAGTACTTCAAGTATTCTCAAGACAAGAGTTACTATTCGTTGGTATGGTTTTTAGATAGATAATAAAGGCATTAGTGGATCTTCTCTATTCTAGAGCACTTAGTTTTCCAGATATGAAATCCACTCTTTGCCATGTCTTGGAGTCATATGTTTTGGTCTGAATTTTTTTGTTACTTCTTTTATATCATTGAGAAAAATGATTCTTAGAATGCGGAGAGAGTAGTATATTCCATATCTATTTAAAGCTTGATGGCCTACCATTTCTCCATATAGAGTGGTCAAGGATCCTAGTGGGATCGAGGACCAGAGTTCAATGGAGCCAAGACCCTAGTACGTGAACCATAGGCTTATTTCCATTCTCTTAGAGTGGTCATATGAGAGGTGTATGGAACTTAGAGATAGTTCTAGAAGCACATGAAGGAAAGGGATATCTAAGGTTGTATGGAGAGTGGAAAATAACTAATTGGGATCTCACAAAAATCTAATGCAAAGGGTGTGAATAGAGTAGGTGAAAGGATAAAATCTTTTTATGAAGGTCATGGGCTTAAGATGAGGGTCAGGTGTCATAAAAACTCAGCTATTACAAGGGTGCACCAAAACTCTTTGGGCTTTGTACATATGTGACATGATATTAAAGTTGTTAAGTGCCCAACTATGGTTGGATCGGATGAAGAGAGCAAGGATGCAAGCAAGATATTAAAGGGTAGGGGTTAAATGACCAATTATGGTTGGATTAGATTCATAAGCAAGGATGCAACCATGACATTCTCTATAATCTTCTTCAAATGTGGCCCCTTCTTTTCGTAGCTATGCCATGGATAATAAGATGGCTTGCATGAAACAAGGTCCCAAGTTTTTTTTTAAAGTTTATAAATGGAGGTTCAGTTGAAGCTTACTCCCCTAAGCTTTAACTTTGAAATTGCAACTATAAAAGTGAATGGGCATAGTACCCGTGGGACCCCCGTATCTCATAAAGCAGGGGTTAGACAAGGAGACAACTTGGTTACAACTAGTTTAACTAGCATAAGCCATTACATGTCTAGCCCGGGGGTTGAACCATGGACCTCTGCATCAAGAGGCTAGAGCCAAACCAATTCCCCTATCGGACATGGACATTCAGTAAGATTACTCGAATTCAATTATCCTTTTTCACATATACTTAAAAACAATAACCACATACCTTTCCCGTTGTAAATCTAACCAATGTGCATCTCTCAAACATCTTGACACCATTGGCCCTAAGTGTGCATTATGTGACTCTTGTATCTCTAGGAATGTGTTGTAGTGGTGTGTGTGCCATAGACCTTAGGTGCAAAAGGAAGCTTAAGATGGATAACCTTCCAAACTCTCTTTCAAAACCTCAATGCCACACAGAGGGTTTGTACTTGTATCTGCTCTTAGGAATATCACCTTTTCTTCTTAAAGTTACCCCCTCAAAGATGATTTCAAGATAAAATCTTATTGTGCAGGTAACCTTCAATGTATCACTTCTATTGTTTAGTGTTTGTACACTTGTTACCTTCCCTTTCCATGCTCGCTTTCTTGGACGTTGGACCTTCCTTGGAGACTCACTATGAGCCAACATTATTCGTAGCAATCCTGTGTTGCATGAGGTATCCTCCCATGATGAGGCAGTAACGATGGAGCTTGAATAGGTAACCGTTTGGAACACTGCATCAATCCATTGATTTATGAGATATATGTCATTGTAGATTGGTGACTGTGAGTAGCTGATTTATTAAACAAGGTCCTCACGGTTTCAATAAGTATATATATGTATGTGTGTGTGTTTGCGTATTGGTATGTATCCATGCATGTGTGTATGTATATATATATATATATATATATATATATATATATATATATATATATATATATATATATATATAGATAGAGAGAGAGAGAGAGAGTCTTGTTGTTGTTGTGCGGAGATGAATCAAGGATCGTTTTGGGAGATATTCCCATGAATGAGAAGCTCTTCAACTTTAAAGAGTGAAGTGAAAGAGACAAGGGGCTATTTTTATTTTTCCTTTGCATGTAAGCAATCGCATCATAGGTTTAGGTATCTCCATGAACATGTGGGAAGCTTTGGAGATATTATACTTGAATTCCACCAAAGTTATTAAAACTCAACTCAAGAATGTGTAGAATAATTTTGCGAAAGAGCTCTAGTATCGTGGCTAAAGATTCAAGATCATGGATCTTTCATATGCATTAGGTGCAATTTAGATACATGTAGATGATGATGATCCAATGGTATGCAACTTAAATGTGGTGAATAATGATGAAAAAGGAAAGCATCACCATATATGTGTATGTAAGAGATTATTTTGTAGATTTTGTGAATCTTATGGATCTATTGTTAAAATGCATCTTGAAGCTCAAGAAAAAGAGAAAGTACCAAAGGAAGAGGAGAAAAAGGTTTAGAAAAAAGACAAGATTTTAAGTGAAGAAGTTTGCTACATATGTGGCAAGTTTGGACAAGCTATTAGAGATTGTTGGCAAGTTGGCAGCTAAAGGTGAAATAAGAGGTATAGCTGACTAAAGCAACCATAGTGAATCCTTGTCTACATCATAGCATGATATTTTTTTGTGGCATGATGAACAAACATAGAACTAAAAGCATGTATAGTACTTGGTATGTAGATAGCAAATGCGACACATCCAATCACACATGTAGTAAATGTGATGTTAGAAGGGAGTCAAAGGAAAAAATGCCTAAAAGATGTATTCTATGTTCCATCATAAGAAAAAAAACTTGGTTCTATCAGTCAAATGGTAGATTAGCTTTATAAAGTTAGAATTGCCAAGGGTGAATGATTTTTACATATTCAAAAGGTGGTTAAAATTTTGTGGAAAAGTTTAAAAAAGAGGAAGAAAGCAATCTTCATTGTGAAAGTAAATATCCTACATAAGTTATCAGTTTCACTTATGTTAAAAAATTAAATAAGTAAATCAACGGAATTTGTGGCACAAAAGAATAAAAAACATCAACTTGAAGAAAAGAATAAATGATCTCTAAATGAACAAGATATTAAGTGCATTAACTTATATCAATTCTCAAAGCATCCAACATTTTTCTAAAGTTTTTCGATCAAGAAAGGAGATTAGTTTATCCTTCAAGAGGGTGGGCACAGAAACCGTATCCATTTAATCTCATCTTTATAAATGTACGATGATAAAAAGAGGAAGAAATCACTAGGAGAAAATTGATGGCTAAAATATTTAATTTATGATTTAAAAAAATGGTATGGATCATTGACATAAAGCATAAACTAGATACTAGATATGCGTTTTGGTTCAAGAAATCAAAGGCTCAAGTTGAGAAGGAGGAAGGAAAGTTTTGTAAGGTTATATGGAGGGTAATAATAATTCCCCTTTAGCTATGAGATTTTTAATAGTTTCAACTTTATCTAAAGGTAGTCTTCTTGTAATGTGGGGCAATGGAGAGAAAGAATAGATACATTTTAGAATGTGTTAGTGTAATGTTGAATGAGTTGCGAATTCCAAGTAATTTTTGTGAGACATTGCTTCAATTCATACCTAGATTATTAAGATAGTTCCTCCTTTATATATACACTATTCAACAACATATGAAGTATATTTTCATAATTATTAAATTATGATTGTTGGAAAACAATGTCAGAATGTCCCAAGTTATTATTAAATTATGATTGTTGGAAAACAATGTCAGAATGTCCCAAAGTTGCAAAATATTGGCAATCTTTGTTTTAGGACTTGATAAAAAATTGGTAAAGAAAAAAAGAGGAGACATTTCATTGTACCATTTAATGATACATAACACTATACCATTTGGTTCCAGATTGACCCTCAAAAGCTAAACCCTAATTCTTCTTTTGACTATGCTTTCGTGGTGCTTTTCACCTAAAACGTGAGTGCGTTCTAGAAAATGCTAGTGCCCAAGTAACCAGTTTGCTTTTCATCCATGTGCCTTGCTGTTTTTGAGGCATGGGCTTTTTTTGGAGGTCATAAAGAGAGGCTCACTAGCCACCCTCATAACAATCAATCTAGATCAAACACTACAACATATGATGGGCATATCGATGCTGCCTATGCCGACGATCACTCGCGGCATCGGTATAAACGTTGGAAAAGTCCACTTAAAGATACCAACGGTCAAGTAATCGTCAGTATGATTGTTTAAAATGGATCATCGGGATGTCTCGCGACTGCTGGTATGAGCGTCGGTATATGCATCGGTATATGCCTCGCTATGGGCATCGGTATAAGCGTAAAAAATTTACTAGAAATTTTCGACGCTCATAGCGACACCCATATCAACACATATATCGAGGCCGTGTTTTAAACATATCGGGAAACTGAGAGCAAAACTGAACATTTTGCATGTGTTTGAGTACTGGTTGTCTTTTGTGGAACTTATGCGCGTGAACCAAATTGCGACCTGCATTGTCTTGTGCACACACACACAGATCTCTCTCTCTCTACACACACACACTCTCTCTATTTAGATCTCACATCTTGGTAAGTGGTGCGCATACTATTAGCCTTTTTCTTTCTCTATGCTTTAGGTCTTATAATTTCTCTTCTCTTTGATTTTACAGAAGTTCTTTGACATCAATTCTTTGGAATTCAATGATAGACGACATACATTATGCTTTGATGACAATGATACAAAAGAGGGACATACTTATAAGTGATTGTTTTATTCTCTATTGATAGGGAGAGAAAGAGAGAGAGATGAGAGAGAGATAGAGAGATAAAGAGAGAGAGAGAAAAGAGAGAGAGAGAGAGAGAAAAGAGAGAGAGAGAGAGATAAAGAGAGATGAAAGAGAGGAAGATAGAGATAGGAAGATAGAGCATACATACACACACACATACACACACATGCATACATACACACATATACACACATGCATGCTTACATACACACACATATACACACATGCATGCATACACACACATACAAATATACACACATGCATACATACACACACATGCATACACAGTACATACATACACACACACATATATACACATATGCATACATACACATACACACACATGCATACACACATACATACACACACATATACACACATACATACACACACACATACATACACACACATACATACACACATATACACACATGCATGCATACATACACACACATATACACACATATACACACATGCATACATACACACACATGCATACACACATACATACACACACATATACACATATGCATACACACATACATACACACATATACACACATGCATGCATACATACACACACATACACATATACACACATGCATGCATACATACACACACATACACATATATACACATGCATACATACACACACACATGTACACACATGCATACATACACACACATATGTACACACATGCATACATACACACATACACACATATACACACATGCATGCATACATACACACACATATACACACATGCATGCAGACACACACATACACACACACAAACACACACACACACATAGATACACACATGTATGCACACACACACACATGAATGCATACATACACACACATACACATATACTCACACATGCATACATAGACACACATACACATATACACACATGCATACATTCACACACGCACACATACATACACACATGCACACATATACACACACATAAGCTAGTGTTTTAATTAAACATATATAATTAAATATATAAAACTTTGATTTTAAAGTTTTTTTTACATCATATATATAAAAATAGGATTAGGGTTTTTAGGCTATTTACACATACATACACATATACTTATACACATATATATACACATACACATATATATACACATGCATACACATACACACATTGTTTTAGGTCTACGTCTTTTCGATTAGGGTTTTAGGGTTTTTAGACATGCATAACATATATACACACATACACATACACATATAATACATATATACATGTATATACACGTGCATATAGAAATATACAAATTTTAGGGGTATATATGTAAGATTAGGGTTTTAGGGTTTAGGCATACATATAATTCAATTACATTTACATTAAGAGAAAATGTAGAAAAAAATAAGGAAAAAATATGAATATATAATTAAATATATATATATAAAATAGGATAATTATATAGATAAATAAATATGAAAAGAAATAATGTTTTAAATAAATTAATTAAATATATAAAAATAGGTTTAATTTTAAGGATTTTAATCAGAGTAAATATATATACACATACACATACACACATATACTTATACACATATCTATATACATATATATATATACACATATACATATATACACATGCATACACATATATACATGTTTTAGGTCTAGGTTTTTAGGATTTTAACACCTGCATAACATATATACACACATACACATACACATACACATACAATACATATATACATGTATATACACATGTATACAGAAATATACATATTAGGGTTTTAGGATTTTAACACCTGCATAACATATATACACACATACACATACACATACACATATAATGCATATATACATGTATATACACATGCATACAGAAATATACATATTTTAGGTCTATATCTTTAAGATTAGGGGTTTAGGGTTTAGGCATACATATAACTCAATTAAATTTATATAAAGAGTAAATATTAAAAAAAATTAAGGAAAAAATCTGAATATATAAATAAATATCTATATAAAATAGGATAATTATATAGATAAATAAATATAAAAGGAACTAGTGTTTGAAATAAATTAATTAAATATATATGATTAGATATTAAAAAATAGAATTAATTACAAAAAAAATCTGAATATATAAATAAATATATATATATAAAATAGGATAATTATATAGATAAATAGATATGAAAAGAACAATTGTTTTAAATAAATTAATTAAATATATAAAAATAGGTTTAATTTACATATACTTATACACATATATATACACATACACATATATATACACGTACATACATGTTTTAGGTCTAGGTTTTTTTTATTAGGGTTTTAGGATTTTAGCACTTGCATAACATATATACACACATACACATACACATATAATACATATATACATGTATATACACATGCATACAAAAATATACATATTTTAGGTCTAGATCTTTAAGATTAGGGTTTTAGGGTTTAGGCATACATATAACTCAATTAAATTTATATAAAGAGAAAATATAGAAAAAAATTAAGAAAAAATCTGAATATATAAATAAATATATATATAAAATAGGATAATTATATAGATAAATAAATATAAAAGAACTAGTGTTTTAAATAATATAATTAAATATATAAAAATACGATTAATTAAGAAAAAAATTTGAGTATATAAATAAATAAATAAATAAAATAGGATAAATAAATAAATATGAAAAGAAATATTGTTTTAAATAAACTAATTAATTATATATAACTAAATATATAAAAATAGGATTTTAATTATATAAGCAATAGACATATATATAATACATACATATAATACATACATATAATACATATAACACATATACACATATATAGGTCTTTAGTATTAGGGTTTTAGGATTAGGTTTTTATGTTTTTTTAGGTGTTTAAGTATTTAGGTTTTAGTATTTCAGGTGTAAGTCTTTAGGAGTATGATTTTTACGCTTAATAAGAAAATCAAATGTTCTAAAATGTCCATATTGTATCAGATGGCTAGTTTGGATCCGGAAGAGAGAATGGCATGTCTCTGCACTCAATGTAGGTATCAAATTTATCGAAAACGACAGATTTGTACTGCACATGTTAGAGAGTATGGATCCTTTGATAAAAGTCAACTAGAAAATGCTACCATTCGCATGGTCCCCCAGGCGAGCACATGAACCCAAACGACATTGCATGAGTAACCTCTCGTGGACAAAAGAGAACAAAAAAGGAGTTGGACGTACAAGCAAGTACTAATAACATTACACAAAATGAACATATGGAAGAAATGCTTGAAGCATTTTATGAGATGGACAAATTCTACAGATGGTGTAATGCGAGTGCCTGTTGACTCTGATGCTTGCAAGCACATAGATAGTAAGTGGCCAAAGTTTGCTAGTGAGCCTCGATCCATACGTCTAGGCCTGGCTAAGGATGGAGTAAATCCATTTGGTTTACACAGCTCTTCATGGAGCACATGGCTTGTATGTTTGGTCAATTATAACATCCCACCATGGCTGGCCACAAAGAAAGGTCATTTATTATTAGCTCTTATTATACCAGGTAAGTATAAGGTAAAAAACATGAATGTATATCTTGCACCACTTGTGGAAGAACTACGCATTTTATGGGATGGGATTATTGTGCGTGACATGTCTCAACCTATAAGAAGACAAGACGTGCGAGTGCAAGGCATACTTATGTGGACGATACATGATTGGCCTGGTTATGGTGAATGTTTAGGTTTATCGATTTTGGGTTACCATGCTTGTCCCTTATGCGGACCACGACTCGAAGCACACTATTCCAAAGCACTACGTAAAATTGTCTATGAAGGACACCATAGATATTTGCCTGATGGACATGTTTTACGTGAAGGACAAATTGGTCGACAAATCCAACACCCAATGAAAGCTAGCGATTGGAAACAATTGTGGGATTCAGAAACTCCAGTCGCTGGCATGAAACGGTTGTCCATTTTTCATGAACTCCCTTATTGGAGTGAATTATTGATCAATCATTTGGTAGACCCAATGCATATTTTTAAGAAAGTGGGAGAGATTCTTTGGAAGTCTTTGATCAGAAAGAAAGAAAGCAAAGCACAAAGGGAGGACTCAGAAGAGCGAGTTCATATGCGAGAGTTGTAGGCAATTACTAAGCCCAACGGAACAGTATCATTACCAAGAGCTCCTCGGGTGCTTCGCAAGATGGAAGAGCAACAAGTGAAGAAAACAATTTCAAAGTTTCGGACACCTACTGGATGCATGAGGTGTCTAAAGACTGCTTTCACAGACTGCTTTCACACGAAACGCGATCTTGGAGGGCTCAAGTCTCATGATTGGCATAAGTTTTTACAGTTTGTGCTCCCTATAGCCTTAAAAGATCGTCTTTCCGAGGATGTATGAAGAACCATTTATAAAGTTAGTTCTTTAGTACGGTGGATCTCTTCTAAAGAAATAAATAGCGATAGCATAGAGAGTGCGAAACTCAATGCTACCGAGGCTGTTTGTATGGTAGAGAAATACTTTCCCACAAGTATTCTCACTATTCAACTTCATTTACTCATTCATGTGGTAGACAAAGTTGCAATAGCAGGAACTCTCCATAGTCAATGGATGTTCTTCTTAGAGCGCTTTATGAAGACATTAAAAGGGTTTGTTCAATAGAGAGCATGTCCAGAGGGTAGCATGGCAGAGGGATGGCTTGTACAAGAGTCTCTTGTATTCATAACTGAGTTTCTATGTATGTTGGATCTTGAAATTCCTCGCTTATGGAGCGATGATGGAGATGTTCGTCTCATAGGCGATGAACCACAAGGTGAAGGATTGCAAAGAAAAATGGATGCAAATTTCAGAGAGAAGGCAATGAAGTTTTGCATAGTTAACTCTGAGCCTATGCAGAAGTGGTTAGAAAAGTATGAGCTTGCCGAGGAGACCAACACAAAGGAAAGAGCTCAGTTTCGAAGGAATCGCTCCACTCGATTTTTGCCTCTCCCAAAAAGTCTTCAATCTCTTCCACCTTTTCCAACGAGCAGATGGCTAGATATAGTGATTTCACAAGCAAAGGCAATGGGTGAAGATATCTATGAAGAAGAAAAAGAACTTGCAAAGGGATTTGATTGGGAGTATACTAAATATGGTGCACTATGGTCTCATGGACGACACTTTCAGATCACACGAATCGATAAAAATAGGTCTACTTCTGATAGTGGGGTGATGGTGAAGTTTTTGCAAAAAAGTAGAGCGAGTGCAAGAGATGATAATGCTCAAGAAAGCGAGCTAGATTATTGTGGTGTGATTCAAGATATCTTGAAACTTATCTTTTAGGAAGTTTGATTACTTTGTTTTTTATGCGAAATGGTTCAAAGTAGTCACCTCTAGAAGAAACTCAACAGTGAGGCGAGATAAAAGCGGTTTGCTTCAAGTCGACTCCACAAAATTCTGGACGGATGAAAGAGATACATTTGTACTTCCCAAACACTGTGAGCAAGTTGTTTTTATACCAGATTCAAAAGAACTAGAGTGGCTATTTGTTTTACAAGTCACCCCACGTAGTAGATAAATTTGTGAGAACATAGATGTAGAAGAAAGTCCATCTGTAGTGGACTCAGAGATTCATTCGATAGTTGAGGAGGAAGAGATCATTGTTCGAGAAGAAGAGGTCATTGAAGAAGATGAAATACAAGACAAAGCAATAGATGATGATCAGGAAGAAACTAGCATAACAAGCGATTTAGAAGTCATCAATATAGAGATAGATATTCTCGGTGCATCGGATCTCCAAGAGGATGCTAGACTAGAGGATTTTTGAATCAAACACTGTACGTACTAATTTTTGTTTATTTCTTTTGCTAGGTTTTGTTGTACACTACCATTTCTCTATATTACCTTTATTATCACATTCTAATTATTTGAGTACTTTTGTTATAGAGCATGATCATTTCTCTATATTACCTTTATTATCACATTCTAATTATTTGAGTACTTTTATTATAGAGCATGATGGGAGACAGTCCTGTAGTCACTCCACATTCCATGATAGAGGAGAAATTCTTAGAGTTCATCTCTCAGGTACCTCCCGCGTATATGGCCGCTACGTCCCAGTATTGGATCGCTCGTGGTAGCACTCCCCCCGGCCTCACTCTTGCCAGCCTCACTCCCACTAGTGTCACTCCTGCCAGTGTCACTCTTGTTGACGTCACTCCTGTGGGTGGTGCTACTCCTGTCGGAGGTATATCTCCTAGCTTTATGACTCCACCACAACCATCTTTTCAGCCATCCCCTACTGGCTCTAGTAGTAGACATGTGCATTCGACACCTCAACGCGATACAGGTTCTGGCCTATCTCCTTCCTAGGACAAGTACCTCAGATGTAGGTATGCCACGTGGTACACGACATGGAATACCACGTACACCTTGGGGTGCTCATGACCATGATGACTCCAAGGTGTATAGTATTCGAGATGGAGCTCCGATGATGGATGCGACTGACAAAGCAATGCATGCACGTATACGACAACTTTGCTCCATACAGTTCGGCCACTCTATCATGTTGAAATGGAGTGAACAAGATACAGATAGGAAGAATTATATCACAGAGACAATTTATCAAGAGTTCTGACTAGCCAGTGGATAGCCTCTTATCAATGCAGAGTGGATTCTGCACACTGCACATGAAGTTATGTCCCATGGACGATCCGAGGCTCGTGATGCTTTCAGAGTAGGCTTACCAAAGACTGTACGGTTAGATGCTCAGGAGTGGGATATGGTTCACGACGAGTAGCAATAGACTCCTGACGATATCGCCAATAGCGAGATGCCGCAACCACATGTTTAGATACGGTTGAACTGTCACATTTGGGCAGCGGCGAATATGACACAATGCGTCACGAGTTTGTGAGTACCATTTGATTTATTGAATTTGTTTGTGTTAAGCTTCTCATGTATGTTCCTCTAATGTTTTGTATATTTGTTTTTAGGAGCTGGCAATGGGTCTTCCTCCAACACGAATGGAGGAGGCTTATGGATATCGTCATGGATTGACTGCACTATTGGAGGACTTGGAGGGACGCGGTGCGGTCGTTTCATGGGAGCATTTGAGATGAGGTGATGAATTTATAAACTTGGTTTTTACTTGTTCTTTGTAAATCTCATGTTAATTTATCTCATTTCATGAATGCTCTTTGTTGCAGGGCTGTTGATATGGAAGATTCTTTGCATGTGTATGGCAATGGCACACCAAAATTTTATATTTGATTTTTATGTGGCACTGCCTACCTTAGTGCCATGTTTTGTAAAAGCGTCATATATGGCAATGGTTTGCCACACTCTTGTACATGCTTCATTTATGAAATATATAACTCTTCTTGTACATGGTTCATGGTTCATGGTTCATTTTGATTATCTCTTTTGTGTCCAATAACATTCTGTTTTATGAAATCATATTTCGGTTGACATTAGAGTACACATCACATGTACTCAGTTTTTTTGGGCAAAGTGTATTGTCTTTTGCTAAGCAACATCATGGTAATGTTGTTGTGGCAAAAGACAACACGCTCTACCCAAAAAAGAATTTGCAGATATGGTCATCGGTATAAGCGACGGTACTCCCAATAATGCCATCGGAATAAGCGTCGGTACACCCAGTAGGCGTCAGTATACGCGATGGTACACCCAACTATGGCATCGATATAACCATCGGTAATACCGATGTTTATACCGATGCATATACCGATGCATATACCGATGCTCATACCGACGCTTATATTGATGCCTATACCGGCGCTTTAATACCGATGTGCATACCAACACCTACAACGATGTCGGAAGAAAAATACGTGCATTCATTCCCTCGGTAAAAACCTCGGTATATGGCCGATTTGTTGTAGTGAAGGATCTACAAGCTAGTCTAGCTAAGGTCTTGGGTTATGAGCTAGGAGGACTCAAGGAGAACTCAAGGAGGACTCAAGGAGGACTCAAGGAGGAGTACATGTAGACTTTCATGTGTTTGGAGGTAGCCAATCTATGTTCTTCTTCACACAAAATTGTGTGCATGCTGATTTTAGAGAGTTATGGCTTCTTCTTTAGGCTTCTACTTGTGCCACTATTGTATCAGGCCTTTAACTATTACGTCAATACTAGAAGGAATTATTACTACTAATCTACATGAGAGAAGAAATAATTTTAGTTATGGGTTTGCTACTTTGACTATTTGGAATTGTCTATTTCCTGTTTTCTTACATATATTCACTCATATTTACACCTCTCGGACACTTTTCACTCAATTTTGTTACTAAAACCCTTCACTTCAGATTACATTTAGTTTTTGTATCATACACACATTGCAGTTGACATTTTTCATTATAAGTGTGCCTAGTGGCACTAAGTTGTTGCACTTTCATAGTTGTCTTCTTATCTCTCTCTATTGTCATTTATCTCTCGTGATCAAGTTAAGGTGCATAATGTTCTATGGTTAAGAGTTGGAAGATCCTAGATTTAACATGTTATTGATTTATTGGGCTAGCAGTTTGTATCAAAGCATAGTTTACATACATCCTTAACTCAAGATGAGTGATTATAGAGATAGACTTGAACAAGAAGATAAATTAGATGGAATGTATAACTATCCAATGTGGAGTTTTATGATGATGAATTTGTTAGTTTGCAAGAATCTGTGGAACATTTTCAATGGAAAGTACCCTAGACAAAGACAAGCAGAGGAAGATGTGGCTTCTTCATCAAAGAGGGTGTACTCCATTTTTTACCTAGGTGATTGAAGAGGAAGAAGAGGACATTACATCTTTATCCACAAATAGAGGGAGATAAATGTAGATTCAACCTTTAGAAGAACAATCTAGATGGAGTTCAAGAGATGCATAATAAATCTCATTTATTGCTATGAGAGTCAAGAGGCATACTCTTCCATAGATAAGGTCATGCATAACCTCTTATTAGGATTGGTTGGAATTATAGAATCTCTACAAGAGTAGAAACCTTGTTAGGAAAGCTCAGCTTAGGAGATAGTTAGACAACAAAAGGATGAAATTGTTAGTTCATTCACATACTTTGAAGCTCAAAGATTTGAGAGATGAGCTAATTGATGTTGGTGTCACAATTCATGATGATGACATGGTCAATGTGTAGATATATTTAGGTAGTGATGTGTGTGAACACACTAGGACCACCGGGGCACTTTTTTCCCTCTTTAGGAGGTTTTCTTCCCCGGGCTTGTATATACGCCTATTGCCCTAATGGGCTACTAATCTTTGTACATTCTCTAGTAATACATTCAGTATTGTGTGTTTGTGCTCCAAGCTTCTTCTTCTTCCTTGTGTTGTTCGCGTGCTTCCGTAGATGTGATTATGATCATTGTTGTCTATGTTGATGACATGCTACTCACTGGTGAGAAGCATATTTCTAATTTTAAGGCTGATTTGCATGCCTCATTGAGACGTCAAATTTGGGGCATTTGCATCACTATTTGGGCATTCAATTTATGCAAGTTGATGGCAGAATAGCTTTGTGTCAAACACGATATATTGACACATTATTGCAAACATTATTGCAACATTTTGGCCCTAAAGACTGCAAACCTATTGCCACTTCTATGGAAATAGGTTTATGATTGAGTCTTCATGATGCTCAAGATGCATTTGATGTTGTTCTCTATCAGTAGGTTGTTTGATGCTTGATCTACTTATGCATTACTCGACCAGATATTCATTCTTTTTTGTCTCATGGATGAGCAGGTTTATGCATTGCCTAGGTGTCAAGCAATGGCATGCGGTTAAGCACACTTTTTGCTACTTGAGCGGCACCTGGCCACTTGGATTGTTTTATTCCAAGGGCGGATCACTACCACCAAATTTACATGGTTTTTTTCACTCAAAGTAAGCTAGTTACTATGACACTCGTGTGCACACCAATGGTCTTTGCTTCATGCTTGGTAGCTCATGCATATCTTGGTTGAGCAAGAAGTAGCCTACTGTAGTTGTGAGGCTAATTATAGGGCATCTTTCACAGTGACTCTTGAGTGTGTGTGGCTCAGAAACCTTACGGATGTTGGAGTTAGACGTCTGCGGAAGCACAAGAATAGCAAAATGAAGAAGAAGAAGCTTGGAGCACAACACATAATACTGAATGTATTACCACTAGAATGTACAAAGATTAGTAGCCCATTAGGGTAACATGAATATATACAAGCTGGGGGAGAAAAACCTCCTAAAGAGGGAAAAAAGTGCCCCAGTAGTCCTAGTGTGTTCACACATCACTACCTAAATATATCAACAAATCCCCCATGGGAGTGATGTGGTGAACAAGAAGCTAGCACTCATGTATAAGGAAGTGCCAAGCTATGTGGAATCAATTCAAAAAAGGAACCCAAAGCTTTGCAGAAAGCTTCAAAGTTCTCTTGAGGCAGAGCCTTTGTGAAAAGGTCTGCAATGTTCTCCTGCATAGGCACATATGCCAAGCTGATCTCTCCAACAGAGAACCTCTCCTTGACATAATGACAATGCACTTCAATGTGATTAGTGCGAGCATGGAACACAAGTTTCCTCGCAACTGCTAATGCACTCTGGCTGTTAGTGAAGATGGTGGTGGCAAAAGACTGACCAACACCCAAATCAGCTATAAGGTATCTAAGCCACACACACTCAATAGTCGCTATGAAAGCTGCCCTATACTCAACCTCACAATTGGAAGTGGCCACAATAGGTTGCTTCTTGCTCAACCAAGATATGCATGAGCTACCAAGCATGAAGCAAAAACCACTAGTGGACAAATGAGTGTCATAACAACCAGCCTAGTTAGAGTCAGAAAAAGCATGCAAACATGTCAGTAATGATCCCCCCTTGGGATAAAACAACCCAAGTAGTCGGGTACCACTCAAGTAGCGAAAGATGCACTTAACTTCCTACCAATGCTTGCTACCTAGGCAATGCATAAACTTGCTCATATGTGAGATAGAAAACTAAATATCCGGCCAAGTAATACATAAGTAAATCAAGCATCCAACAACCTGCTGATAGAGAACAACATCAAATGCATCTCCAACATCATGAAGACTCAATCGTAAACCTGTCTCCATAGAAGTGGCAATAGGTTTACAGTCTTCAAGGCCAAAGCGTTGCAATAATGTGTCAATATATTTCATTTGACACAAAGCCATTCCACCATCAATATACATAAACTGAATGCCCACAATGATCAGAACATCATTAACATGCTTAACATATAAGGTGCTTTCAGTTGGATTGTCCATGTGCAATTAGATAGGCATGCATCTTTTCATACCAAGCATGTGGTGCTTGTTTCAAACCATATAAATCCTTTCTTAACCAGCACACATGGTTTTCATGCCCTTTTTTCACAAAGCCACAAGGCTAAAAAACATACACTTCTTCATGCAAGTCAGCATTGAGAAATGCAGTTTTAATGTCCAACTGATGTACATTCCAACCATGATGAGCTGCAAGTGCACAAATGCTATGAATAGTAGTCATTCAACAACTAGGTGCAAAGGTCTCATCAAAATCAATGCCTCTTTCCCGTGCATGACCCTTTGCAACAAGCCTAGCCTTATACCTGTCAACTTTTCCATCAGGCTTAGTCTTCAACTTGTAAACCCACTTAGTGCCAATATCCTTCTTGCTAGGAGGAAAGTCACATAAAGGCCAAGTACCGTTTTTCATTATAGCATCATATTCAGATTGCATGGAAGCCATCCAGTTTTCTAAATTTTGTGCTTCATCAAACAAAACAAGCTCATTATCATCAAAAAGGCTAGATAAAGCCATAACATAGAAATCTAATGCAAAAGAGACACTATGAGAGACTGAACGAGTACGATATGATAGATGGATAGATAGTTATCAGAGTCAGAAAAAGCATGCAAATTTGGCAGTAGTGATCCCCCCTTGGGATAAAACAAATCAAGTAGTCGGGTACCACTCAAGTAGCAAAAGATGTGCTTAACCACCTACCAATGCTTAACTCCTGGGCAATGCATAAAATTGCTCATCTGTGAGACAACAAAGTCAATATCTGGCCGAGTATGCATAAGTAAATCAAGCATCCAACAGCCTGCTGATAGAGAATATCATCATTACATCTCCAGTATCATGAAGACTCAGTCGTAAACCTATTTCCATAGGAGTGGCAATAGGTTTACAGTCTTCAAGACCAAAACACGGCAATAATGTGTCAATATATTTCATTTGACACAAAGACATTCCACCATCAATGTGCATAAAGTGAATGCCCAAATAGTGATGCAAATGCCCCAAATCAGACCTCAAATGAGGCATGTAAATCAGCCTTAAAATCAGCAATATGCATGTCATGAGGACCAGTGAGGAGCATGTCATCAACATAAACCACAATGATAAGAAGTACATCATTAGCATGCTTAACATATAAGGTGCTTTCAGTTGGATTGTTCTCAAAACCATGTGCAATCAGATAGGCATGTATCTTTTCATACCAAGCATGTGGTGCTTGCTTTAAACCATATAATGCCTTCTTTAACCTACACATGTGGTTCTCATGCCCTTTCTGCACAAAGCCATGGGGCTGAAAAACATACACTTCTTCATGCAAGTCACCATTCAGAAATGCTGTTTTTGTTGGTGCAAGGCAATCAACAATTGAAGTTTTGATGAAGTTTTGAAGTCAAGGGTTCAAGAAAAGATCAAGATATGAAGCATGAAGAAAGTACTTGTTTAGAGAATAAAGATGTGTATACATATGTACATTTATTCAGAGTTAGCTCACTTATACTTTTGTATGGTTATGAGCTTATACATATTTGCCTATATATACAAGTAAAATGTCGGGGAAAATATGAGAGAACATGCGAATAGAGAAATTAGAAGCTGTATGAGTCATTAGACACTTTGGAAGTGAGTAAGATCTCTCTCATCACTCAGATGTAAAGCTTTCCAGAAATAAAGAAAAATTACACCCGATATTTCTGAGAGTTCTCCTTCTGTGTTGAATCTTTTGTGAAATGCTTTTGTCTAAGTCTAAGTCTATAGTTGATTGACCTCTGTACAAGTTTTTAGCTTTTAATTGTGATCAAGCTGAGAGAATTGAGTGTAGGAACATTTACATGTGTAAATGTAAGAAGTGAAGTTGCAAGAGGTGCAAAATTTGATGCTAATGTTTTGGTTAGTTCTCCTTCCACAGTGTAAAGTTTTGAGCAAGCAACCACTCATTCTTTAAGTTGGAAGGTAAGCTACCTATGGCTAAAAGCATTTGATTAAACAGGTTCTAGTTTGAGAGAACCAAGCTTTAGAAGTTGCAGGTGTCAAAGTCGACTATAAAGAACTTCAGTTTTAGACATGGGTGACTTGTTAAGATCATTTCTCAAGATCTACTAAGTCTTTTGGAGGAGGTGCGCAAACTATAGGTGACACCTTGTGCAAAGTTTTATAAAAAGATTTACACATTTGGTAAGTCAATGAGTGAATTAAGTGCAGCAGACTTTCTATGTAGTCATTCGCAGTTTGCTCAAGATTTTGATAGATGAGTATTGATCCTCCAAATTGGTGAAGGTTTTAAGCTATTCTTGATATAGAGGTGCTCTAACTTCAAGCATAACTTTTTATTTTGGTGATTAACACTCTCCATCAGTGGTATCAGAGTAGGAAGCATCAAAATTGAAGAAAGGAGGACCCCGAGTGCTGCAGTTATAAAGAATTCAACATTTGAAGATCCAAAGATGAAATCTTGAAAGCAAAGCCTGAGAAGGAGGTCAGAAGATATCAAGGAAGACAAAAGGAACTTCATTCAAAGCAAAGGTAACATTATTCCTCATAGATCTTGAAGGATTTAATACAGAGGTGAAGAAAGGATGGGAGATTCTCTTCAGATAGAGAAGTTGGATAGAGAGAACTATCCAACATGGTCAATGAGGATGGAAGCTCATCTTACAAGCAAAGATTTCATAGGTTATATCACAGGTGAAGAAGAAAAGCTTCAGTTCAGAGATCCTAGTGTTCCAACTAGGGATGACTTATCAGATTTGAAGAATTGGATGAAGAGAGATGCTGAAGCTAGGAGCATTATCTATATGGGAGTTAATGACTACATGCTACCTCACATTAGAGGTCTTGAAAGTGCAAGTGATATATGGAATGCTTTGGAGGAGCATTTCCAAAACACCACAAAGTTAAGGAAGGCATCCTTATGGGCAGAATTTACCACATTCAAGAAGAAGGCTTCTCAACCCATTCCAGATTACGTAACAAGAATGAAGGACATTGCAGATGCATTGGAGCAGTTGATGAAGATATTGAGGAGGATAAATTGGTAAGGAAAATCCTCACAGGTTTGAGAGGTGATGACAAATGGAAGCCATTCATTTTGTCTATTGAATCATCACTCAATCATTTAACGTCTGATTTAAATCAATTGCTAGGACACATGCTAACCGTTGAGCAGGATGACAAAGGAGAAGGTGATAAAAGTGCAGGTCAAGCAATGTATTCAAAGGATAAGAAGAAGAATAGTGAAGGGAAGCAACTAGCAAATGAAGATGAAGGTACAACTAGCCAAGCTAACTTTCTAAGAGGAAGAGGAGGTGGCAAAGGTAGAGGAAGAGGCAGAAGTAGTAAAGATGGAGGCAAAGCTTGCTAGATTTGTGGTAAGACAAATCATTTAGCTAATGATTGTTGGCATAATACTCAGAATAATGGTGGATATAATCAGAACTTTAATTCAAGAGGAAGAGGTGGCAGAAATCAAAGAGGTAATTTTAGAGGTAGAGGTTATTTTGGAAGAAATGCATATAGAGGATTCCAAAGTCAACATTACAACAATACCTACTACAATTATGCTTCAGATAAGAAGGAGGATTCAACATTGATAATGAATGCAACTTGTGAAAGGCAAACTGAAGACCAAAGAGTCTTCTACATTGACTCAGGGTGTAGCAATCACCTGAGTGGCAACATAGCATTGATGACTGATTTGGAAAATAAGGTAACTAATCATGTAGTTCAAACAGGTGACAATACAATACATAATGTGAAGTCAATTGCATCAGTGAAGGCCAAGGATGGAAGTACTCTCTTGATTAAGGTTTTGTATGTTCCTAGAATTCCAAAGAATCTGATAAGTGTAGGACAAATTGTTGAAAAAGGTTATGAAGTTAGGTTCACTAATGAAGGAGTTTTTGTGGAAGACCCTAGCAATGGGTATAAACAAATTGTTTCAGGGAAGAAAGAAGGAAGATTGTTCACATTGAAGATTCAAGGTAATGTTGGTCATGCCTTGTTCACCTATGGAGGACATAAGATCTCTGAGTTAGATCCTTGGCACAAAAGGCTTGGACATTTTAATGAAAGAGGTATTAAAGATATGGTTAACAATGATTTAGTCCTTGGATTGCTGAATGTTGCAGGTCAACATATGACATACAGATGTGAGGCATGTCAATTAGGTAAGGCTCATAAGCAATCTTATTCCAAGCATGGTTTTATGTATTCAGAGAAGCTTGAGTTGGTACACACAAATGTGTGGGGACCATCAAAGGATTTTAGTAAATGGTTCAAGGTATTATGTGATTTATGTTGATGATGGTATTAGATGGATCACTATATATGTATCAAAGATAAATCAGAGGTGTTCAATACATTCAAGCATTATCATGTGTATGCAGAAAGAATCACAGGTCAAAAGTTGAAGAGACTAAGGTCAGATGGAGGGGGAGAGTATTTCTCTAATGAGTTCATTGATTACTTGTGGAATGCAGGTATAAAAAGGGAAATTACTTGCACGTACTCTCCTCAACAAAATGGTGTAGCAGAAAGGAGAAATAGAACTCTTGTTGAGTTTGCAAGATCCATGATGAAGGAGAAAAATTGTCCAAATTATTTGTGGGCTGAGGCTATAAACCAGCCACATATTTGGTCAATAGATTACCATGTAAAGCTTTGCAGGATATGACACCATATGAGGCTTGGTGGGGTAAGAGACCTACTCTAGATCATTGCAAAGTATTTGAATGTTTGGCATATGCATATGTGCCATCTCAATCAAGGCACAAATTAGAACCTAAAGCTGAAAAGTATGTGTTCATTGGATATGATGATAAGCAGATGGGATATAGGTTGTGGAGTCCATCCACAAAACAATTCCTTGTGTCAAAGGATGTTACTTTTGATGAGAAAGGTACTTGGTATGCAGGTACAATCAATATTTATGTAGGTGATGAAGAAGTTGTGACTCCAAAGAAAGGTAAATCAAAGGTTGAAATATTCGATGAAGAAGAGAATAATGAAGTACAGGTTGAAGTTGAAGAAGTGCCAAGGTTTGATCCAGAATGTGATGAACCAGAAACCTCAAGAAGTGGAGAACTCAGAAGGTCATCAAGACACAAATGGAAACCTACAAGGTATAGCTATGTCACTTCTTTTTTGGCTACCAAAGATTATGCTTATATGATAAAGGCAGATGAAGATCCTTCTACATATGAAGAGGCAAAAGGTAAGGAAAATTGGGAGAAAGCTATGCAGGAAGAGTATGATGCATTGATGGAGAATGACACACGGGATTTGGTTCCTAAACCAAATAGTAAGAAGATCATTGGATGCAAATGGGTCTACAAGACAAAGAGGTTTGCATATGGAAGTATTGTTGATGTGTAAAAACCACAAGAAATGAATTAATGTGACACTAGAACACCTCTATGGTCACCACTAACTCATTGCCACTCCAAACTTTGAGAAATGATAGCCAAAACCAAGAACTTTACTTGTTCGGAATTTTCTAGTCACTAAAATGACAAACCCTCAGTATTTTGCTAATTTCTCTTAGCTCAAATATTATTTCTCCATGATCTTTTGGTGGATGAAAGTAGAAGAATAGAGCTTTCCAACAAGCTACTATCTGCAAGAAATGGATCTCTAGAACTCAATTTATGGCCTTCACAAGATCACCCTGTATGACTTGCCAAAACTAGAAATTTTGTCTATTTAGTAATTTTGAGTGTCTAAAAATGAAAATTCGATGCGTAGCATCGACTTGCAACCAAAAGTCGATGCCGGGCATCGACTTTGAGCTTTTTCAGCCACTTTTTTAGCACCAGAATTACCCCCTTGAACACACACATGAACAAGACCACTTTTATGTGGGAAGTCGATGCCGAGCATCGACTTTATGCTGAAACTCGATGCCATTCATCGAGTTGCTCCACAAACCTCATGTTTTTAAGAAGTTCTAGCAGTACATAACACTCAGAGAATAAAACAAGGACTTATCAACACAAACTCGATGCCAGGCATTGACTTTCTTGGAAAACTTCAACTTTTGAAATCATTTCACACAAGACAAAATCTGGAGATGGAAGAAGAAGACTTATACACAGAAGTTTAATAAAATCTTCCCATAACTATGAAACCTCAGAAATACACAGGTGCTTTCTCATGTGGAGAAGCCCAACTATTCTCAGTCATACAAAATGAGTTCTAACTCACTCTCTTATTGTCTTCCTCTTCGCGTCAGTTGATACTAACTAACTTATATAGATTTTCTTATTATCGTGATTTTTAAAAAACTTCTAAAACTAAAGTGAACTAACTTTACAAATATAGTACACTTGTGAATTTTTCCCTTCACATAGGCATGTGGTTTTCTTCTAAAGCTTTGACCTTCAAATATATGTCCAATTAGTGATTGTTTCTCCAACAGCTCCCCCTCAATCACTCTTCATATCTTCTTCTTTTCTTTTACTCCTACCATACTTTTGAATCTGCTGGTCTTCACACCATCCAAGCTCTTTGTCATTATGTCTGCTATCTGATCTTTTGTAGAAATGTACTCCACTTCAATTTCTTTCTCCATTACCTTTTCTCTCAGGAAATGATAATGTATCTCTATATGTTTTGTTCTTGCATGAAATACTGGATTTGCTACAAGATAAAGTGAACTCATATTATCTCCATGTATTGTAGGTATACCTTGATCAATGCTCAAGCTTTGAACAATGTCTGCATCCATATGACCTCCTTAGCTGTTTCCACAAGTCCTTTGTACTCAGCTTCAGTTGATGATAATACTACTGTATGTTGTTTCTTTGAACACCAACTTACAAGCTTATCACCAATGTATATCATGTAGCCATGAGTTGATCTTCTGTCATCCTGGTTACCTGCCCACTCTGAGTCACTATAGGCTCTCAACTTCAAATCTGATGTAAAAGGATAATATAATCCTTCCTTTATAGTTCCTTTGATATATTTGAGAACTCTTTGACCTGCAATCCAATGTGGGTCCTTTGGACAATGCATGAATTGAGACAAAACTCCCACTGCATAACTAAGATCAGGTCTTGTTAGTGTAGCATAAATCAAACTACCCACAAGAGATTGATACTTCCTCATATCTTTGTATTCTGCACCATCATATTTACTAAGCTTGTGATTAACTTCAAGTGGAGTTGAAGCTTCTCTGCAATTTTCCATATCAAACTTCTTCAATAGATTCAGAAGATACCTTTCTTGTGATACATATATGCCATGATCTGTATAAGTGACTTCCATTCCAAGAAAGTATGATAACTTTCCTAGATCACTGATCTTGAATTCTTTTTCAAGTAATCTCTTTACCTCCTTGATTCCTTCATCTGAAGTACCTGTGATTATAATGTCATCTACATAAATACAAATGTAGATTGTACCTTCCTCTGCTCTTTTGATGAGTAGACTTGGATTTGCTTTTGAACTTTGATATCCAAGGTCATTGAGATACTTCACCAATCTATAGTTCCATGCTCTTGGAGCTTGCTTTAATCCATATAGTGCTCTTCTCAACCTGCAAACAAAATTTGGATACCTAGAATCTATAAACCCTTGAGGTTGTTCCATGTATACCTCATCTGATATGTATCCATTCAAGAATGCATTCTTTATATCCAATTGACTTAGAGTCCATCGTTTTGAAGTTGCAATAGCAATGATTGTCCTTATAGTTAACATCTTAGCTACAAGACTGAATGTCTCATCATAATCTATGCCATAGGTTTGGGCATAGCCTTTCACCACCAGTCTAGCTTTGTATCTGGCTATACTTCCATCTGCAAGCTTCTTCACTTTATAAACCCATTTATTTCCAATTACTTTCTTACCATTTGGTTTAGGAACAAGTTCCCATGTCTTGTTCTCCTCCAGTGCATTGAATTCTTCCTTCATTGATTTTTCCCATTGCTTCTTACCTTTAGCTTTATCATAGTTCTGAGGTTCTTCATCATCTTTGACCATATATGCATAGTTCTTCTGAGTTATGTAAGAAGTATCATAAGAATACCTTTCTGGTTGTCTTCTTGTCCTGCTTGACCTTCTTGGTTCACATTCTTCATAAGTGTCTAGATACACCTCTTCATCAAATATAGGAGCTTCTTCATTTCTTCTTGCTAATCCACTTCTGGATGTGCTTGCTTGCATATATCCTTCTTCTTCATTTACCTGCACAATTGATTTTCCTTTCTCACATCTTCTTACCTCTTCTTGAAATTCTTCAGCTGTATGACTTTGATCTGCATACCAACTTTTCTGTTCATCAAATGTAACATCTGTAGAAACAATAAATTGTTTTGTTAGAGGATTCGACAATCTGTAACCCATCTGCTTTTCATCATAACCAATGAACATATATTTTTCTACCTTTGGTTCAAGTTTATGTCTAAGTTGTGATGGCACATAAGCATATGCAATTGATCCAAACACTTTACAATGATCTAGTGTTGGTTTCTTACCCCACCAAGATTCATATGGAGTCATTCCATTGAGAGCTACACATGGTAATCTATTCACAAGATATGTAGATGTATTTACAGCCTCAGCCCAAAGATAATTTGGACAATTCTTCTCCTTTAGCATAGCTCGAGCAAACTCAAGCAAAGTCCTGTTCCTTCTTTTTGCTACACCATTTTGTTGTGGTGTATACCTGCAAGTTATTTCTCTCTTAATACCTGCATTCCAAAGATAATCATTGAACTCTTGGGAGAAGTATTCTCCCCCTCCATCAGACCTCAGTCTTTTAAGCTTTTGACATGTGACTCTCTCTGCATATGCATGAAAATGCTTGAAGTCTCCAAACACTTCTGATCTTTCCTTCAAAACATATAATGTTATCCATCTTGTAGCATCATCAATGAAAAGAACATAATACATTGAGCCACTGATAGATCCTTCTTTTGTTGGTCCCCATACATCTGTATGAATGAGCTCAAGTAATCCATCATGTTTAAAACCTTTCTTTTGAAATGGTAACCTGTGTGCTTTACCCATTTGACATGCTTCACATTTATAAACCATATGTTGACTCTGCACATTTGGTAATCCTAGTACAGACTGATTTTCAACCATAGCTTTAATTCCTCTTTCATTGAAATGACCTAATCTCTTATGCCAGAGATCAAGTTCTGTAATCACTCCTTCACCATGTGTGAGCAAAGCTTGACCAATGTTCCCTTGTACTCTTAAAGTAAAGAGTCTACCTTCTTTCTTACCAGAGACAATTTGATTATATCCATTCTCTGGATCTTCAACAAATACTCCTTCATTTGTAAACCTGACTTGAAAACCTTTTTCAACTATCTGTCCCACACTTATCAAGTTTTTAGGTATTGTAGGAACATACAAAACATTGGTTAGCAAATCTGCTCCACTCTTGCATTTCACTTTTCCAATTAAATGTACACTATGTCTTGTATTATCACCTGTTTGAACACTATGACTAGAAATGCCTTTTTCCAATTCTGACATCAATTCTATGTTTCCTGACAAATGATTAGAACATCCATAGTCAATGTAAAATACCTTTAGATCTTCTTTATCTGATGTGCTGATCGAGCTCATCATCAATGATGTATGACCTTCATTCTGTGTATCATTTGCATAATTGTAGTAGGTGGTGTTGTAGGATTGATTCTGTCCCCAACTTCTTCCTCCACCTCTACCATAGCCTCCTCTTTGACTTTGTCTACCTCTATGAAAATTACTTTGATATCTTCCACCTCGACCTCTGCTATTGTTGTTTTGATTCTAGTTTGATCCTTGTTGGTGGTGCCAACATTCATGAGCCAAATGATTACTCAATCCACAGATCCAGCAAGCCTTCTTGTTGTTATTCTGATTACCTCTACCTCTTCCAAAGGCTCTTGGTCTTCCTCTGTGAGTGCCTCTTGCATAATAAACTTGAGAACTCGACTCCTCTTCATCATTTGCTTTACCTTTATATCCTTTCTTATTATTCTTCATGTACATTGCAGAACTTTGTCCTTTATCTCCATCTCCCTTCAAGTCTTGCTCATATGTGAGCATCAAACCAAGTAATTGATTCAAATCTGGAACATAATGATTTAATGAAAGTTCTGTTGATAAGACAAAAGGTTTCCACCTTTCATCTCCTCTCAATCCTGCAAGTAGTTGAGCAATCAATCTATGATCTTCAACATCTTCATCTATGGATCCAAGACTATCTGCTAGATCCTTCATCTTAGTGACATAATCACTAATACTTTGACTTGGCTTCTTCTTGAATGTAGTAAACTCTGACCATAGACTTGCTTTCCTTGCCTTGGTAGTACTTTGAAAATGATACTTCAATGCATTCCATATATCTTCAGATGATTCCAATCCTCTGATGTGTGGTAGCAAATGATCAGAGATTGTATTGTAGATGTAAGCATTTGCACTTGCATCCTTCTTCTGCCAATGCTTTAAAGCATCTAGTTCTTCTTTCTTTGGTCGGCTTTCATCTTCAAATACTGGCTTCTCTTCTTCACCTGTTACATATACCATGAGATCCTTACTCATAAGTAAGGATTCCATTCTCATTACCCATGCGGGATAATTATCTCTGTCCAGTTTGTCAATGGAGATATGATATGCCATACTCCTTTCCTTCTACTACAACCTGTGAGCTTAAAGGATAAAGGATAATACCTTTTGGAGTTCTTTCTGTATGAAGATAATTTTGAAGTAATCTTTTGATGCCTTGTGTCTTCAAATGATTCACCTTTCAACCTTTAATGAAAAACTTTTCAAAACTTCTCGTACCTTTGCTGCCTTCTGCTGTTTAGGACCTTTCTGCTCTGATACCACTTGTTTTTTTTTTAAATGGAGGTTCGGCTGAGGCCTACTCCCCCGGACTTTAACTTTGAAATTACAACTGTACAAGGAAGGGCATAGTACCCATGGGACCCCCCTTATCCCACAAGAACAGGGGTTAGACTCAGACCGGGAAGGACTTACAACACTGGGTAAACTGGCCCGAAGGCACTGCATGGTTTCTACGCCCGAAGGCAGCAACACGTTTTACACGCCCGAAGGCTCAGGTGTCCCGCAGCACAGGGGGGTTGAACCCACGCCCCCGCCTCAAGAGGTGAGGGATTCAACCACTAAACCAGGCTTCTGGGACTTGATACTACTTGTTGATGTGTAAAACACCACAAGAAATGAATTAATGTGACACTAGAACACCTCTATGGTCACCACTAACTCATTGCCACTCCAAACTTTGAGAAATGATAGCCAAAACCAAGAACTTTACTTCTTTAGAATTTTCTAGTCACTGAAATGACATACCTGCATTATTTTGCTAATTTATCTTAGCTCAAATACTATTTCTCCAAGATCTTTTTTTGGATGAAAGTAGAAGAGTAGAGCTTTCCAACAAGCTATTATTTGCAATAAACGGATCCCTAGAACTCAAGTTATGGCCTTCCCAAGATCACCATGTATGACTTGCCAAAACTAGAAATTTTACCTCCTTTAGTAATTTTGAGTGTCTAAAAATGAAAATTCAATGCCTAGCATCGACTTGCAACCAAAAGTTGATGCCAGGCATCGACTTTGAGCTTTTTCAGCCACTTTTTCAGCACCAAAATTACCCCCTTGAACACACACATGAACAAGACCACTTTTATGTGGGAAGTCGATGCCAGGCATCGACTTTATGCTGAAACTCAATGCCAAACATTGAGTTGCTCCACAAACCTCATGTTTTTTTAAGAAGTTCTAGCAATACATAACACTGAGAGAATAAAACAAGGACTTATCAACACAAACTCGATGCCAGGCATCGACTTGCTTGGAAAACTTCAACTTTTGAAATCATTTCACACAATACAAAATCTAGAGATGAAAGAAGAAGACTTATACATAGAAGTTTAATAAACTCTTTCCATAACTATGAAACCTCAGAAAATACACAGGTGCTTTCTCACGCAGAGAAGCCCAACTATTCTCAGTCATACAAAATGAGTTCTAACTCACTCTCTTATTGTCTTCCTCTTCGTGTCAGCTAATACTAACTAACTTATATAGATTTTCTTATTATCGTGATTTTTAAAAGACTTTTAGAACTAAAGTGAACTAACTTTACAAATATAGTATACTTGTGAATTTGTCCCTTCACATAGGCATGTGGTTTTCTTCTAAAGCTTTGACCTTCAAATATATGTCCAATTAGTGATTGTTTCTCCAACAAGTGTGTCTAGGTATAAAGCTAGACTTGTTGTGAAAGGGTTTGCTAAGACATATGGTATAGATTATGATGAGACTTATAGTCCTGTGGCAAACATGAAACCCATGAGGACACTCATAGCTATTGTTGCATGTAAAGGTTGGAAATTATGTCAATTAGATGTGAAGAATGCTTTTCTAAATGGTTATATTTCAGATGATGTTTTCATGGAGCAACCACAAGGATTCAGAGATGAAAGGTATCCAGATCATGTATGTAAGCTCAAGAGAGCTTTGTATGGTTTGAAGCAGGCCCCAAGGGCATGGAATTATAGACTTGTGAAGTTCTTGAAGGAACTTGGTTTCAAGTATCTAAAGTAGATAGTAGCTTGCTTGTCAAAGCAAGTGATGATGGTTTCATTTAGATGTGCATAAATATTGATGATATAATTCTTACAGGTACAGATGAGAAAGGAATTCAAAGCCTGAAGAAACAAATGGAGAGAGAGTTCAAGATTAGTGGCTTGGGAGACTTGTCATATTTCTTGGGCATGGAGATCTCATACACTCAACATGGAGTGTATGTAACTCAAGAAAGGTATTTGAAAAACTTGTTGATCAAGTTTAAGATGGATGATTGCAGGGTAGCACCTACTCCAATGGAGGTGAATAAAAAATTGAGCAGATATGGAGGAGAAGAATTCAAGGACATGAAGCTATATCAAAGCTTGGTTGGTAGTCTGATCTATGCTACATTAACTAGGCCTGATTTGTCATATGCAGTTGGAGTATTATCTCAATTCATGCATTGTCCTAGGAAATAACATTGGGTTGCAGGACAAAGAGTGTTGAGGTACATTAAGGGTACACTCAAAGAAGGTTTGTATTATGGTTTTACATTAGATACAAACATCAAGATATATAGTGATATAGATTGGGCAGGTAATCCTGATGATAGGAGATCAACTTATGGGTACTTGTGTTATGTGGGAGATAAGTTAATTTCATGGTGTTCAAAGAAGCAACATACAGTCGCTTTATCATCCACATAGGCTAAGTACAAAGGTATGGTTGAAGCTGCAAAGGAAGTGATATGGCTTAAGACTCTTATGAAGAGTTTTGACATCATTCAGAGTACAACCACTATTCATGGAGATAATATGAGCCCATTGTATTTAGCTGCTAATCTTGTGTTTCATGCTAGGACTAAACACATTGAGATTCAGTATCATTTTCTAAGAGAGAAGGTGATGGATAAAGAGATTGAAGTTATACATACTTCAACAAAAGATCAGATAGTTGATATGCTAACCAAAAGCTTGGATGGACCAAAGCTACAGAGATTCAAAGACATGACAGGTAAAAGGAAGTTAGAGAAAACCTCAATTGATGATTGAGGGGGAGCTGTTGGTGCAAGGCAATCAACAATTGAAGTTTTGATGAAGTTTTGAAGTCAAGATTGAAGAAAAGATCAAGATATGAAGCATGAAGAAAGTACATGTTCAGAGAATAAAGATGTGTATACATATGTACATTTATTTAGAGTTAGCTCACTTATACTTTTGTATGGTTATGAGCTTGTACATATTTGCCTATATATACAAGTAAAATGTCGGGCCAAATATGAGAGAACATGTGAATAGAGAAATTAGAAGTTGTATGAGTCACTAGACACTTTAGAAGTGAGTAAGATCTCTCTCATCACTCAGATATAAAGCTTTCTAGAAATAAAGAAAAATTGAGCCCAATATTTCTGAGAGTTCTCCTTCTATGTTGAATCTTTTGTGAAATACTTTTGTATAAGTCTAAGTCTATAGTTGATTGACCTCTGTACGAGTTCTCCTTCTATGTTGAATCTTTTGTGAAATGCTTTTGTATAAGTCTAAGTCTATAGTTGATTGACCTCTGTACAAGTTTTTAGCTTTTAATTGTGATCAAGTTGAGAGAATTGAGTGTAGGAACATTTACATGTGTAAATGTAAGAAGTGAAGTTGCAGGAGGCACAAAATTCAATGCTAATGTTTTGGTAAGTTCTCCTTCCACATTGTAAAGTTTTGAGCAAGCAAGCATTCATTCTTTAAGTTGGAAGGTAAGCCTATGGCTAAAAGCATCAGATTAAACAGGTTCTAGTTTGAGAGAACCAAGCTTTAGAAGTTGTAGGTGTCAAAGTCGACTGTAAAGAACTACAGTTTTAGACATAGGTGACTTGTTAAGATCATTTCTCAAGATCTACTGAGTCTTTTGGAATGATTTAACTTGGAGGAGGTGTGCAAACTATAGCCGACACCTTGTGCAAAGTTTTATAAAAAACTTTACGCATTTGATAAGTCAATGAGTGAGTTAAGTGCAGCAAACTTTCTGTGTAGTCATCTTCTTCACAGTTTGTTCAAGATTTTGATAGATGAGTATTGATCCTCCAAATTGGTGAAGGTTTTAAGCTATTCTTGATATAGAGGTGCTCTAACTTCAAGGATAACTTGTTCTTTTGGAGATTAACACTCTCCATCAGTTTTGATATCCAACTGATGTACATTCCAACCATGATGAGCTGCAAGTGCACAAATGCTATGAACAGTAGTCATACGCCAAGTAGGAGCAAAGGTTTCATAAAAATCAATGCCTTTTTCTTGTGCATAACCCTTTGCAACAAGCCTAGCCTTATACCTTTCAACTCTACCATCAGGCTTACGCTTCAGCTTATATACCCACTTAGTACCAATGGCCTTCTTGCCAAGAGGCAAGTCACATAAAGACGAAGTACCATTCTTCATTATAACATCATATTCAGTTTGCATGGCAACCATCCAGTTTTCTAAATTTTGTGCTTCATCAAATGAAAGAGGCTTATTCTCATAATAGAGACTAGACATAGCCATAGCATAGCAATCTGATGCAAAAGAGGCACTATGAGAGCATGAACGAGTATGATATGACAGAGATACATCTAATTTGCTATCAGACAAAGTCTGCACCGACCATTTTGGCATAATTTTTGCCTCCTCAATATCAATTCTCTCATCAATAAGTGCATCATGTAAATATGCATAAAAAATTGGATGATTTGCATCATCACATGAGACCTACAAAGGCTGAGAAGTTGCCTCATTAGGACCAGCACTAGACTATCCACCTGTAAAAACAAGCAGCAAAGTATCATACATGTCTTTGGAGCTAACATATGTCTCCTTAGTACATGAAAGCAACATTTGAATAGCATCTTCCACAAAAACAACATCACGGCTAACCAGAATGGATTTACTCTGTGGATGATACAGATGATAACCTTTACTTTCATAACTGTACCCAGCAAAAATACATTTTACTATTTTATCATCCAATTTTTTGTGATGTTGTTCAGGCACTAATGCATATGCCAAACAACCAAAAACATGCAGATGAGCAACATATGACTTTTGATCATGCCAAGCCTCATATGGAGTGATAGATTGTAGGGCTTTAGTGGGACACAAGTTAAGTACATATGCTATACACATAATAGTCTCAAGCCAGAAACTATGTGGTAAAGCGTGGCTCTTGACCATACACCTCACCATCTCCATGAGTGACATGTTCTTCTGTTCATCAACTCCATTTTGTTGAGGTTTAATGACATTGTACACTGGTGTTTTATCCCACATTCAGCTAGAAATGCATTAAATTCAGAAGACATATATTCCCCCCCTCGATCAGAACGGAGGGTGCCCATTTTACATGCTGACAGATTTTCAACCAGAACCAAAAACTATTTGAAGCACATAAACACTTTGTACTTTTCTTTCAATGGATATACCCATGCATGCTTGGGAAAAAGTCACGAAGTAGAGATAATTTCGAAAAGATGGTGTGTACATAGGACCACATACATCACTATGTACAAACTGTAATTTTTTAGTAGCCCGAACTGAACCATCTTTTGGAAAGGAAGAATGCTGCATTTTGCCCAAAATATAGCCTTCCCATACATGTTTTCCAGGTGCCTCAAGTTTGGGCAAAGAGGACACCATTTCAGATTTCTACAGGCATAGCAAACTAGCAAAATTGAGATGACCAAAGCATGCATGCCAAAGCTTTGCATCTGACATAGCCTGAGAATAATGTACTGCACATGCCAAATCATTTACAGATCTTTCATATTCTATGAGCTTATACAACCCACAACATAAAATGCCAAAAGCAATAATGATGTCGCCATTTGACAGATCATGAACTGTACATCTGTCATCAACAAATTTTACAACTAAGCCAATCTTGGCTAATGTAGAAACTGATAACAGATTTTTCTTGATCCTTGGCACAAACAAAGCATCTCACAAAGTGAAGAACTACCCTCAGTAGTAGTCATAATGCTCTTACCAACTCCCATGACAAGATACGAGGAGTTGTATGCACATGTGACGGTATTCCATGTAGGGGTAGGCTCGAGTGAAGAGAAGAAACTACGATGCAAGGTAATATGTTTGGTAACCCCATTATCAAAGTACCAAACATTTGAGTCTACTATAGACATGTACTGCTCATGAGAAGATGGGTCAAAACTCCAAATAGTAGTAAACGCCCATTCTTCTTCCTGCACAAGATTAGCAGACTCTATTTTCAGTGTTGATGCCTTTGCAACAACCATTCTAGCCTCCTTTTTCTTTGCCTCTTTTGTAGCCAGTTTTGGACAGTTATTTATGCCCTTTATAGTACTTGCAAAACAATTTATGCTTTTCTGATTTCCTCTCATCTTTATCTTCTTTCTTCGAATGTGCAACATTTGCAGATTTTTGCTTACTCGTAGAAGAGCTCCATTTTCCTTCACCCTTCTGACAAGCCAAGAAAGCTTGATCTGCAACACGCATAATAGAACTATTTTGCCTACACTAATCTTCCTGCAACATAACAGAAACTAACTCCTCAAATGACAAGGCATTTGGATTGCCTTTCATCATCAACCGAAGAGAAGAAGCAAAAATTTGATATGAATTAGGAAGACCATTCAGAATGGTCTGCACAAGTGAGCTATTTGGTATTGTTGATGTATAAAACACCACAAGAAATGAATTAATGTGACACTAGAACACCTCTATGGTCACCATTAACTCATTGCCACTTCAAACTTTGAGAAATGATAGCTTAAAGTGAGAACTTTGCTTTTACAGAAATTCCTAGTCACCGAAATGACATACCTTCAGTATTTTGCTAATTTCTCCTAGCTCAAGTATTATTTCTTGATGAAACTTTATAGGCTGAAACTAGAAGAGTAGAGCTTTCCAACAAGCTATCATATGCATCAAACGGAGCTCTAGAACTCAAGTTATGGCCCTCACAAGATGACCCTGTATGACTTTCCAAAACTGGAATTTTTACTTCTTTTAGTATTTCTGATGTCCAAAAATAAAAAATTCGATGCCTGGCATCGAATTTCAGTCCAAGTCGATGCCGGGCATCGACTTTGGGCTTTTTTTGGCTATTTTTCTGCACCAGAAACACTCTCTTTTACACACACATGAAGAAGACCACTTGTATGCTAGAAGTCGATGCCAGGCATCGACTTTATGCTCAAACTCGATGCCAGGCATCGAGTTGCTCCACAAACTTCATATTTTTAAAAGATTCAACAACAGTTAACACACAGAGAATGAAAAAATGACTTTTGAGCCAAGATTCGATGCCAGGCATCGAATTGCTCAGAAAACTTGAACTTTTGAATTCATCACACAGTAGGTAATCATGGAGATGATGGAGAGAGGCTCATACACAGAACTTTACTCAGTTCTTCTCATAACTATAAAAAACTCAGAAGTTTTACAGATGCTTTCTCACTCAGAGAAGCCCGACTATTCTCAGTCGTACAAAAATGAGTTCTTCTCACTTTCTCATTGTCTTCCTCCTTCTTCTTCTTCCATCGCGTCAGTTAATACTAACTAACTTATATAGATTTTCTCATTCCCGTGATTTTTAAAAAACTTCTAGAACTAAAGTGAACTAACTTTACAAGTATGATACACTTGTGAATTTGTCCCTTCACATAGGCATGGGGTTTTCTTTCTAAGATTTGACCTTCAAGTATATGTCTAATTAGTGAGTGTTTCTCCAACAGCTCCCCCTCAATCACTAATTGACATTCCCTGTTTCTTCATATCATCTTCTTTTCTTTTACTCCTGCCATGCTTTTAAATCTGCTGGTCTTCACACCATCCAAGCTCTTTGTCATTATGTCTGCTAACTGATCTTTAGTAGAAATGTATTCCACTTCAATCTCCTTCTCCATTACCTTTTCTCTAAGAAAATGATATTGGATCTCTATGTGCTTTGTCCTTGCATGAAATACTGGATTTGCTGCAAGATAAAGTGAACTCATATTATCTCCATGTATTGTAGGTGTACCTTGATCAATGCCTAAGCTCTTGAACATTGTCTGCATCCATATGACTTCCTTAGCTGCTTCCACAAGTCCTTTGTACTCTGCTTCAGTTGATGATAATGCTACTGTATGTTGTTTCTTGGAACACCAACTTACAAGCTTATCACCAATGTATATCATGTAACCATGAGTTGATCTCCTATCATCTTGATTACCTGCCCAGTCTGAGTCACTGTAGGCTCTCAACTTCAAATCTGATGTAAAAGGATAATATAATCCTTCCTTTATAGTTCCTTTGATATATCTGAGAACTCTTTGACCTGCAATCCAATGTGGGTCCTTTGGACAATGCATGAATTGTGACAAAACTCCCACTGCATAACTAAGATCAGGTCTTGTTAGTGTAGCATAAATCAAACTACCCACAAGAGATTGATACTTCCTCATATCTTTGTAGTCTGCACCATCATATTTACTGAGCTTGTGATTAACTTCAAGTGGAGTTGAAGCTTCTCTGCAATTTTCCATATCAAACTTCTTCAACAAGTTCAGAAGATACCTTTCTTGTGACACATATATGCCATGATCTGTATAAGTAACTTCCATTCCAAGAAAGTATGATAACTTTCCTAGGTCACTGATCTTAAACTCTTTCTCAAGTAATCTCTTTACCTCCTTGATTCCTTCATCTGAAGTACCTGTGATTATAATGTCATCTACATAAATACAAATGTAGATTGTACCTTCCTCTGTTCTTTTGATAAGTAGACTTGAATCTGCTTTTGAACTTTGATATCCAAGATCATTGAGATACTTCACCAGTCTATAGTTCCAAGCTCTTGGAGCTTGCTTCAATCCATACAATGCTCTTCTCAACCTACAAACAAAATTTGGATACCTGGAATCTATAAACCCTTGAGGTTGTTCCATGTATACCTCATCTGATATGTATCCATTCAAGAATGCATTTTTTATATCCAATTGACTTAGAGTCCATCCTTTTGAAGCTGCAATAGCAATGATTGTCCTTATAGTTGACATCTTAGCTATGGGACTGAATGTCTCATCATAATCTATGCCATAGGTCTGGGCATAGCCTTTCACCACCAATCTAGCTTTGTATCTGGCTATACTTCCATCTGCAAGCTTCTTCACTTTATAAACCCATTTATTTCCAATTACTTTCTTACCATTTGGTTTAGGAACAAGTTCCCATGTCTTGTTCTCCTCCAGTGCATTGAACTCTTCCTTCATTGCTTCTTCCCATTGCTTCTTACCTTTAGCTTCATCATAGTTCTGAGGTTCTTCATCATCTTTCACCATATATGCATAGTTCTTCTGAGTTATATAAGAAGTATCATAAGAATACCTTTCTGGTTGTCTTCTAGTCCTGCTTGACCTTCTTGGTTCACATTCTTCATATGTGTCTGGATACACTTCTTCATCAAATATAGGAGCTTCTTCATTCCTTCTTGTTAATCCACTTGTGGATGTACTTGCTTGCATATAGTCTTCATCTCTATTCACCTGCACAATTGATTTTCCTTTCTCACATCTTCTTACCTCTTCTTCAAATTCTTCAGCTGTATGACTTTGATCTGCATACCAACTTTTCTGTTCATCAAATGTAACATCTCTAGAAACAATAAATTGTTTGGTTAGAGGATTCCACAACCTGTAACCCATCTGCTTTTCATCATAACCAATGAACACATATTTTTCTGCCTTTGGTTCAAGTTTATGCCTAAGTTGTGATGGCACATAAGCATATGCAATTGATCCAAACACTCTACAATGATCTAGTGTTGGTTTCTTACCCCACCAAGCTTCATATGGAGTCATTCCATTCAGAGCTGCACATGGTAATCTATTCACAAGATATGTAGCTGTATTTACAGCCTCAGCCCAAAGATAATTTGGACAGTTCTTCTCTTTTAGCATAGCTCTAGCAAGCTCAACCAAAGTCCTGTTCCTTCTTTCTGCTACACCATTTTGTTGTGGTGTATACCTGCAAGTTATTTCTCTCTTAATACCTGCATTCCAAAGATAATCATTGAACTGTTGGGAGAAGTATTCTCCCCCTCCATCAGACCTCAGTCTTTTAAGCTTTTGACCTGTGACTCTCTCTGCATATGCATGAAAATGCTTGAAAGCTCCAAACACTTCTGATCTTTCCTTCAAAACATATAATGTTATCCATCTTGTAGCATCATCAATGAAAAGAACATAGTACCTTGAGCCACTGATAGATCCTTCTTTTGTTGGTCCCCATACATCTGTATGAATGAGCTCTAGTACTCCATCATGTTTGAATCCTTTCTTTTGAAATGGTAACCTGTGTGCTTTACCCATTTGACATGCTTCACATTTATAAACCATATGTTGACTTTGTACATTTGGTAATCCTAGTACAGACTGATTAGCAACCATAGCTTTAATTCCTCTTTCATTGAAATGACCTAATCTCTTATGCCAGAGATCAAGTTCTGTAATCACTGCTTCACCATGTGTGAGCAAAGCTTGACCAATGTTTCCTTGCACTCTTAAAGTAAAGAGTCTACCTTCTTTCTTACCAGAGACAATCTGATTATATCCATTCTCTGGATCTTCCACAAATACTCCTTCATTTGTAAACCTGACTTGAAAACCTTTTTCAACTATCTGTCCCACACTAATCAAGTTTTTAGGTATTGTAGGAACATACAAAACATTGGTTAGCAAATCTGCTCCACTCTTGCATTTCACTTTTCCAATTGAATGTACACTATGTCTTGTATTATCACCAGTTTGAACTGTGTGACTAGAAATGCCTTTTTCCAAATCTGACATCAATTCTATGTTTCCTGACAAATGATTAGAACATCCAGAGTCAATGTAAAATACCTTTAGATCTTCTTTGTCTGATGTGCTGATTGAATTCATCATCAATGATGTATGACTTTCATTCTGTGTGTCATTTGCATAGTTGTAGTAGGTGGTGTTGTAGGATTGATTCTGTCCCCAACTTCTTCCTCCACCTCTACCATAGCCTCCTCTTTGACTTTGTCTACCTCTTTGAAAATTACTTTGATATCTTCCACCTCGACCTCTGCTATTGTTGTTTTGATTCTGGTTTGATCCTTGTTGGTTGTGCCAACAGTCATGAGCCAAATGATTACTCAATCCACAGATCCAGCAAGCCTTTTTGTTGTTATTTTGATTACCTCTTCCTCTTCCAAAACCTCTTGCTCTTCCTTTGCCAGTGCCTTTACCTCTTGCATAATAAGCTTGAGAATTAGACTCCTCCTCATCCTTTGCTTTACCTTTATCTCCTTTCTTCTTATTCTTCATGTACATTGCAGAACTTTGACCTTTATCTCCATCTCCCTTCAAGTCTTGCTCATATGTGAGCATCAAACCAAGCAACTGGTTCAAATCTGGAACATAATGATTTAATGAAAGTTCTGTTGATAAGACAAAAGGTTTCCACCTTTCATCCCCTCTCAAGCCTGCAAGTAGTTGAGCAATCAATCTGTGATCTTCAACATCTTCATCTATGGATCCAAGACTATCTGCTAGATCCTTCATCTTAGTGACATAATCACTAATGGTTTGACTTGGCTTCTTCTTGAATGTTGTAAACTCTGACCATAGACTTGCTTTCCGTGCTTTAGTAGTGCTTTGGAAATGATATTCCAATGCATTCCATATATCTTCTGATGATTCCAATCCTCTGATGTGTGGTAGCAAATGATCTGAGATTGTATTGTAGATGTAGGCTTTTGCACTTGCATCCTTCTTCTGCCAATGCTTTAAAGCATCAAGTTCTTCTTTCTTTGGTCGGCTTTCATCTTCAAATACTGGCTTCTCTTCTTCACCTGTAACATATATCATGAGATCCTTACTCATAAGTAAGGCTTCCATTCTCATTACCCATGCGGGGTAATTATCTCTGTCCAGTTTGTCAATGGAGATATGATCTGCCATAGTTCTTTCCTTCTGCTGCAACCTGTGAGCTTAAAGGATAAAGGATAATACCTTTTGAAGTTCTTTGTGTATGAGGATACTTCGAAAGTAATCTCTTGATGCCTTGTGTCTTCAAATGCTTCACCTTTGAAACTTTAATGGAAAACTTTACAAAACTTCTCGTACCTTTGTCGTCTTCTGCTCTCGAGAATCTTTCTGCTCTGATACCACTTGTTGATGTATAAAACACCACAAGAAATGAATTAATGTGACACTAGAACACCTCTATGGTCACCATTAACTCATTGCCACTTCAAACTTTGAGAAATGATAGCTTAAAGTGAGAACTTTGCTTTTACAGAAATTCCTAGTCACCGAAATGACATACCTTCAGTATTTTGCTAATTTCTCCTAGCTCAAGTATTATTTCTTGATGAAACTTTATAGGCTGAAACTAGAAGAGTAGAGCTTTCCAACAAGCTATCATATGCATCAAACGGAGCTCTAGAACTCAAGTTATGGCCCTCACAAGATGACCCTGTATGACTTTCCAAAACTGGAATTTTTACTTCTTTTAGTATTTCTGATGTCCAAAAATAAAAAATTCGATGCCTGGCATCGAATTTCAGTCCAAGTCGATGCCGGGCATCGACTTTGGGCTTTTTTTGGCTATTTTTCTGCACCAGAAACACTCTCTTTTACACACACATGAAGAAGACCACTTGTATGCTAGAAGTCGATGCCAGGCATCGACTTTATGCTCAAACTCGATGCCAGGCATCGAGTTGCTCCACAAACTTCATATTTTTAAAAGATTCAACAACAGTTAACACACAGAGAATGAAAAAATGACTTTTGAGCCAAGATTCGATGCCAGGCATCGAATTGCTCAGAAAACTTGAACTTTTGAATTCATCACACAGTAGGTAATCATGGAGATGATGGAGAGAGGCTCATACACAGAACTTTACTCAGTTCTTCTCATAACTATAAAAAACTCAGAAGTTTTACAGATGCTTTCTCACTCAGAGAAGCCCGACTATTCTCAGTCGTACAAAAATGAGTTCTTCTCACTTTCTCATTGTCTTCCTCCTTCTTCTTCTTCCATCGCGTCAGTTAATACTAACTAACTTATATAGATTTTCTCATTCCCGTGATTTTTAAAAAACTTCTAGAACTAAAGTGAACTAACTTTACAAGTATGATACACTTGTGAATTTGTCCCTTCACATAGGCATGGGGTTTTCTTTCTAAGATTTGACCTTCAAGTATATGTCTAATTAGTGAGTGTTTCTCCAACAGGTATAACCTCATCAACAGAAATCAATTGTTCTTTCAAATCCTTGATCTTTGTCAGAAAACTATCCATAGAATCACCTTCATTCATGTGCTCATTCTCCAACTGTTTTCAGAGGTAAGCAACACGAGCCTCATTCCTAGATTGGTACAATGTAGTAAGTGTATCCCAAGCATCCTTAACTATTCTATAAGAGCGTATGTGAGGAATAATGGCACATTTGACACACAAAGCTATCAATGCATGTGCTTGGGCATCTCTGCTATCCCAACAAATTTGCTCTACTATAGGTGCAGCAAAAACCGTAGCACGAACAGGAATATGCAGAATATCATCATCTTCGACACCTTTTGCATAAGCTTCAGTACTTGCAGTTGTAACAATTGTAGGTGTGATAGTACGTTTTTCAACACCCTGCACAATGTTCCATAGTCCTTTTGCAACAATACATGTTGCATCATATAAGCCCATAATGGGTAGTTGGTATCATCCAACTTATCCTCAACAGCCAACATATAGAATACATCACTGCCTTCAGCCATGGCCGACGAGTAAAATACCTTGATGCAAAAAATTGACTGTATCTCAAAAAGTTGAATAGAACTACCCAGACAAATTCTGCTAAACCTGTAGTAGACTTCAAGATGCTTATATTGGTGAACAAAAACTGGTATATACCTTTGGCATAAAAAGATGAAATAGCTTGCACAAGCACTATGATAGTGCATTCGGAGGCCGAAACGAGCTAAGATCGCGATTTTGACACCACACAACAAAGTTGTTTTGATCTTGAAAACGCGTTGAGTATGCTCACCAAAATTCATGGGATTTTGAGACTGCAACTGGAGAGGTGTAGAAGATGCCCTAGATGAAGCGACGACCTGCTCTGATACCAATTGTTGGAGTTAGACATCTGTGGAAGCACGCGAACAACACAAGGAAGAAGAAGAAGCTTGGAGCACAACACACAATACTCAATGTATTACTAGAGAATGTACAAAGATAAATAGCCCATTAGGGAAATAGGCGTATATACATGCCAAGGGAAGAAAACCTCCTAAAGAGGGAAAAAAGTGCCCCGAGGTCCTAGTGTGTTCACACACATCACTACCTAAATATATCAACATGCATCTTTGGCACACAAGGATGAACATGATCATTCTGATAGTGTATTTGAAGGCCAAAATGAGTTCAGATCAAAATTTCGATGTGACAGAGTGAATCAATTTTGAAGTTCTAATTGCATCGAGTATGCTCACCAATTTTCATGCGATTCTAAGACTCTGACTCGAGGGGTGTCGATGACACCCTAGATGAAGTGGTTAAATGCTTTGATACCAATTGTTGGAGTTCAAGGCCTATGGAAGCACAAGAACAAAACAATGAAGAAGAAGAAGAAGAAGAAGCTTGGAGCACAACACAACTTGGAATGAATTAGCAAGTGAATGTACAAAGAGAAGTGACCTGTTAGGGTTATAGGCGTATATACAAGCTAGGTAGTAAAAACCTCCTAAAGAGGGAAAAAATTGCCATGGTGATCCGTAGTGTGTTCACACTTTTCTTGCACTTCAACATATGAAATTCATCTTCAAGGAGGAAAAAGAGCTTATATATTGATCCACATTGTCAAGGAGAGAAACAATTAGGGTAAAAATAAGAGAAATCTAACTCACGAAGAACATCAACACAAGAAATGCATCAAAGATTACAAAATAAGCTTCAAGGAGATTTCAACACGATCAACTAGTTTTAGTTTCAACGAATCCATGGAGAAATTCCAACACCAACAACTTCAAAGAGGGATACCAAAAACGCAAGAAGGAATTCTAATATACAAGAATATTCCACCTAGAATTTTGAAAGAACACTTAAGGAAAGGTGAGGTGCACCAAAAATTCATTTGCTAGAGGAAGATAGAACACTTCTAGAGGATATTAAAGACTAACAAGAGGGAGAAATACATCAAGGTTTTTCAACATGAGTAGAAAAAGAAGGCACAAACAACTTCATGGAAATACTAGTAAGAAGAAAAAATCTTATACAAAGAAGCTATGCAAGAAAATTGAGGTATTTTTTCTCTTTTTCTAGGATGCTACGAGTTCGATCCGAGGAAGGAAAATTTCTAGCATAAGATGGAATAGCTATATCTAATATAAGAGATTATGTTACAACTAAGAATTGTATTGAGCTCAAAATACTACTAGAGAACCATAACCAATTAAGAGGAGAATAGAGAGGAATGAATTGATTTGGACAAGGATGATGAGCTGGAGGAAGATGATGATTTGACAAAAATGAAATCTTAGAAAGATTTGGGGTGTCAATAATATATCACTACAATATGTACATAGATTTGTAATAATACAAAAGAAAATTTGGAGAGGTTGAAGAAAAACATGCCAACAAAACAAGGTGAAACCAAGGATATAGACAATGGTGAGAAACAATGAAAGAGTACATGCAGTTCCACTAATGCAAAACACAACTTGGAGAGGCCAAAGAAAAACGTACCAACAAAATAGGGTGAAACAAGGATATAGACAATTGTGAGAAAAAATGAAAGTGAACATGAAAATAAACTATCATCCTCTCTACTTATTCTTTTCTTCCTTTGCATATTTAATGTATAGGATGGAGCGCATAGGAGTGAGATCTTCACTTGATGTTGTGGTTAAGTATTTTAATTGTTCACTGGAATTCTATTGAGTGGCTTTAGTCTATATTGTTCCATCCAGCTTAGGTAGTCACATTCCTCATACTCATGGGGACTATCACACTAATTCTTAGGAGGGTTTGTTGCTTCCACCTCCATTTTTCCTACCGTTAAGTGATTTGATCGTTCCATCATACATTTTAATAGAGCTTCTTCATCTTCAAGATGGTGTTTTTGCTCTTTGAATTGCATGTTAGAACACTAAGCAACGGTTTTCTTTTCATGCATTTCTTCCAATTGAAGCTAGATTTGATTGTTTGAATGCATTTAAACTCATAACAAATTTAGAAACGAATATTTCATTATGCATGCTTGACTTAAGCATGGTCTTTGATTCTATAGAGGGGATGCGCCATCTACCTATAGAAAGTGGACAACTATAAAATCAATAAAAAATGTGCATCCTTATACATCCATCTATACATTCTTAAATCTTCATAATGGTTTAATTCTATTTTTCTCTACCAATGTAACAATAAAAGGATTAAATCCAATAAGTCTTACTTTTGGCTATTTCATAGTACAATAATCCATCAAGTTGATTCCAAATCCACCATCAACTAGTACTCCTAACAGATTTTCACCAATTATTCTTTTTGTGAGTTTTGAGCTTTTATACTCTAGTAAGTGGAAGGAATGTAAACATCTTCTACATCACTTGGAGAAAGCTCAACATGGAAGGGGAGACTAAGGAGTCATTCCTTATCACCAACATCATGTTATGAAAGATCTAAAGCTGAAAGTGTTGCCCAAAATAGTGATTCAAATGCAAGTGAAGAAGAAAGTTACATGATGTAGCTACATACAGGAGTATTATAGGTTCATTGATCTATGCTACGATCACAAGACCAGATTTTGTTATATTGTTGGAGTTCTTTCTCAATTTATGCAAGCTCCAACAAGTGAACATTTAAATTCAGCCAAAAGAGTGCTAAGATATATGAAGCACACAGTCAATCATGCCTTGTTTTATAGATATGATGAAGAGTTGCAGGTAAAGGGCTTCAGTGATGCTGATTGGGCTGGTTCCAAGGAAGATAGAAGATCTACTTCAGGTTATGTGTTCATGATAGGTAGCAAACCTATCACATGGAGCTCGAAGAAGCAACCTACTGTTGCACTATCATCGACAGAAGCTGAATATAGAGGATTAGCCTTTGCAACTTGTGAAGCTATGTGGATTAAGAAGCTCCCGGCTGATCTTGATGTGCAAGTGGAGACCATTCCAATTTATGGTGACAACATATCAAGCATTCACTTGACAAACAATCCAATGTTTCATGCACGAAGCAAGCACATAGAAGTGCATTATCATTATGTTCGAGAAAAAGTTTTGAGCAAGGATGTGGATATAAACTTCATTGGAACCAATGACCAGGTTGTAGACATGTTTACAAAGTCCTTAGATGCTTCTAAGCTAAAGAGATTCAAGGATGACATCAACTTACAAGATATGGCTGAAGGTGCAAGCTCACATGTGAGCTTGAGGGGGAGTGTTAAAAATAAAGACGTAAGCTCGTATATATTTTTGCAAAAAGGATTTTCTTCAAGTAGAAGGAAAATACAAAAATGAAAAATGGAAGCATTTACTTCAGCAAGTAGTGGAGGCCAAAAGAGAATCAATCAAAAGAGAATCAAATCCAAAAACTGAGTTGTAAGAGGAGTGGCTGTCCAAAGTAGAGAAATGATGGAGAAGACCTCTCAAACTCATCATGAGAGATTTTGGTCACTTGGCTATAAAAGAGGCAAGGGAGGACACTCAAGAATAGAGGAAGAAGGCGTGGAAGTCCCCTTGTAGCTATTTCATTTGGTTTGAGTCATTTAGTTCAGTTCACTCTCATAGAGTATGTCCAGCTGCACACCCATTTTTGGGTAGTCTACTTGTGAGAGTCATATCTCTCAATATATGTATCCAATTTTAGTGTTTAAACATTCTTTGGAAATCCTATCTCGAGTACTTATTCTATCTAGAATTGTTTTATGAAATTCTTTACGCTCTGTGAGTTATTCAGGTTTTAGTGAAGTCCAGTTTTTAGCCTAACTGAGTGGACAGGTAGCCTGTTTTGAATCAAAGAGTTGCCAACCCAAATCTACTCCAAATTTAGTGTTTGATAGCTCATTTGAAAGCTATAGGTGTCTAGTTTAAGTGACCAAAGTTTCAAGTTCATTGCATTTTTTACTTGGTACCAGTTTTCATTTGAAGGTTCAGTTGTTGGCAAAAGTCTTGATCCTGAGAAGGTCTTCTACACTTTCCACTGCGATTAGGAGAGGAATTCTCCAACAATGAGCCAACTTCTCAGCCTTTGTAGGTTTCATGTGATGGTGCAGATCATTCCATTTCTGATGCAGATTTACATGATGCACTTATCGATGAGAGAGTTGATATTGAGTAGGCAAAAACTATGCCAAAATGGTTAGTGTAGACTTTGTGGTGAAATAATGATAGTTTACCTAAATGTGCTTTGTGTGAGCATGGAATACAAGGTTCCTTGCAAATGTCGATGCATTGTGATCAACACTGAAATTAGACAAGAGGCATCTGAGCCACACACACTCAAAAGTAGTCTGCTTCTTGCTCAACTAAGATATGCATGAGCTACCAAGCATGAAGAAAAAACCATTGGTGGACACACGAGTGTGATAGGAACCACCCCAATCCGAGTCAAAAAAAGTATGTAAATCTAATATTAATTATTCCCCCTTTGGATAAAACAATCCAAGTATCCGAGTACCACTCAAGTAGTGAAAGATGCTCTAAACTACCTACCAATGCTTAACACCTAGACACTACATAATCCGACTCATCCATACTGATAGAGAACAACATCAAAGGCATCTCCAACATCATGAAGACTCAACCGTAAACTTGTTTCCATAGGAGTGGCAATAGGTTTGCAACCTTCAAGGCCAAAAGGCTTCAATAATGTTTCAATGTATTTTTTCTTACACAAAGCTATTCCCCCATCGAGTTGCAAAACTGAAAGCCCAAATAATGATGCTCATGCTCCAAATCTGACATCTCAAAATAGGCATGCAAATCAACCTTAAATTTAATAATATGCTTCTCAGTAGGACACATGAGTAGCCACACACACTCAAAAGTAGTTTGCTTCTTGCTCAACTAAGATATGCATGAGCTACCAAGCATGAAGAAAAAACCATTGGTGGACACACAGGTGTGATAGGAACCACCCCAATCCGAGTAAAAAAAAGTATGTAAATCTAATATTAATTATTCCCCCTTTGGATAAAACAATCCAAGTATCCGAGTACCACTCAAGTAGTGAAAGATGCTCTTAACTACCTGCCAATGCTTAACAGCTAGACACTACATAATCTGAATCATCCATACTGATAGAGAACAACATCAAATGCATCTCCAACATCATGAAGACTCAACCGTAAACTTGTTTCCATAGGAGTGGCAATAGGTTTGCAACCTTCAAGGCCAAAAGGCTTCAATGATGTTTCAATGTATTTTTTCTTACACAAAGCTATTCCCCCATCCAGTTGCAAAACTGAAAGCCCAAATAATGATGCCGATGCTCCAAATCTGACATATCAAAACATGCATGCAAATCAACCTTAAATTTAATAATATGCTTCTCAGTAGGACACATGAGTAGCATTTCATAGACATATATAACAATGATTAGAAGTACATCATCTCCATGCTTAACATATAAGTTTCTTTTAGTTGGATTGTCCTCAAATCCATGTGTAATCAAGTAGGCATGTATCTTTTCATACCAAGCATGTGGTGCTTGATTTGAACCATATAATGCCTTTTTCAACCTACACACTTTGTTTTCATGCCCTTTTTGCACAAAACCACGAAGCTAAAATACATACCCTTCTTCATGTAAGTCACCATTAAAAAATACAATATTAATTTCCAGCTAATGTACTTTCCAACCATGATGAGTGCACAAATTCATACCCTTCTTCATGTAAGTCACCATTAAAAAATACAATATTAATTTCCAGCTAATGTACTTTCCAACCATGATGAGCTACAAGTGCACAAATGCTACAAACAATGTTCATTCGGTAAGTGGGTGCAAAGGTCTCATCAAAGTCAATGCCTCTCTCATGAGCATAACCTTTTGCAACAAGCCTAGACACACAGGTGCACAACAAATGGCTTGTGACCATAGAAAGCCTCATATGGAGTTCTAGATTGCCACTGTTAAGAATATATGTTGCACACATAATAGCCTCAAACCAAGAGCTATGTGGGAAAGCCCGATTTTTGACCATATACCTGGCCATATCCATGAGAGAACTATTATTTCTTTTAGCAAATCCATTTTTTTCTAGTTGTATAGGGAACTGTACACTGATGTTTTATCTCACACTTAGCCAGAAATGCATAAAAATTAGAAGACATGTATTCCCCCCTTAGTCAAAATGGAGCGTGTTGAATTTACATGCTGAAAGATTTTGAGATATAACCATAAACTATTTGAAGACTATTTACACTTTGGAATTCAGCTTCAATGGATACACCCATGCATGCCTAGAGAAATCATCAATAAAATTCACCAAGTAAAGGTAGTTCCCGAAAGAAGGTATCTGCATAGGACCATATACATCATTATGAAGAAGTTGCAATTTATGGGTAGCTTGAAATGAACCATGTTTTGGGAAAGATGAATATTGCATTTTGCCAAAAATACAACCTTCATAGACATGTTTAGAAGGTGAATCAAGTTTTGGTAGAGAGGACACCATTTCAAATTTTTATAGGCTTAGCAAGCTAGCAAAGTTTAGATGACCAAAGGGTGCATGCCAAAGCTTTGCATATGAGATAAGTCGAGAATCTTGAACTACACATTGCTAAATCATTCACACATTTTGCATAATTCATGAGCTTATACAACCCATGACACAAAATGCTAGAAGCAATAATAACATTTCCATTTGAGAGATCACAAACTGTACATTTATCATCAATAAATTTGACAACCAAGCTGATCTTGGCTAGTGTCTAAACTCACAAATTTTTTTTCTTTATCCTTGCTGCATACAAAGCATCTGACAATGTGAAAGAACTACCATCATTAGTAGCCAAAATGATCTTACCAACTCCCATTATAGGATAAGAGGAGTTGTTTATGCATGTGACACTATTCCCTATAGGGCAAGCTCGAGCGATATGAAGAAACTACACTACAAGGTAATATGTTTGGTTGCCCCACTATCAAAGTACCAAACATTTGAGTCTATTGCAGACATACAATGGTCATGAGAAGATGGGCCATAGCTGCATACAATAGTAAATGCCCATTCTTCATTTTGAACAAGATTAGTAAAGTCTGTTTGTAGGGGTAGAGGCCTCACAACAACCATTTCAACCTCTTTCTTCTTTGCCTCTTTTGTCGCCAATTCTGTACAAATCTTCATGAAATGATCATTTCCCTTACAATATTTTCTTTAATATTTTTTATTTTTTGTTTTCTTCTCATTTTTATTCGTTTTTAGACTACGCAACAACATTAGCAAATTTATGCTTACTAGTAGATGAACTCCATTTACCTTTGCCCTTCTCACTAGCTAGGCAAGCTTGATCTACAACATGCATAATGGACACATTCTGTCTAGAATGATCTTCTTGAAAGGAAAAGACTAAATCCCTAAATGTTAAGGCATTAGGATTGCCTTTCATTATCAATCAAAAAGTAGAAGCAAAACTCTTATATGAATCTAGAGGACCATCAAGAACAGTCTATACAAGTGAACTATCTAGCAAGACTTCGTTAGTAGAAATCAATTGGTCCTTCAAATCTATGATCATATCAAAAAATTGTCCATAGAATTTCCTTCATTCATATGCTTACTCTTTGATTGTTTTTGGAGGTATGCAACATGGGCCTCACTTTTTGCCTAATATAAAGTAGTAACTATATCCCAAACATCCTTTTCCATTTTGCAAGAGGGAATGTGAGGGATAATGGCACATTTGATAGGCAAAGCTATCAATGCATGTGCCTAAGCATCTCTACCATCCCAACAAAGTTTCTCTATAGTAGGTGCAATAGGAACCGCAACACGAACATGAATCTTTTTATCATCTTCAATGCCATTTGCATCACCTTCAATAGCTGTATTTGTAGGTGTAGGTGAATGTTTTTCAACACCCTACACAATATTCCAAAGTCCTTTTGCTACCAATACATGACACATCATATATGACCACAATGGGTAATTAGTACCATCCAAACTATCCTCAATAGCCAACATACAAAATATTACTTTAAGGCATGGCCATGGACAAAATACCTTGATGCACATAAATGATTGTATCTCAAAAAGTTGGACAAAACCACCCTATTGAGCTTCGCTAAACCTATAGCACACTTCAAGCTACTTGTAATGGAAAACAGAAACCTGTATATATGTTTGGCATAAAAGGGCAAAATTGCTTGCAAAGGTGCTGCGATATTGCATTAAAAGGTGGAAATAAGCTCATATCAGAATTTTGACACCATAAAGCAAAGAAATTTTGAACTCCTAATCGCCTTGAGTATGCTCACCAGTTTTCATGGAAATATGAGACTATGATCAAAGGGGTGTTGATGATGCCCTAAATGAAGCAATGACCTGCTTTGATACGAATTGTTGGAGTTTGATGTATATGGAAGCACATGAACATCACAAGGAAGAAGAAGAAGCTTGGAGCACAACACAACACTAAATGAATTACCATGTAAATGTACAAAGATAAGTAAATAATTGGGGTTATAGATATGTATACAAGCCGAGGGAAAAAACCTCCTAAAGAGGGAAAAAAGTGGCCCAATCATCTGAAGTGTTTCCACACACATCACTTCCAAAATATATCAACATTTATTATCTTGAAAAACAGTTGAAGAGTGAGCATTTGCGCGAAGGAGATTCTATGGATTTTTTTCTAACAAAGATGAAAGATTTGAAAGAGTAGTTGATTTTTGTTGATTAATTCTTACTAGATAGTTCACTTGTGTAGACTATTCTTAATGATCTTCTAGATTTATATTGGATTTTCACCTCTACTCTTTAGTTGATGGTGAAAGGCAATCCAAATTCCTTAGCATTTGAGGATTTAGTCTCTATATTCTTATAGGGAGATTAGTCTAGGCAGAACAAGTTGATCATGCATGTTGTAGATCAATCTTTCTTGGGTAGTTAGAAGAACAAAAAAAATGGAGCTCTTCTACTAGTAAGCAAAAATCTTCTAATGTTGCATGGTCAAAGAAGGAAGAGAAAGATGAGAATAAAACAAAAAGGAAAAATTAATTTTTCAAATACAATAAGGTAAATGATCATGTCATAAAGAGTTGTCAACAACTGTCTACATAAGAGGCAAAGAAGAAAGAGGCTAGAATGGTTGCTATAGAGGCCTCTACACCTAAACAAAGTTTGCTAATATTGTGCAAAATGGAGAATGGGTGTTTACTACTATTCGCAGCTATGATCCATCTTCTCATGAGTATGTGTATGTCTATAGTACACTTAGATGGGTTGGTACTTTGATAGTGGGACAACCAAATGTATTACCTTGTAGCACACTAGTTCACTTGATGGCATGCACACTTTGTTCATCTTAATTTTGCGAGTTTGTAATACTTGTAGAAATCTAGAATGGTGTCATCTCTACCCAAACTTGAGAAACCTCATAAATATGTATTTGAGGGCTGTATTCTCGGCAAAATGTTGCATTCCTCCTTCCCAAAAGATGGTTTAGTTGGAGCTGCTCATTAATTGTAGCTTGTTCATAGTCATGCCTCTGGTCCTACGTAGACACCTTCTTTTGAGAACTACCTTTGCTTCGTGACTTTTATTGATGATTCTCTACACATGCATGGGTGTATCCATTGAATACAAATTCCAAAGCATTTGCGTGCTTCAAATTTTTTTTGGTTATGATTGAGAATCTCATAGCATGTAAATTGTGCACCCTCCATTTTGATTGGGGGGGATAAATATCTTTTGATTTTAATGCATTTCTACCTGAACTTGGTACAAAAATTTTGTGTACAGTGTCATGTGCACCTCAAAAAAATGGAATTGCTAAAAGAAAGAATAATTCTTGCATGGAGATGGCAAGGTGTATGGTCACAAGTTAGGCTTTACCACATAGCTTTTGGCTTGAGGCTGTTATGTGTGAAACATATGTACGTAACAGGTGTCCCACCAAGTCACTACAATCGATCATTCCATATGAGGCTTTGAATGGTTGCAAGTCATCTGTTTCTGATGTATGCGTCTTTGGTTGTCTGGCATATGCATTAATGCATGAACAAAAATGCAAAAAAATGGATGAAGAAGTAGTGAAATGTATTTTTGTTGGGTACAATTTTGAAAGCAAATGCCATCATCTATATCATCCATAGACTAAATGCATTTAGGTTATCTGTGATGTTGTTTTTTTCAAACATGCAATTCAACCATTAGTTTGATGTATCAAGGAGACCTAAGTTAACTCTAAAGACGTGAATGAAACTTTTCTGCCTCTTTTTACAAGTGTATAATCAAGTGCTCGTCCAAATAAGGCAATTCCTCAACCTTTATATGTTTGACATGATGATGCAGATCATTCCATTTTTTATGCAGATTTACATGATGTACTTATTGATGAAAGGGTTGATATAGAGAGTCAAAAATATACCCAAATGGTAGGTGCAAACTTTGAGAGATAGCAAATAAGATGCCCTTGTGTCATATTGTACTTCTTTCAGCTCTCATAGTACTTCCTTTGTGTCAAAGTGCTATGCAATGGATGCCCCTAGTCTTTGTGGTGAGAATGAGGCTGTTTCTTTTGATGAACCATGAAATTCAGAAAAATGCATGGATTCTAAGCAATTAGAATATGATGCTATTATGAAGAATGGTACTTGTTCTTTATGTGATTTGCCTCCATGTAAAAAGGCCATTGGCACTAAATGGGTATATGATGGAACAATTGACAAGTATACGGCTAGGTTTGTTGCAAAAGGTTATGCTTAAGGGAGAGGCATTAATTTGATGAGACCTTTGTTCCCACATGCCAAAGGACCACCATTCATAGTAGTTGTGCACTTGTAGCTCCTCATGGTTGTAATGTACATCAATTGGACATTAAAACTGCATTTCTAAATGATGACTTACATGAAGAAATGTATGTATTTTGGCCTCATGTTTTTGTGTAGAAAGGGAACAAAAACAAAGTGTGCAAGCTAAAAAAGGCCTTATATGGTTTGGAGCAAGTACCACGTGTTTGGTATGAAAAGATACATGCCTACTTGATTGCAGATGGTTTTGAGAATAGTCCAATCGAGAGCACCTTATATGTTGAGCATGTGGATGATCTACTCTTGATCATCTTTGTATATGTTGATGACATGCTACTTATTGGTCCTAATGAGAAGCATATTGCTGAATTTGAGGGTGGTTTTCATGCCTCTTATGAGATGTCAAATTATCACGAATTATGTGGTATCCTCTATCGCTTGATCCTAGTATCGTATCATGAGGTCAAGTATCATGTATTGTGTGTCATTGCACAATCTTGTATCGTGTATCTTGGAAGCATCAAGTATTATATCGTGGAATTCCAAATATCGCCAACCTTAAGTATTATATTGTTAGGATTCATATTGTGTATCGCCCAGACTGGAGTATCTTGTATCCTTGCTTTTGCAAGTATCATGTATTGTTTTCTCTTAAGTATCACCAATACCTCCTAAGTGTCATGTATTGTGAGATCCTGTTTGCCTATTTTGACCCCCAAGAGCCTGATTTGACATAACTTTTTCATCTAAAATCAATGTTTTGAGCTCTATAGTGCATTGGAGTTTTAGATATGCTAATTTTGAAGTTGACCTTCATGTAGGATTAGGAAGCCAAGGGAGCTCCACAAGATTTTGAGCAAATACAGAGGGGAAAATTGGAACTAGTAGACAAAGCTTAGACACCTAGGAAGGGATAGTGTGCACAACTTAGTTGTTATCCCTATGTGCTAAGTTCAAAAATGCAAGTGATCTAGAAATGTTTTTTAGCATGGAGAGACTTGCAGGTAGCTTAGTCACTACTTATTTGCAGACACTAGATGTCCCTATAAAACACAATTGGAATATATTAAGAACAATCAATTAGATGTATGCATCTATGAGGATGGTTTAAGGCGATCAGTTGTCCAACTCAAAAATCCATATCAACCCTTCAGACTTGAAACCTAGCGGTTAAATTTGAAGAGGGTTCATATATTGACAAGCAAGGAACCATGTATGTGGTTACTAGCTTACTAGACAGGACTGATGAGTTTGGAAATGTCATTCCCAATAACGAGATAGGAGACCTAGAGCATGGTGACCTAGGATAAGAACTCGAGACTCCTTGAGGTAAATCTATCTTGACCAGGGTAATTACTCCAGAGTGGATTCCCTAAGACAACAAAAGCATATAACTATTCTTGAATAGAGAAACAGAGGAAGACTTTTGGAGATTCAAGCCAGCTCAACTCAACAAAATAAGTGGAATCACCATCTATGAGTTCAAAGATCCGGATATACCATGCAAAGTTGTCTATCTGGATAACATGTCAGAGAGAATGTTCTTGGTGATAGAGCATGATAGGCATGCATACACTTGGAAAGGCAAATTGATTTTTCCTCCACCAAGATCTAATGTTTCTCATGGTATCCAAGGAGCAAGATCGTCCTTGGCTCATGAAACCCTATGAGAATGAAATAGAGAGAGACCTGAGGTAAACTTTGCACACATTGTGGGGAGAGATAGATCAGGATTTGAAGGTGAAAGACTTGAAAGAGAGAGACATAGAGCACATAGGCATCAAAGAGGTGAACATGATTTTCTATTGTCTAAACCTTGAGAGTATCAAATAACCTTTAGACCCTCTCAAGTGGTCAAGACAAAGAAAAACTACTTTGATGGGCTAGGAGATCCTTATGATCATGTGGCCAAGTTCAAACAAGTGTTAAGAGCCGAACATATTGAGGACTTGTTCATCCGATTTTAGGCATTTGGTTTGACCCTCAAGGGTACTACCTTAGCTTGGTTTCAACCCCTAAAGAGTCATAACTATCCAAATATAGGTCAACTACTCAAAGAATTCATAGTAGAGTTCCAAGAGTGGCATCAGGCATACCACATCATACTTGATCCATAGCTTCAAGCAGACACCCCAAGAAACAGTTCCGCTGGTAGGATGCAAATTTAAACAATACATGGAAAGATGACCCACACCTAAATTACCTACACAAGCAAAACAAGTTTCCCTGTTTTTAGATGGACTTCTAAGCGGGAAACTTAGATCATATGTATATCTCAAGGAGACAATCACACTAGATCAATGCTTGAGAATGTGTATTGACATAGAAGACAACTTGGGTGAGGAGTTAGAATTGTCCAAACTTTATAAGGATTTTGAAAGTATTACTAGTCATACTTCCAGACCCTCCAGTGAGATAAATGAGATAGCTCAGTAGGTTGCCAAGAAACTCCAAAACCCATAGTGAAAAAAATCACGAAAATCAGCTTTCTTCTTCTCAAAATAGCGATCGCTATTTCTAGCTTTTCGGACTTCATCGCTAATTGCTTTGTTTGAAAATAACGATTGCTTTTAGATTAAAAAATAGCGAATGATTTTGAAACGTTCACTTCACTTTTGTTTTGTTTTGTTTTCTTTTAGTTTTTAAAGAATGGTTTCACACTATAAAGATTTCAGGTTCACATGGAACAATTAAACTTGAGTTTCATATGCCTTTTGCTAACACATCATATGATGAGCAAGTGATCTGCTAACTTGACAATTGGACATTGACTCCAATAATCCTCCCTTCAATAACGGTACAATCTTCAGTAATCCGCAAATCTTCTTATGACTATTTCTAGCCAATGCTTCGGTAAAATATCTGCAACGTTCTCAGTAGAAAATTATTCTTTAGATTTGGATTATTCAAACATTGGATACGTAGAGATGTGGATACGTAGAGATGTAAATCTCTACGACATTCGCCCCTACTAAACTTGCACATCATCCTTGATGGGCCAATCTTCAAATCTTCTTTCTGCTTCAAAATAATCTGATATTTCATAGAACATTGAATTTTGAAAATATTTATCAAAGTGCATGGGAAGATAAAAAATGTGCCTATGAAAGGCCATATAATGTAGCCCTATCAATTGCATACTTTGGAAATGCATGGTTAAAAGTATGGTGCAAAAAATAAGGTAATTGGCATTTGTAGACGAAGCATGTGCTCTCACTTTCATACATTTCATGTGTAAATACATAAGTCCTTTCCATCACTCAAAGTGCATGGGTAAAGCTCAAAATGTGCTTGGATGTAAGGTCATGTAATGAGTCCCTACCATGCATACTTTAGGTGCATAAGTAAACAAACATGGTGCAAGTATCAGGGTAAAAGGCATTTGATGATGAATCTTGTGCGCTCACTCACATACATATCAATGTATACATACATCAATCCTTACAATCACTCAAAGTGCATGGGTAAAGCTCAAAATTGTGCCTTGATGCAAGGTCATGTAATGAGACCCTTTCATGCATACTTTAAGTGCATTGTTCCAAAATCATGGTGCAAAAGGTAGGTAAGAGGAAGTCGATGATGAGGTTCTTCAGAATTTTTGATATCTACTTTTTAAATTGGATGTCATCCTTTTTTAATTTGTTTACAAGTGCAAGTAGATTGTGCAGACTAAAGAATAAACATGTGTGTATATACATTGGTTTATGCATATTCTGAATGCAAAATAGACTCAATATGGTGCAAATAATGTAGAGTAAGAAAAGAAGACTAAAAATGCATTAAAGTCAACACTCAATTCTCACTCTTCAATCAAATAATCCTCTCGAATCACTCAAACACTCTCAATTATCATCAAAGATAATTTTGAAGAAGTGTGTTCCTGTCTCATGAAAACATCAAAGTTAGTATAAAACACAACACGTTATTACAATTCATCCTTACTATAATTTCTTTCATCATTTCCTATCTAAGGATCTCTTAATGGTCAATCATCAATCATAAGCACCTATTCATCATGGATCATCTTCAACCTGTTCTTTTCTACAAAGATAAAGGTTTAGAAGACTTTGATGAATTTTTAATATTTTGTTCGATTTGTTTGATAGCATCTTTAATCCATTGTTTTTCCTTTTCTTTAATATTTTGAGAATTGCTTGTACTCTCATCAATTTCATTGATATCTTCATCTTCACTTTGATTAGTTTGGCCATTGTTAATATTTTGGCTCAATTGAACTTTCAAATTCTGAACCTTTTCTTGATCAAATAATTTATCATTTTCTAAAAACTTTGGATCGCATAATATATAGTATTCATCATGTTTCTTTTTCAATTCTATTGACTTTTCATATTCTTGTTCATCCTCGTCCAATCTTTCTTGCAAAATTTGTTCAACTTTTTGTTTATCCAACTTAATTTGTTCACTTTTCTTTTCTTCAAAACATTTAACTTGATTCTCAATTTCTATCATAGTTTCTTGTTCATAAGATTTCTTATCCTCGTATCTCTTTGGTTTCCATTGTTTTCTAAATGATTTTGGCTTAGATTTTGTTTGATCAAAATATTCTTTAATTCCACCTCTTCCTAAGTTCAAGTGCAAAGTCGAGTGATCATGGTATTTACAAATTTTCTTATCAACTTCAGTGACTAATTTAAGTCTACAAGCATTCTCATACGCATTACAATTCCAAAACATATGACCAAATTGATCACACCAAAAGCATCTTATAGGTTGATTTAATATTCTATAAGTAGCTCTAGGGGTGGATCGTCTATGGTCAGATGAATGTCTTTTATCAAAAACTTGAGTAGACAAACTTTGTACTTGATGCTCATATTTACACTTACATGTGGTAATTTCTTTTACTTGATTGGTTAGAATTTCAATATTTTCTTTCAAACTTGAATTTTCATAGCTATTAGTCTTTGATGTTGCAAGTTCTCTCACATGATTAGATAGATTTTCCATACTCTCTATCAAATTTGAAAGTTCATAGTGAACAACTCTTTCTAAATTCCCAAATTCTTGATTAAATTGTGTATTTAATGATTTCATAAGTTCATTAATTTAATGATTAAATTCTTGATTAAATTGTGTATTTAATGATTAAATTGTGTATTTAATGATTTCATAAGTTCAACTGCCAAGTCCAACGGCGCACGCAGGGTGCTTGAAGCAACTCAGGTGGTGGAATGGAGACTCAAAGAGATTATTATAAACTCAAAATAATTAATAAGATCACTTATACAATTCATCATCATGAGTTAAATGAGATATGGCAATAAGATAATCTGATAATCAGATAAGATCATAAATCAAATAACTCGTACAATTCATCAACATCATAAGAGAGATCAGAAATAAGAGAGATGTGAGGAAATTGGAGAGCCAATTAATTCATAATAATGTGTTCGTACAAATATAATGGAAACAGATAACGGAAACAGATACAAGTTACCAAAACATCATAGATCTTGATGTCCTCGACATGCGGGTAGAGCCTCGGTACACCAAGATGTTTGCCAACACTCCTCAAGAGTGTGAGAACTCCTCCTCCAACTCCTCCTCTAAAGTGGCCCTCAAGAACCTCCAAGAGCTTGATCACCTCCTTCGCCTATCCTTGAGCACTTGAGATAATCTTCAAGTTGATTGATAAGATGATGTAACAATGAACCCAAGTCTTCTTTTTATAGTAATTTTACCTCTCCAAAAGCAAACAACGATCCATCATAAAGCTATAGCGAAAGAGTAAAATCAGCTTTTCATATTAAAATAGCGATCGCTATTGAAGTTCGTGAGTTTTGCTTTTGGATAGAAATAACCGATCGCAAGTTTGTATTGCTTTTAGATTCAATGATAATAGTGCTTTTACTTTTGTTTTACTTTTAGTTTCTAAAAAATGGTTTCACACTATGAATTTTGGGTTCACATGGAACATATAATCATGGTTTTCATATGGGTGCTAATCACATAAAATATGATGAATCAAATGATCTGCTAACTTGATAATTGACTCCAATAATCCTCCCTTCACAATAATGATACAATCTTCAGTAATTCGCAAATCTTCTTATGGCTATTTCTAGCCAATGCTTCGGTAAAATATCTGCAACGTTCTCAGTAGAAAATTATTCTTTAGATTTGGATTATTCAAACACTGGATACATAGAGATGTGGATATGTAGAGATGTAAATCTCTACGACATTGGTTTTGATTAAGACCTCAGAGCCCATAAGATAGTCTTTCCAAATTCGCAAAGCATGCACAATTGCTAACAATTCTTTATCATACGTACTATAATTCTGTTCTGAGGGCTTAAGCTTCCTACTCTCAAATGCAATGGGATGGTCATTTTGCATTAAAACAACACCTATTCCGGAACCACTAGCATCAGTAACGACATGAAAGGGTTGTGAAAAATCAGGTTACTGTAAAACAGGTGCATGTGAAAGTGCTTGTTCATAAAGCACCTTATCGACATGGCCCACTACACCAACAGGAAATAGAAAACCAAGTAAAAGACCTACTACAAAAAGGACTTGTAAGGCCTAGTTCTTCTCCATTTGGAGCACCAGTTTTCTTAGTAGAGAAGAAGAATAAAGCTTATCGAATGTGCATTGATTATAGAGCTTTTAATAAGATCACAATACAGAATAGATACCCTATTCCACGAATAGATGATCTCTTAGATAAGTTACGAGGAGCTCGTGTCTTTAGTAAAATTGATCTTAAATCGGGTTACTATCAGATTCGTATGACACAAAGCGATATTTTGAAGACTGCATTTAGAACTCAAACTGGCCATTATGAATTTATGGTAATGCCTTTTGGACTTACTAATGCCCCTGCTACATTTGCACGAATGATGAACAATATTTTTATTGATTACCAAGCTTTTGTTCTTGTATTGATGATATACTTGTTTACAGTAAGAATGATAGTGAACATGAAAAGCATCTTGAAACAGTTTTTCATTTGTTACGAGAGAACATACTTTATGCTAATCCTGGAAAGAGTTATTTCTTTCAACAGAAGCTAGAATATTTAGGACATATTATTTCAAGTGAAGGTGTGCATGTGGATCCGAAAAAGATTAGAGTTATCTTAGAATGGCCTACACCACAATCAGTCAATGATGTTCGTTCTTTTCTTGGGTTGGCTAGTTTCTATAGGAAGTTTGTTCGAAATTTTTCTTATTTAGCAATGCCTCTTACCTTGTTGGTGAAAAAGAAAATAAAATTTTCATGGGGACTTACCCAACAAGAGTCCTTTGAAAAAAACTATATCAATAACAAATTCCTTTAGGAGCCCAAAATATTATAAAAAAAGACTACTTGATAAGAAGTGGGCCCATCATGAAGTGAATGAAAAGGTTATTAGTCTTTTTTGTAACTTGTTGTATCTTTTCTTCTTCTTGATAGTTCAAAGTCGATTTGATGAAATAAATATCGGTCTCATTACTTGTATATTTTCTCCTTTTGACAATTTAAGCATGATTTTCATCAAATAAAGTATCATTGAAACTATTTTGGAAAAACAAAAGAGAGAGGACTTTGATTCCTTGTTAAAAGAAGTCCCATATTACCTCCTAATTAAAAAAAGTTAAGAAGGGGTTTTAAAATTCCATATGAGGTATCTTTGCAATCCAAAAATATAGATCGCATTTTAAGACATGATCTTATGTCATATTGCCCAATCTTTTCTAAGCCCCAAGACTCATTTGTCAAAAATTGTGACTTTATGCTCTTTCCTTTCTCTTTTGACAAAAAATTTCTTCTTCCTTCATACCTTTTGAATATTTTGCCTATGTTTAACTGGATGTGCTTTTCTATTCTCAACTATTTGATCACGCATTTGTTGTTCATTTGCTTCTATGATTTAATCCCATTTGTATCCAAACACACAAAAAAAAGAGCTTTTCCAAAGCATTCATGTATCTAAAGCATTCATGCATCCAGGTGATTGATTATGATTATCTCAAAGATATTGCAACAAATCTTTAGGACAAAAGTTGATTATTCATCTTTGGATTATAGAAGGTGGATAAGTACGAACATCACACCACATTCAATATGTTGAAGACCCTATTTCCTCATGAATTTCATCTACCTCGTATTAATCTTCATCTTTTTTTAATTGCTTTTGAATAATGCATGTGCTTATGATAGAGTCTCCTCTTATTAACTGTGTCTCTGATTACTCGCCATCTCTATATCAAAGATAGTGAAGAACTATGGGAAATACATGAACAAAAGTGCAAATGATGTTCATGTTTTGAGGCTCAATTTTGTGTAGAAGAAAAACGAGGGGAAGGGTCAGAAGAAAATTATTTCAGAAGCAAACTACTTTGGAGACAAATACATTCTGGAAGGTGGATTGGCTAGCCGTGCCTTATTATTATCTTATTTTTTTACTTGTGGTGCGTAGTGAGGAGAGCAATAAAATAACTGCTCATGAGATATGAGGAAATAAACAAATAATATGCATGGATGATAAAAACAATAATTTTAGAATCACATGTGCCTAGATAACGACTTTTGTCTTGAACGAGGCACCCTAAAATAGGAAAAATAGGCTCTTATAGAGAGCTCTAAGTTTCCCAGATGCTTGGCCCACCCAAGAGAGACAAGAGACTCAACCAATTGGCTTGTGCTTCTAGACTATGCCATGTTGCTTTGTTGCATATGGAGGATGCACATCTTCAACTTATGCCTTGAATGTCGTGAAGATGGGTGTGACGTAGTGGTATGCCTTGAATGTTGTGGGGGAGAGTGCCTGGGTTCAAGTCCCACTCAATGGACATTTCAAGTTTCCTAGAACTATACTCTCAAAAAAAAAAAAAGAGTTCCTCTTCAACCTATGATCGATGCGTTTGCATGCTCCAATTTCCCAACTCCCTAAAGTTTGAGGCCAAAAAAGAACACTCGTTCCTCTTCTCCTTAGCCCCCCCTTGGGCATATACTTTCGAACCGACTAGTTTTATATAGGAGAAAGACAATTGAACCATGACTATGTCATGAGCAGGAAAAAGCATGGTTGCTTTTAGACATATGTGCAAGAGGAGAAGAGATGACCTTACCAAATTGTTGGGTCATGCCTTTTACCAAATCACTGAAGATCTGGAACTTTACGAAAAGGAGTTGACAACAGACGTCAATGCTTCTGTGTGGTCGACTTATGCATGGGCCATGATTCCACCCTTTTCTGTACAGCTTTGGAGGGAGCTGAAGTGTGTACCCTCCTGTGTTGACTACAGAAGCTATGTCAACATCTTGATTGAGTGGGCGATGGGCCATTGTCCAAGCTGGGAGCATCTTGTTACAGGATGTCAATCTAAAAGATCTTTTGAAAGCTTTATATTTCTTCTCTTCCTTGCATGGAATTCTGCGCCGAGAATTGTCTGTTTTTATCAATGGCATGTCAGTCCAGAAGATCCTTGGATAGATTTATCGCTTTTTCTCTTCACTGTATGGAATCGTGCGCGGAGAATTGGCTGTTTTTTTATATCAATGGCATCTGTGTATTCGCACGAAGCCGCTGGGTATTATCTTCAAATATTGTTATCCACATGCTGAAGTTCATGATTCGGGGTCCTGGGTCCTGGGTAGACCACGCAAATGGAAAAACACAGGAGCGATGGCGATTTCCGACAAAAGATTGAATGGATATGATGTTTATCAGCATAGAGATCGGAAGAAAGCCTCCAGGAAGGCAGAATGCACATGTTTCTGAGAAATCCTCACAATTTATAAATAAAAGTGGGGTCATGAAGCCATGCAACACAGACACAAAATCTCATATATTCCGACTCTCAACAAACATCTCGCACACGCCAACTCCGCTTTCTGTATTGCAATATAGGCACGCACTATGAATACATCTTGCCATAGAACACAGATGCACAGTCCATTTTCCAGCTGTTACGCTGTCGTTCTCCTTCAGACCTACGCATCCTCTCTCTCTCTCTCTCTCACACACACACACACACACACACATACACAAAGTGATCAGCTGGCTACATGCACTTGCAAAATCTGCCACTTATTTCACAAATACAGATAATTGCTAAACGCCGATCGAGCAGTTTGGACGCCGATTCTGCAACACGATAGATCAACGACTGTCCAGAAGCTTTTGCTCTAAGACCAGTGAGCTTTTTGTTGCACGCTTAGCCTTCTCCATGCTTTTCCTCCCAATTTCATTCTCCGTCTCTTTTCCGGAGTCGTTCTTACATGCAGATGAGACGATGAGCCACTGTATATCAATGAACATGTAACGCCTTTACGGTTCTTTCTGTGTGTGCGTGTGCAATGAATGAGAGAGAGAGATATGTTGAGCAGCTATCAGTTTATACATAATATGAAACAAGCACATGATCTTTTATGAACCTCCATCCAATGTCAATGTCAAAAGGCAGCAAAACATACAATAAACAGTTTTACATTCTTTCATAGAATGAATTTTCAAATCCATTGACATAAAGCTCATGGAAAACACCACATTACAGACTGAATTGAATAAAATTTAAAGTACATCATCATGCAAGAACTAAAAATAAACCACCTCTCTCTCTCTCTCATTCGCTAGCTACCTCGCTCTTGTTGGACCTTGCAAAATAAAAAATTCTAGAGAGAGATTAAAAACATGAAGAATCTCTTCGTTAACCTATCTTCATGGAACCAAAAGAGACATAAAACATAGGAACTACAAAAAATTCAATCAGGTAAAGTTTTTCTACTAAGAGTACTCTACCTTTCTCTCATACAACACTTTTTCAGATTCCTTCATCTTCATGCTCAAATCTAACACACAAATTTCATGCGACAACTTTCTAGAGAGAGAATGTAAAAACTTATTGTTACAAAATTTTGCAGACATAATCAGAATATCCTAAACATAAAATTTCATTATTACCTACATTTATTTTTTTTTGGGTGGAAAATCAATATGGCATCTTACAATTGTCATAACCCAAGTGAAATGCATTAGAAATGTTTTTGCAGGAAGAAACATGCATGGAATTTTGCACCATTCTTTGAACAAACAAAGTTCCCAATTGGAACTTTTATATACTTGGCTTTTGAACCTTATGCATGCTACACCTCTTCCAATGAAGATGTAAATGTTTTTTTCATACACAAATTATGCACATGAAATTTATTACATGGGCTTATGCTTCAAAATATGGAAAAGAGAATCTACATAGTGTTTGAGGATGGTGGAATCAATACCCTATAAATAATCATAGGTTAAGTAATTTCGATTCATGATTGAATGGATAATAAAGACATCATTTTTCTAGTTATAAATTGATCCCTTCAAGGAAGTTCGCTATTTTTGGAAACTTAGACCTATTCAGAGTTTTACATAATTCTTCTAAGAAAATGGAAGATCTAAAGAAGAGGTAAATTAGAGGGTGGTAAGATACATCGAATACCATTTACTTATGTCGTAGAAGTAGAGTAAAATTCAATGGAAATAGAAGCTACGATCTTCGTTAGATTAAATGTATGATTGGCCAATAAACTATTCGTTTAAAGCTAAAAATACCTAATTATGTCCAATGATATATCTAGTTTAAGATGAAAACTAGATATATTATCATTTGACATAAGAAAAGTCTTTCAAATTACATTGAAACAAAGGAACCAATGATAATTCAATCTTTTAGATTAGTTATTTTCAAGCTATAAGTATCATTGAGACTTGGCAAGCTAAAATTTCCATTTGGCATGAGCACTAGAACTACTCTTTAATGCAATCAACAAGTTACAAGTCAAAAGAGTAATAGCTCTCACTTGATTACACTAGAAGAAGGACTCATCCCAAGGCTAAAGCTAAATTTACCTTTAATGAAGTGGAAGTGTAACCCAAATGATATGGGAAATCTAGGCTTACATTATGTGTGAAGTGGATTTGGTGGTATAAGATGCCGAGTTTATGGATAATAAAAGCTTGAACTTAGGGATAAGTGTTCTCCAAGCTTGGATGAAATGACCCAAAAAGATATAAATAATTCTTTTAACCAAGTCAATCAATGAAGAGTTTAAAAAATAAATAAACTCTTTCAAACTCTGATAAAGATTAATAGAAAGAGCACCATGATCTTTACTATTCCCTTAGGTAGTTTTTAATGAAAAGAATTGCTAAGGGGAGAAAAAAGTCCCCAATTCCCCATATGTTATGCTCTTGGAAGATCAAGATTAAAGGTCTCTTGATGCTTTGTGGGTCAAAACATTGAAAATAAGTTGTTAGGGTTTTAAAGCATATCCTAAAGGTATCTTGATGCTTCATGGGTCAAAAGAACATCAATTGTGGATTTTAATAGTAAAGACCCAATGACAAATATTTCAGATTTATACCCAAGTGAAATCCATGGGTAAAACATTGAACATGAGAATGAGGAAAAAGGATCTAATTTAGAAAGACTTAGTTTTATCTCTTATTTGGCTAAAAGAAAAGATATCAGATGGTTCAAAGATCAATTCAAACTTTACAATTGATGAGGTTAGTCACACCACATTAATGTTTAACCAAATAGTCTTGAAGATCAAGTGAAATTAGTTGTGTTCTATACCAGAGCCAAGTTCTTTCCTCTTATAATTTGGTTCCATAAGTTATAGAATATGAGTTAGAGAGCATTAAAGAAGATAGAAAATGTGAAATACAAAAGTACAAACATATAATATGGATTGGATGAAGAACCCATTGTTATGTAATGGTGGCATTTGACTTCTCTTGAGTACTTTTACTTGATGGCTAGAAACAAAAGGGACTCATCATCCAATAGAATACATCAAGAATATAATTGTATGGAAATAGGAATTTCTTTACTTATCCTCTCAAAACTAAGAAAAATTGTTCCATCAAGTTAGAAAATATTCTCTTTCAAAAAACATGAAGTATTGGGAGTTAGAAATAAAGAGAGGATTAATGCCTAGGAGTTTGAAAGTAGAATCCAAAGATTGAATCTCTGAATCTTCATCCAAAATTATGACATGAATTCAAGTAATAAAAAGATGATCTAAAGAACAAGGCATGGAACAAAGTTCTGAAATATCATCTTTGGAACCTAAGGTTTTTTTTTTTTAATATAAAGGAAGTTTGGCATTAGCCTACTCTCCCGGACTTGAATTAAATAAAGAAAGAAAAGTACAACAGAAGGGGACTAGTGCCCACGGGACCCCCCTGCTTTGTGGAACCTAAGGTTTACATGACAATTCAAGTTACGAAGTAAATGAAAATCATAAGAAAGATCTACTTACTATGTAAACATATGATATAAAGATTGTTGAAAACTCAAGAAGATCTCTATGGATCCAAATAGGTTAAGTATCAATACAAAGACTGAGGAATTGGTCGGAATAACCCATTCGTATAAATACTTGTGACCTTAAAGATTGTAGATCTTTCCTAAAACTATGAGTTCACATCTTGGGCATAGTAAAATGAAGCTACAAAGGTCTTAATATTTTTGGAAGAATAAGTCAAATAAAATACATTTCAACCAATTGAAGTCTTCAAAATCCTGATTGAACTCTATGATATTTAATATATTAAAATGGAATCTCAAAAATAGAGTTTCAAAAGATCCTTAATCCCATTAATGGAAATTCTCTCCTAAGGCAAAGGATATGAACTAGGAAGTTGATACACTCATATAGTTCTAAGGAGAATCAATGAGTGGTGGTTATAAAAGGATTCCCCTCTATTTAGATAGATGCTTTTAGTAGAGGCAAATTTGAAGAATGAAATCCACCCATTTCATTTGCCTTAAGGTGTAGAGTATGAGTACACCTAGAAATTTTAATGGAAATTGTTATGGGAATAGATTATGAAAGATTCATCTTTTATTTGGATCAAGATAGGATTTGACTAAATAGATGAATCTAATAAGAAATTCTTAAGCTAGATAAAAGTATACACCTATTTTGCTACGATCATGCTCAAGTGCTGCATAGAAATCAACCAAGATAGCAATTCAATTGGAAATACATAGGATCCACTTAATTCACATATTTCTACTATGGAGGCCTAGTTTTCACCTACCTAAAATAGTGAAATAGGAACATATATTATCTTCAACCCTTTTCATCATTTCCATACTTCACACTTTATTTAGTTTTTCATGTCAAAAATTAGATGAGGCTTTGAATGATTTGTGCATGTATCACACTACATATCGATTCTCCTCTTTCTAGATTCATTTTGGATAGGATTCCTTGTTGAATGAAAAGGAAAACGAGATAGATAAATGTGAGAAGTAATCGAAGTTTGCAGAGATGAGAGGGTCCTACAAAAAACCTACTCCAAACTAGCCTATGTTTCAATTGAAATCTCTAATAAACTTCCTACAACTCCGATATATGCAAAAACATGCCTATAGTACCTTGTAGCATTGATCTCAAGCATTTGTGTCAAAATAGATAACTTTTGAACTATATGCATGTAGACAAAACCTTCTATTTATGGAAGAAGGCAATCAAAAAACTACTTACCACACATAGTTGTCTAGGAATTGAGCCAAATCCTTTTGCATATCTTGAAATAATCAAGTACAATGAGCTAAAAACATTTATTTGATGAATTTAAACTGAATATGCTATGAGTTAGATACATAAGAATGTAGGGGGAGGCTCATGTAGAGACACAATCACAAAGATTTGTTTATATCTGAGTGCATGCAACTTCAATGCCTAAAATATTTTGTATGTGAACTTATAAGATTGTTAGTTTTCATGATCCAATTGATAAAGAAGACTATGAGACCATGTAATCAATCTAGTAGCTTATAGAATTTAATAGAGTCACAAAAGTATACTACAGTAGTGAACAATGAACAAAGTAGATGATGAAACTTGAAGTAAATGTATTGCAAAGTAAATTATGATACACTGAGCTATTGGAGAACTTGAAGAGCCTCAAGTTAAGGAAACTTTACACTCAAGATAGAGTGATATGATTGATGATGTTCCATGACTAAACAAACATTGTATATGTATGCTTTACAAAAGTGACTCTTTTATTGATCTCACCAAATTTTCTTCCATAAATTTAGGACCTTATTTGAATTTTGAGTTCAAATGAATTCATGGATTTGGGTCTCAATACATGCACTGGGTTTTCCCTTAAAATATCCTTTTACATTTGGATAAAATGGCATACTATTTGAACTTTAGAAGGAATCAGATAGTGTATGTGTATACATATCACTTTAGCTCATAGTTCAATGAAGTCTAATATTTATGGTCCAAAACTTAGGATTTCAATATGTAACAATAGCTCCCCTTGAAGCCTAAGATCCTTGAAATTTCAATCCTTTTTTATTTCTTGAATTCCAATCATAGATTTGAACCTACTAAGCTTCAATTACTCCAAAGCTTTATCATCATGTCTCCATGTTGTTGTTGAGTAGATACATATAAGAGCTCAATTTCTTTGCTTTTAATCTTCTCCCTAATATAATGATAATGAACCTCAATGTGTTTCATCCAAGCATGATAAAGAAGATGAGATAGCAAAAGTAGGTTACTTCTTTGAAAACCAAGAGATGAGGTTTTCGCTAGCATATCTTTGATGTGCTTCTTTTGAGTAAGGTGCATAACATTCTCTGTATACACTACCTCCAAAGCTAAGGAAATAAGTGAGCATCCCTAAGTCACTGATCTTGAATTCCTCCTTCATTTGATGATGGATTCTTTGAGTTCCTTTTGCATCATTACCTTTAAGTATAATTGCATCCACATAGACACAAAAGTATATATCTTCTCCATGTGATCCCTTGATAAATAAGGAAGGATCTACTTTTCTCACCACATACCCTTTATCCTCCAAGTAGGTTATTAAGTATTTCAACAACGATGCAACACACTCTCCTTCTCAAGAGCTCTACGATGATACCCTTGCATTAATAGATCGAGCTTCAAATTTTGTACATAGTACTCCAGATAGGCTTGTAGAATACATAGAAAAGGCATAGTACACATACAACACACTCAAATTTCTTAGGTGTTGCAAAATGGGATCAAACTTACAATCTGTGGCTGACCACACAACTATATGTTTTATTGAAGAACATATACAAAAGTGTTTGACAACCATTTGGCCTTTCACAGACACACTAACAATAACAGTCTCCCACTAAAGGCCAATATGGCCAAATTGACTATGGGAGAAAAATAAAGAATGATAAAGAATACCTGGGTGTAAGTATACAAACTATACCTCCCACCTCATGGGTATGTTACACAATATAAAATTAACTATGTAAGATCATGAATCAAGTAACCCCCATCAAGTGACAACAATGTCAAAAGCTATCATATGGTAGAGTTTTAGCAAAAACATCTATAGCATTATCTCGAGTATGAACCTTATCAAGAATAATGCATGAAGTGGCTAACCACTCTCTCATGAAGCAATACCTTACCTAAATGTGCTTGATCTTTGCATGATAGAACACATTCTTAGCCAAAGCAATGGAACTTTGACTATCATTGAGCAAACAAGGTACATGCTGAAGTAAACCCATATGATGAGCAATATGAGAAAGCCACAATGCTTTCATAAATGCCTCACTTGCTACAACATACTCTACTTTAGTAGTGGAAATAGTTGTACATTCTTGACGACGAGATCTCCAAGAGATAGCACCTCTAGCAAAATGAAAACTTTACCTTGATGTAGAGTTACCATTTTCTACACAACCAACATAATCAAAATTTGTGAAAGCAATAAAGGATGCCTTCCCTCTACCCAAGCATAGACACTTATCCTTAGTGCCACTCACATATCTCAAAATCATCTTAACTACTTCTCAATGATCCTTGCTAGGATTAGACATATATCTACTCACAATTCCCATTGAAAATGCAATGTTTGGTCTCGTAGCTACCATAGCATACATGAGACTACCAACAAGAGACTGATAAGGAATTTTTGTCATGAATTCCTTTCCCTCATCTGATTTGGGGAAATCATCCATGCTCAATTTCACATATGTTGGTAAAGTTGTACTCAATGCCTTTTCACCCTACATATTGAACCTGTGAAGTACTTTGGATATGTACCCACTTTGACACAAGTATATGCATCTTTTACTCCTATCATGAGTAATTTGCATGTCAAGAATAATTTGTTTGGCATCCCCTAATCCTTCATATCAAATGTCTCACTCAACTTCTTTTGAGAATTGATAAGACATAAGAGGACTTCCCAACAATCAATATATCATCAACATAAAGTATCAACCATATCAAGGTGCCAATTGAGCATCTCTTTATGTAGAGACAATGGTCCTCATTGCTTTAAGAGTAGCCTTGAGACTTCATATAAGAATCAAACGTTTGGTACCATTTTTTGGGGGATTTCTTAAGTCCATATAAGCTCTTCTTTAGCATACAAACTAGAATTTCTTTGCTACGAGCTACATAACCCTCTGGTTGTTCCATATAGATCTTGTTTGTAAGATCTCCATGCAAGAAATTAGTTTAATTCACATCCATTTGGACAATCTCTAAGTCCATTATAATGAATCCAAGGAACAGCCACATGGTAGTTATCTTAACCACTAGAGAGAAGATTTCCTTGAATACAACACTATGTTGTTGCATAAAACCCTTTGCAACAAGTCATGTTTTATACTTTGGAGAAGCACTATATGATGTGAATTCAGCTTATATACCAATTTACATGGTAAATATTTCTTGCCCTTTGGAAAAGGTGCTAAATCCCAAGTATCATTCTTGCAAATAGAATCACACTAACTCTTCATGGAATGTTCCCACTTGACATGATCCTTTGTCCATATAGCCTCTTTGTAGCAAGAGGGCTCATCAAAATCTAATAGCATAACAAAATCCAAATATAGAGCATATCTATCGGGTGGATGTGAGACATGGGCAAAACATCTGAATGGTTGGTGAACAAGAACGTTTGTAGACTAATCTGATCGGAAATTCTCCATAAGATGCCTATGTGCAACATTTTTATGCATGCTCACTAGATAAATAGTATCCTTAAACACTACTCTTCTCACTTGAACCTCCTAATGGGTTGTTTATGCATCTTAAACTCATTGAAAATGACATCACTACTTTTGATCACTGACCATGTTGCACGATCCCATAAGTAGTAACCAATTTGGCCTTCTCAAGCATAATCAAGAAAAATGCATTGCTTTGACTTATGGTACAATGTTTGTGTAAGATTGTTGGGTATATGAACATATGCTTCACACCCAAAAACTAAAAAATGATCATAATATGGTGGATTCTCTATCCATAAATCTTGCTCCACTTTTAAACCTTTGGTAGTACTAGGTGAAAGGCTAATCACATGAACTGCATTCGATGCTTCTTCTACCCATAATCATTGTGAAAATGTTTGCATGATGCAACATAGAAACTACTATATCATGAATAGTTCTATTCACATTGCAACTATGCAATTTTGTAATGGAGTATAAGAAGTTGTAAACTCTCTACAAATTCCTCTAGAATGATAAAAAAGGCTAGATTTATGTGAGGTATACCCACACCCATTATTTGACCATGAAGCCTTAATCTTAGCCCCTTTTTTAGTCTCAATTGAAGCAATCCATTTTTTGAAGATAGGGAATACCTCATCCTTTGATTTGATAGGATATACCTAGACTTTTCCAGTAGCATCATCTATGAAAGTTACAAAGTAAAGAGAACCACCTAATGAACTTGTGGGCATAAGACTGCACACATCTGTATGAACAAGATCTAAAGGATGAATTGGAGACTCAATGTGCATCTTACACACATTCCTAGTTTGCTTTCCATATTGATGATGCTCACAAAATGAAAAATCTAAGAAAGGTATCACATGTAAGTAGCTAGAATGAGAAAGATTTTCCATTCTGCTATAAGATATATGGTCCAAATGGCCATACCAAATACAATCCATAGGCTATTCAGTAACAACTAACAATTCTTCTTTCTATGATACAAATAAATGATAAAGTGAGCCAACTTTTCTTCCTTTTGCAATAACCATATTTCCCTTTGATATGCAAAAGGACTGAGCATAGAAGACCACATTGTAACCAAGGTCATCAAGTTGACCAACTAACATCAAAGTCTATGATAATTGAGGTACATGGCATATATTATGCATATAAACTTTGAACCATCAATAAATTGCAAAACCACATCTCCAATCTAGACAACGTCACACTAGTAAGATTTATCAAGCCTCATAGTACCAAGAGACATTGCTACATAAGTAGAGAACCACTCTCTATGTGGTGTCACATGGAAAGAGGCACTTGACTCTAACAACCATGTGTGGAAAGAGAACTAGCCATAAGTGCCTCAGTAGGCACAATACTGTCAAGCTTCCACACATCAACATCATCATAAATAGCGTTAATTTCTTCAACCTTCATAGTCAAACTAGATGGTACATGTAGCTATTTAACATGCCCATCAACATTCTGTCCTTTACCTTTAGCATTCTTTAAGGTTGTGTCCTTTCTTATGAAAATAATGTCATTCGATCTCTTTTCCTTGATTTACTTCTACTCTTATTCTTCTGATCATTCTTTTTCGTGTTCTTTCTCCTACCATGTTGTTGATTCTTTCCTTGGTAAGAATCATGAACCTTATATGCATCCCCACTCTAAGTGCCAACTATATATTTTCTATGAATCTCATCACTCAAAAGTGCTCAAAATATGTCATCATAGACCAATTTACCACTAGGTGCAATATTGATAATGGCGTGCAAAATGTATCCCATGATGATGGCAAGGTGCATAAAAACAAGATTGCTTTCATTTCAATATCCATCTCCATTTTTTGAGCCTCTAACTGAGAGAATATAGGATCAAACTCATTCAGATGAGCAACAACACTATTTGTGTCCTTCATGAAAATGTCATATAACTTTCTTATCAGATACAAATTACTTGATTCCATTTCTTTTTCATATGTATTGCATAACTTCTTCAAAAGCTCCTTTTCACTTTCACCATCCAATATTGTAAAGTAAATATTATCTGCCACGTGCAATCAAATGGTAGACCTAGCCACTTCATTGGAATCATCCCAATCATCTTCATCCATGTTAGTAGGCTTAATTGAGATTCCTTTTATTGACTTCCATTGCCTCCTCTATATCAACAAATCTTTAATCTGATTCTTCCATAGAGTAAAGTTTGCACCATCAAATTTTCATATCTCAAAATGGTCTTTTCCTTGTAAGTTGTAGCTCCTCTTGGGGACATTGGCACTAGAACATGATCCAAAAGGCATGCATGAGATCTTGGATGCCATGATGATAGAGTATTGAGTAGAATGATAATGCAGCTAGAAGAGTCCAAACACCACTAAGTCTCAAAGATGCTAGATTCTGGGAAAAACAACTAGAGTCTCCACACAAAAATGGATAAATGAATAGTAATGACCAACCAAAAGGATTATGTCAGAATATATGTTCTCACACCAATAAGTGGGAGTAAATCAACCATTGTAGAGTTGATAAAATAAAAAATCTAAAAGTCACCTCTGCAAAATAAGCATATGACTAGTGTGAAAAGCTCATAAAACTACAATTATTGAGTTGTAAACTTGCATAGTCGATCACTGACTCCACTTCATATAATCAATTAACTAAAAGAAGAAAACTAGGCTTATTGAGCACCTATGCACAAGTATCATACATCTCCTATGGCGAGGCTAGCTAAATCTTCCACATGCATCACCAAAGAGACCCTGACATATGGGTGTCTCCTAGTTAAGAAAATCTCACCATGACCCTCTTTATCAACTTCGAAGGCTTTACGCAAATACATAACCATATATCAATGACCACATGGACGTACATAAACAATATCCAAGGAAGTGTATATACTATTTATGTGATCAATATATGCAGTAAAATGGCATTGAAAACAGCCCAAACACTAGCCAAAAACATGTGCAAGTGTTTGTCAATTGGATTGTTTTATCCTAAGGGAGTATCAATACCGTCAGATTTACATGCTTTTTTTGACTCTAATTGGGCTAGTTGCTATGACACTTTTGTGTCCACTAGTGGCTTTTGCTTCATGCTTGGTAGCTCATGTATATCTTGGTTGAGCAAGAAGTATCCTATTTTGGCCACTTCTAGTTGCGATCTGATTATAGGGTAGCTCTCACATCAATTGTTGAGTGTGTGTGGCTGAGATGCTTTATGGATAATTTGGGTGTTGTTCAGTATTTTGCCAACACCATCTTCACTGATAGTTAGAGCACATTGGTAGTTTCTAGGAACCTTGTGTTCCATGCTTGCACTAAACACATTGAGGTGCACTATCATTATGTTAGGGAGAGATTCTATGTTGGAGAGGTTAGTTTTTCATACGTGCCCACATAGGAGAACATTGGAGACCTTTTCACAAAGGCTCTGCCTAGGGAGAATTCGAAGCTTTCTACAAAGCTTTGGGCTTACTTCCTTTTGTGGATTGATTCCACATAGCTTGGCACTTCCTTATACATGAGTACTAGCTCCTCATTCACCACATCACTCCCAAGTGGATTTGGTGATATATTTGGGTAGTGATGTGTGTAAACACACTAGGACCACCGGGGAACTTTTCTCCATCTTTAGGAGGTTTTTTTATCCCCAGCTTGTATATACACCTATAAACCTAATGGGTAACTTATCTTTGTACATCCTCTTGGTAATACATTCAGTATTGTGTGTTGCGCTCCAAGCTTCTTCTTCTTTCTTGTATTGATCATGTGCTTCCATGGACCTCAAACTCCAACAATTACAACTATAATTATAGATAATGCATCTAATTTTTGAAGTAAAAAATGAATATACAAAAGAATTATGAATTTATTACATGGGTTCCATGTGCTACTCATACATTAAATTTACTTTTGAAAGATATAAGCTAATTATCTTTAATCAAACAAAGTTTTTAAGATAAAAATTATGCCATAAAATTTATAAGAGAGCATCAATTTTGATATTCATTCTTTGGTTTGAGGTACTCCAACAAAGAAATTCAAATATTTTTTGCTACACATTTTGGGATAGTGTATATTGTACTTATTGGTTTATAAGAACTTAAGCCACGACTTGTGAAAATGATTCTTGATTGAAGATGGAAGGTATGGGTGGAGAAAAGTATATTTGATTATGTTAGAGGCTATACAAAAATTCAGAGACTTGAATTATTTATCAGTAAGAAAAAAAACAAAGGCTGTATCATTAGCAAAGAAATGATGGACTTAAATGCATACTCATTTATATGGAGAAATATTTGTATTCAATTTAGCATTGCAATTGAATGGTCAAAGATCCAACAAAGAAGTCATGCCAAATTTTAGAACATCATGCCAATGACTAGTTGCACACAAAAATACTCAAGTTGCATTTCATGAGAGGGTATCTTATGTAAAGCAAGAAGGAATTTTTGGAGATCCATGGCACATTGAAGCTATTTAAAAGCATCCACCTCTTGTATGGTGGAAAGAGTGCAGAGGTGAAATGATAAAGTTACAATATGCATGTATGAGAGTGTTTCTAGTAGCAACTTCAAGTGGTAGTTGTGAATGTATTTGAAGTGCATACTCATTAGGATGTGCATTAATTAATTTTCAAGAATTGATAGAATTTCAGTTGATAGTACATAAAAAATCTATTGTATTGGAAAAGAGATCTACCAATAACATACTAATAAGAGTTTTAAGAAGAATGGTAAGAGAGAATAAAAAATATTGGGATGTAAAATTAGAGTCTATCGTACATATAAAGTTAATTATAAAATAATTAGATCAATCTACCAATTTATTTTGGTTGAAATGTATGAAAGGAAGTTTTACAATCTGATTCAAGTTGAAAACATTTCAATTTTCTAAATAGTTGCAATTTACACTTTAGTTATACTACAAATAAATCAATGATCAAACTTAAAACTTGAAAACTAGTAAGGTTGTAATCTTAGCCTACACTATTTCACAT
>CM035420.1:141650466-141657966 GCA_020310875.1 Ceratopteris richardii | reverse complement strand
CCATAGTTAATGAGTCTATGGTTAAAGTTTGAGAGCTTAATTGTAAATAGGCTGAGAGAATTATGTGTAGGAACATTTGTATGTGAGAAGTGTTGAGTGTCTCTTGAAACAGGTGCAATCTCGATGGCCAAAGAATTGATCAATTCTCAGTGCACAATGCAAAGTTTTACAGAAATGAGGAGTCAAAATCTAATTTGGAAGGTAAGCCATCTATGGCTAAAATCATTTGCTTAAAGGGGTTTCACTTTGGGAGAACCATGTGTTAGAAGTTGCAGGTGTTAAAATCGACAATACTGGAGAACAGTTTTAGATATAGGTGAAGTGTTTGACTCATTCTCAAGATATACTTAATCTTTTGGAATGATTTAACTTAGAGAAGGTGCGCAAACTATAGGCAACATCTTGTGCAAAGTCTTATAGAAAACTTTACACATTTGATTAGCCAATGAGTGACTTATGTGCAACAGACTTTTTGAGTATCAACTAACTTCACAGTTTGTTCAAGATTTTGGTAATTGAGCATTGATCCTCCAAATTGGTAAAGGTTTTGAGTTATTCTTGATATAGATGTGCTCTAATTTCAAGTATAGCTGGTTCTTTTGGAGATTAACACTCTCCATCAGTGGTATCAGAGCTCCAATTATCAAAATTGAAGAAAGGAGGACCCCAACTGTGGCATACATACAAAAATTAACACGAAGTTTCAAAAGGTGAAAGCTATCAAGAAGATCAAAAGGAACTTCATTGAAAGTAAATGTACACTTATTCCTCATAAAGGCTGAAGAGTTTAATACACCGGTGAAGAAAGGATCGGAGATTCTCTTCAGATAGAGAAATTGGATAGAGAAAACTATCCAGCTTGTTGAATGAGGATGAAAGCTCATCTAATGAGCAAAGAATTGATAGGTTACATTACACGTGAAGAAGAAAAGCCACAATTCGGAGATCCTAGTGTTCCAACGAGGGATGAACTATCAGATTTGGAGACTTGGATGAAGAGAGATGCTCAAGCAAGGAGCATTATCTACATGGGAGTCAATGACTACTTGCTACCTCATATTAGAGGTCTTGAAAGTGCAAGTGATATATGGAATGCTTTGGAGCAGCATTTCCAAAACACTACAAAGTCAAGGAAAGCATCTTTGTGGGCAGAATTTACCACATTCAAGAAGAAGGCCTCTCAATCCATCTCTAATTATGTAACAAGGATGAAGGACATTGCAAATGCATTAGGAGCAGGTGATGAAGATATTGAGGAGGATAAATTGTTAAGGTAAATCCTCACAGGTTTGAGAGGTGATGAGAAATGGAAGCCATTCATTTTGTCTACTAAATTGTCACTAGATCATTTTACTCCTGATTTAAATCAGTTGCTAGGACACATGCTAACCTTTGAGCAGGATGTTAAAGGTGAAGGTGATAAAAGTGCAGGTCAAGCAATGTATTCAAAAAATAAGAAGAAGAATAGCAAAGGTAAGCAACACGCAAATGAAGATGAAGGTACAACTAGCCAAGCTAACTTCCTAAGAGGAAGAGGAGGTGGCAAAAGTAGAGGAAGAGGCAAAAGTAATAAAGATGGAGTCAAAGCTTGCTGGATTTGTGGTAAGACAAATCACTTAGCCCATGATTGTTGGCATAATACTCAGAATAATGGTGGATATAATCAAAACTTTAATTCAAGAGGAAGAGGTGGCAAAAAGCAAAGAGGTAATTTCAGAGGTAGAGGTAGTAGAGGTTACTTTGGAAGAAATGCAGATAGAGGATTCCAAAGTCAATCCTACAACAATACCTACTACAATTATGCTTCAGATTAGAAGGAGGATTCAACCTTGATTATGAATGCAAGAAGACCAAAGAGTCTTCTGCATTGACTCAGGGTGTAGCAATAACTTGAGTGGTAACATAGCCTTGATGAATGATTTAGAGAATAAGGTAACTAATCGTATAGTTCAAACAGGTGATAATAGAAAGCATAATGTGAAGTCAATTGGATCAGTGAAGGCCAAGGATGGAAGTACTCTTCTGAGTAAGGTTTTGTATGTTCCTACAATTCCAAAGAATCTGATAAGTGTAGGGCGAATTGTTGAAAAAGGTTATGAAGTAAGGTTCACTAATGAAGGAGTTTTTGTGGAAGGCCCTAGCAATGGGTATAAACAAACTGTTTCAGGAAAGAAAGAAGGAAGACTCTTCACATTGAAGATTCAAGGTAATGTTGGTCATGCCTTGTTCACTTATGGAGGACATAAGGTCTATGAGTTAGATCTTTGGCACAAAAGGCTTGGACATTTCAATGAAGGAGGTCAACATATGACATACAGATGTGAGGCATGTCAATTAGGTAAGGGTCATAAGCAATCTTATTCCAAGCATGGTTTTATGTATTCAGAGAAGCTTGAGTTGGTACACACAGATGTGTGGGGACCATCAAAGGATTTCAGTATCAATGGTTCAAGATATTATGTGATTTATGTTGATGATGCTACCAGGTGGATCACTATCTATGTGATCAAAGATAAATCAGAGGTATTTAATACATTCAAACATTATCATGTGTATACAGAAAGAATTACAGGTCAAAAGTTGAAGAGACTAAGGTTAGATGGAGGGGGAGAGTATTTCTCTAATGAGTTCAATGATTACTTATGGAATGTAGGTATAAAAAGGGAAGTTACTTGCAGGTACTCTCCTCAACAAAATGGTGTAGCAGAGAGGAGAAATAGAACACTTGTGGAGTTTTCAAGATCCATGATGAAAGAGAAAAATTTTCCCAATTACTTGTGGGCTGAGGCTGTAAATACAGCTACGTATTTGGTCAATAGGTTACCATGTAAGGCTTTGCAGGGTATGACACCATATGAGGCATGGTGGGGTAAGAGACCTACCTTAGATCATTGCAAAGTGTTTGGTCGTTTAGCCTATGCATGTGTGCCATCTCAATTGAGGCATAAATTGGAACCCAAAGCTGGAAAATATGTGTTTATTGGATATGATGATAAGTAGATGGGATATAGGTTGTGGAGTCCATCCAAAAAACAATTTCTTGTATCAATGTTACATTTGATGAACAAGGTACTTGGTATGCAAGTACAATCAATATTCATGCAGGTGATGAAGAAGTTGTGCATCAGAAGAAAGGTAAATCAAAGGTCGAGATATTTAATGAAGAAGAGAATAATGAAGTACAGGTTGAAGTTGAAGAAGTTCCAAGGTTTGATCCAAAATGTGACGAACCAGAAACCTCAAGAAGTGGAGAACTTAGAAGGTCATCAAGACACAAATGGCAACCCACAAGGTATAGCTATGACACTTCTTTTCTAGCTACTCTAGACTATGCTTACATGATGAAAGTAGATGAAGACCCTTCTACATATGAAGAGGCAAAAGGTAAGGAAACTTGGGACAAAGCAATGCAAGAAGAGGATGATGCATTGATGGAGAATGAAACATGGGATTTGGTTCCTAAACCAAATAGTCAGATGATCATTGGATGCAAGTGGGTCTACAAGAAAAAGAGGTATGCAGATGGAAGTGTGTCTAGGTATAAAGCTAGACTTGTTGTGAAAGGGTTTGCTCAGACATATGAAATAGATTATGATGAGACCTATAGTCTTGTGGCAAAGATGACAACCATCAGGACACTCATAGCCATTGCTGCATGTAAAGGTTGGAAATTATGTCAATTAGATGTGAAGAATGCTTTTTTAAATGGTTATATTTCAGATGATGTTTTCATGGAGCAACCACAAGGATTCAGAGATTTAAGGTATCTAGATCATGTATGTAAGCTCAAGAGAGCTTTGTATGGTTTGAAGCAGGCCCCAACGGCATAGAATTATAGACTTGTGAAGTTATTCAAGGAACTTGGTTTTCACGTATCTAAAGCAGATAGTAGTTTGCTTGTTAAAGCAAGTGATGATGGGTTCATTTACATGTGAGATATGTTGATGATATAATTCTTATAGGTACAGATGAGAAGGGCATACAAAGTCTTAAGAAGCAAATGGAGAAAGAATTCAAGATTAGTGACTTGGGAGACTTGTCATATTTCTTGGGCATGGAGATCTCATACACTCAACATGGAGTGTATGTTACTCAAGAGAGGTATTTGAAGAGCTTGTTGGTCAAGTTTAAAATGGATGATTGCAGGGTAGCACCTACTCCAATGGAGGTGAATCACAAATTGAGAAAATATTGAGGAGAAGATTTCAAGGATATGAAGTTATATCAAAGTCTGGTTGGTAGTCTTATCTATGCTACATTAACTAGGCCTGACTTGTCATATGTGTAGATATATTTAGGTAGTGATGTGTGTGAACACTCTAGGACCGCAGGGGCACTTTTTTCCCTCTTTAGGAGGTTTTTTTCCCCCGGCTTGTATATATGCCTATTGCCCTAATGGGCTACTTATCTTTGTACATTCTCTAGTAATACATTCAGTCTTGTGTGTTGTGATCCAAGCTTCTTCCTCTTCCTTGTGCTGTTCGCGTGCTTCCGCAGACGTCTATCTCCAACAATTGGTATCAGAGCAGGTCGTCGCTTCTTCTAGGGCGCCGTCGACACTCCTCCGTTTGTAGTCTCAGATTCACACGAAATTTGGTGAGCATACTCAGGGTGTTTTCGAGATCAAAACAGCTTCGCTTTGTGGTGCCGAAATCGCGATCTGAGCTCGTTTCGGCCTCCGAACGCACTATCGAGTGCTTGTGCAGGCTATTTCGTCCTTTTGTGCCAAAGGTATATACCAGTTTCTGTTTGCCAGTTTAAGCGTCTCGAAGTCTGCTACAGGTCTAGCAGAACTCGTTTGGGCAGTTCTGTTCAACTTTTTGAGATACAATCAATTTTCTGCATCAAGGTATTTTAGTCACCGGCCATGGCTGAAAGCAGTGATGTATTCCGTATGTTGGCTGTTGAGGATAAGTTGGATGGTACCAACTACCCATTATGGGCTTATATGATGCGACATGTACTGGTTGCAAAAGGATTGTGGAACATTGTGCAGGGTGTTGAAAGACGTCCTGTTACACCTGTAACGACAGGTACTGCAAATACAGGTGTTGGAGCTGATGAAGATGGTGTCGAAGATGATATTCCGCAGATTCCTGTTCGTGCTGCTGTTTCTGTTGCACCTACTGCAGAGCAAATTCGTTAGGATGGCAGAGATGCCCAAGCACATGCATTGATAGCTTTGTCTGTCAAACGTGCCATTATTCCTCACATTCGCTCTTGCAGAACAGCAAAGGATGCTTGGGATACACTTACCACTTTGTACCAGGCTAGGAATGAGGCTCGTGTTGCTTACCTCCGAAAACAGTTGGAGAGTGAGCACATGAATGAAGGTGATTCGATGGACAGTTTTCTTACAAAGATCAAAGACCTGAAGGAACAATTGATTTCTGCTGATGAGGTTATACCAGATAGCTCACTTGTGCAGACCGTTCTGAATGGCCTTCCTGATTCATATCAGAGTTTTGCCTCTACTCTTCGATTGATGATGAAAGGCAATCCGAATGCCTTGTCATTTGAGGAATTAGTCTCTGTTCTGTTGCAGGAAGATCAGTCCAGGCAGAACAGGTCCATTATGCGTGTTGCAGATCAAGCTTTCCTGGCTAGTCAGAAGGGCAAAGGAAAATGGAGCTCTTCTACTAGTAAGCAGAAATCTACAAATGCTGCACAATCGAAGAACCAGGATAAAGATGAGAAGAAATCAGAAAAGCAGAAATTGTTCTGCAAGTACTGTAAAGGAAATGATCATATTATAAAGAACTGTCCAAAACTGGCTGCTAAAGAGGCAAAGAAGAAAGAGGCTGGAATGGTTGTTGCAGAGGCCTCTACACCAAAAACAGAGTCTGCAAATCTTGTGCAGGAAGAAGAATGGGCGTTTACTACTGTTTGCAGTTTTGACCCATCTTCTCATGATCAGTGCATGTCTGCAGTAGACTCAGTGTTTGGTACTTTGACAGTGGGGCAACCAAACATATTACCTCGCAGCATAGTTTCTTCTCTTCACTCGAGCCTGCCCCTACCGGGAATAATGTCACATGCGCCAATAACTCCTCTTATCCTGTTATGGGAGTTGGTAAGATCATTCTGACTACTGCTGATGGTAGTTCTTTCACTTTGTCAGATGCTTTATTTGTGCCAGGGATCAAAAAGAACCTGTTATCAGTTTCTGCATTAGCCAAGATTGGCTTGGTTGTGAAATTCGTTGATGACAGGTGTACAGTCCATGATCTCTCAAATGGCGATGTGATTATTGCTTCTGGCATTTTATGTCGTGGGCTGTATAAGCTCATAGACTATGAAAAATCTATGAATGATTCGGCATGTGCAGTTCATGATTCTCAGGCTATGTCAGATGCAAAGCTTTGGCATGCACGCTTTGGTCATCTGAATTTTGCTAGTTTGTTACGCCTGCAGAAATCTGAAATGGTGTCCTCTTTGCCCAAACTTGAGGCACCTGGAAAACATGTTTGTGAAGGCTATATTTTGGGCAAAATGCAGCGTTCTTCCTTTCCAAAAGATGGTTCAGTTCGGGCTATGCAGAAATTGCAGCTTGTACATAGTGATGTCTGTGGTCCTATGCAGACACCCTCTTTTGGAAATTACCTTTACTTCGTGACTTTCATTGATGATTTTTCCAGGCATGCATGGGTATATCCACTCAAAGCAAAGTCCGAAGTGTTCATGTGCTTCAAACAGTTTTTGGTTTTGGTTGAAAATCTGTCAGCATGTAAAATGGGCACCCTCCGTTCTGATCGAGGGGGGGAATATATGTCTTCAGATTTTAATGCATTTCTGGCTGAACGTGGGATAAAACACCAGTGTACAGTGCCGTATACACCTCAACAGAATGGAGTTGCTGAACGAAAGAACAGGTCACTCATGGAGATGGCGAGGTGCATGGTCAAAAGTCAGGCTTTACCACATAGTTTCTGGCTTGAGGCTGTCATGTGTGCAGCATATGTACTGAACAGGTGTCCCACGAAAGCGTTGCAGTCTATCACTCCATATGAGGCTTGGCATGACCGCAAGCCATCTGTTGCTCATCTGCGTGTTTTTGGTTGTTTGGCATATGCATTAGTGCCTAAACAACATCGCAGAAAATTGGATGATAAGGCAGTAAAATGTATTTTTGTTGGGTACAGTTCTGAAAGTAAAGGCTATCGTCTGTATCATCCACAGACTAAACGCATTCTGGTTAGCGGTGATGTTGTCTTTGTGGAAGATGCTATTCAACCATTGCTTTCATGTACTAAGGAGACATCTGTTAGCTCCAAAGACATGTATGATACTTTGATGCCTCTTTTTACAGGTGGACAGGCTAGCGCTGGTCCTAATGAGGCAACTTCTCAGCCTTTGCAGGTTTCATATGATGATGCAGATCATGCCATTTCTGATGCAGATTTACATGATGCACTTGTTGATGAGAGAGCTGATATTGAACAGGCAAAAACTATGCCAAAATGGCTGGTGCAGACTTTGCGTGACAGCAAATTAGATGCA
>CM035420.1:141627966-141640466 GCA_020310875.1 Ceratopteris richardii | reverse complement strand
ACATACTTACATGCATACACACACATATGCATACATAATGCACATGCATACATACACATACATAATGCATACACACACATGTGCATACATAATGCACATGCATACATACACATACATAATGCATACACACACATATGCATAGATAATGCATACATAATGCATACACACACATACACACACATATGCATACATACATGCATACACATACACACATAGACACATACACACACATAGACACATACACACACATAAACACATACACACTCATAGACACACACATAGACACACACACATACACACACACATATACACACACATATGCACATACACACATAGACACATACACACATAATGATGCATACACACACATACACACACATATACACACACATACACACACACATACAGACACATATATGCATACACACACACATAGAGAGACATACACACACATACACATACATGCATACATATGCATACATAATGCATATGCATATGCATATGCATGCATACTTACTTACATGCATACACACACATATGCATACATAATGCACATGCATACATACATACTTACATGTATACACACATATGCATACATAATGCACATGCATACATACACATACATAATGCATACACACACATATGCATACATAATGCATACACACACATACACACACATATGCATACATACATGCATACACATACACACATACACACATACACACACATAGACACATACACACACATAAACACATACACACTCATAGACGCACACACATACACATAGACAGACACACATACACACATGCATATACACACACACACATACACACATACACACATAATGATGCATAAACACACATACACATGCATACACACATACACACACATACACGCACACACATACACACACATATATGCATACACACACATAGAGAGACGTACACATACACATACATGCATACATATGCATACATAATGCATATGCGTATGCATACATACATACGTACATGCATACACACACATATGCATACATACACATACTTAATGCATACACATACATATGCATACATAATGCATACACACACATAGACACACATATGCATACATAATGCACATGCATATGCATACATACATGCATACACATAGACACATACACACACATAGACACATACACACACATAAACACATACACACTCATAGACACATACACACTTATACACACACATCCATACACATTTACACACACACATACACATGCACACCGACACATATATATAGATACACATGTATATACACACATACACACACACACATACACATACACACAAATATACACACACACAAAGACACACACACACACACACATCTACACACATTTAGACACACACACACACACATACACATGCATACAGACACATATATATAGATACACACACATACGCACATACACACATACATGCATATGCATACATAGTGCACATGCATATGCATACATACATGCTTACATGCATATGCACACACATGCAATGCATACACTCATACACATACACACATAGACACACACACACATACACACACACATACACACACATATATGCGTACACACACACATAGAGAGACATACACACACATACACATACATGCATACATATGCATACATACATACTCACATGCATAGACACACACATATGCATACATAATGCACATGCATATGCATAGATACATGCATACACATACACACACATAGACACATACACACACATACACACACATATGCATACATATGCATACATAATGCACATGCATACACATACACATACATAGACACATACATACACATAGACACATATACACACATATACACACAGATTTACAATGCATACACATGCATACACACACATACACACATAGACACACACACACACATACACACACACACGTACAGACATAGACACATACACACATAATGCGTATGCATATGCATACATACATAATTACATGCATACACACACATACACACACATGCATACATAATGCACATGCATATGCATAGATATATTCTTACATGCATACACATACACACATAGACACATACACACACATGGACACACACACACATATACACATACACATATATATACACACAGTTTTACACACACACATAGACACACACACATACACAGAAACACTTACACATGCATACACACAGACATACACACATAGACACACACACACTTACACACATAGACACACACACACATACACACACTGAGATACACATATACACACACATACACATGCATGCATACATATGCATACATAATGCATATGCATACATACATACTTACATTCATACACACACACATGCATACATTTGCATACATAATGCACATGCATATGCATACATACATGTTTACATGCATTCACACACTCACATATACACCATACACATATACAGACATACATATGTACACGTATATATATTGATTTCTAACCCATTTTGTTTTATATGTTAGGTATTATGGATCATAGTAGAGAGAGAAAGGTGAAACTCACTCTCATAAAAAGTCTTATGAGAGCAAGACTTCCGTCTGGTACTCTAGGGGTCATCATGCATGAGTAATCAGAGATGCCTGATGATGAGCTGGATTATACGATCCAGATGCTTACCTAGAGAGGGCTCTTCTACGGCTCCACATGTAGGAAGACAGCTATCTGCTCATAGGTATGTTTTTTTTCATAAACTTTTTTAATGATATTATAACACATATTTTTATTTATTTTTATCTATCTATTTTCAAGACACCTATACCACCTCCAGATCATGATAGCAGAGCACAGTTGCTTATGAGGACATGCATAGGCACCTTAGGGCTAGAGTGCGATATAGAGACAGAGGGGAACATTGTGTACATAGGGAATGGATTGGAGTTCAAGAGAAGAATGCGGGTATTATGCGACTCTTACCTACGCCTTGTGCACTTACCGTGGAAGTAAGTATAAATTTTACATATAAATTGAAATAAATATCTTATGTTTTATTTACATGATTTCTTTTTTATTTTTGTAGTGAGCATGATGAGAGGGACAAAAAATATCTACTTCGTTCACTTTAGACAGATTTTGGGATAGGATGGTCGCATAAGAGGTGTCTAAAAGAGATGCGGACACTTATGGATCATCATCACGATAATGCATGGTACGCATTGCTTTTATGTATATATATGTGGATATGAGTATGTGTGTTTATGTATGTATGTATGTATATGAGAGAGAGAGAGAGAGAAAAGAGTGAGACTAGAGGTACAAATACACACATACACACACATATACATCATACATGCACATTTACACACATATACACATACATGCACATTTATACGTACACACACATACATGCACATTTTCACACACACATACACATGCATGCAGTTACAGACATATAGTGAATACACATAGACACATCCACATACTCACATACACATACACATACTCAGATACACATACACATACACATGCATAATCATATGTACACACACATAGACTCATATAATCACAGTTACATGCATTTATACATATACACATGCATATACACACACACACAAAACATGCATACAAACATATAGATACACATACATACACAACACATGCATACGCACAAATAAATAAATAAATAAATAAATCCTATTTCAAAAATCCTAATTCGGAAAAACTAATTTTGATATTAGGGTTTTAAAACCCCTAATTTAAAAGCTCTAATTCAACCTTTTAGCCATATGATTGAAGTATATGTACACATTGCATCTATTCCTCCGACGTTCTACTAGAGAGATGTCTCTCCTCCCAAACTTATGCCTCTATATATAGCTACTCGAATCAACGAGGATCAGAATATATATAAAGATATATACACATCATGTAGATACACATACATAAATCTAAAATTGAGTAAAAATATTATGCATCACACATACATGCCTAAATGCACACATAAATATATATATACATGCATACATATTTACATGTACACATTTACACATAGACACATATACATATATACATGTACACATCACATATACATGCCTACATGCACACACACACACACACACACACACACACATATATATATATATATATATATATATATATATATATATATATATATATATATATATATATATATATATATATATATATATATATATATATATATATATATATATATATATATATATATATGTATATATATTTATATTTATATTTATATACATGCATACATATTTACATGTACACATTTACACATAGACACATATACATATATACATGTACACATCACATATACATGCCTACATGCACAAATGTATACTTATACATGCATACACAATTATAAACACTTGCATATATTACATGAATACATGAATATTTTACATAAATGCATATGCATATATACACATATGCATACTAACACATGTATACATATATCACACACATGCACACACATACATATACATGAAATACATATATATGCATACTAACATATGTATACATATAATACACATGAATACACACAAATATGCATACATACGTGATAAAAATTTGCTCCTCAAAGATAAAGATATATATAAAATAATTAGGCATACCCCCGAGCTTCATGTTCTAACTTAAAAGAACATGATTTCATCTCTCTAGGAGGATTCATCGTTATTCAAGTTGAATAAAAAATCTATATCTGATATCCATTCAGAAGCTTCAAGTTATTGATCGATAACTAGAGTAAAATTTACTATCTAATCTGCTCATATGTTTTCATTATTGCCATCATTTTGGTAAGACATCAATATAGTCTCATCTTCATTAATCATTATTGATTTCATTTATTTCTTCTATTGTTAAATCTATGTTATCATGAGTCACATCATCTATTGATGGATTAATATCGATTTCTGGTAATTCCTCTCCCTCATCAGTAGAATCAGCATGTAGAGAATTATCATCTTCATCAAAAAGATTAGTATCATTATCACGTATAATGATTCTAATTTCTCTTTCAGATGTTGATGTATCCGTATCTGATGTTGAATCATCAAGAGGACTTTCTTCGATCCCTCTAACGATAAACTGTTCAAATAATGACCTACCTCTAGGTTGAACATGAAGGACTTGGCACCAAGGGTGAGCATCTGGGTTTTAAAAAAAAATGCTTGTTCAATATGCCTAGGACGAATATATGGTTCTTTAGTAGATTGCATTACCTTGGAAGAATCAATTGCCCAAAACCCATATAATTCCTTTCTTAATGTGGAATTACTACCTTTATACTCGACTCGAAACCAGTCGACCTTCAAAATGACCTATCAAAATATATAAAAACAAAAACCCATTATTAGGTGCTTAAAGAAATAACTAACTCTATCATAAAAAATATAAACTTTTTTCTACCTGTTTGAATGTACAAAATGAAATTTCGTAGATACCAACAATAGTTCCTACATAACCAAGTTCGCCATCTATAAGGTTCATGTCTTTTGAGCTAGCACTTGATAGTTGCTTGAAAGAAGCAACGATACTAGAATCCTCTGTTTTATGTAAAGAATCAATGGATTTGATTCTAATATGCTGTCCAAAAGCCCACATATTAGTGAACATTCAAGCCTGCAAAAGAAATTCAATTAGTAAATAGAAATTAATATACATATATGAAAAAAACAAAATATTATTAAAATAAAATTACCTTTCGTTCACAACCTATCATTAACTCTCTCTGCTCATATGAGATTTCTTGATTATTTGTGTTGGCGTGTTCCAAACGACTATATAGCCAATCTGTGAAAGAAGATATATCTGTAATCTCATTATTATCGAGATTACGTCTATATCTTTTGTTTCTTCACCTTTTACTTTGGAGATTTTGAAGTTCCTATTCGTACTCGCTAAGGAATGCTTGCATGCATTTGCTATTATATGCTACAAAATTAGAAACATCATTTTTTTCTTGAAATGTAAATAAAAATGGAACTCCCTTACCTGATAATACCTCATCTGTTATTTTTGAAGAAGACTCGTTGGTCCATGCACGTGGAGCTTCTTCATGAACTCTTTCAAGATACTCACTAACGTAATACATGCACTCTTCAAGCATCCAACCCTTTGCCATGGATCCTTCTAGTTTCGCTCTTTGTCGCACATAACCTTTTAATATTCCCATAAATCGCTCAACCCAAAACATCCGTCGAGTGTTGACAACACCTGCAATCTCTATTTCATCTACAAGATGGACTAATAAATGAACCTGAATATCAAAAAATGAAGTAGGAAGTTCTTTCTCCATCAAACATAGTAGCTCTTTGCATTCACGTTTTTTTTGTGGGATCGAGTTTTTGTTGATCTCTTTGGATGTAATCCACCTATACATATCATTAAAAAAATTATAAAGAAGTTAATTAAAAAATAAAAGATATCCAATATTCATAGATATTAAACATAAAAGTATCATAATTACTTTATAAGTGATCAAAGATGACAGATCACATCTCGTACTCCTTTCGTTGTACATCCATCGATAACCAAAGGAAAAATATGTTTCAAAAAGTTATGCCACTCATGGGTCTTTAACCCAGAGAAGCTCTTATCATCCATAGGAAACATGTTTTGAAAAGATGCTCCATATCCTATAGGAGTCTTAATCAATTGAATTCTATTGTTGATAGTTTGTATCTCTTTTGTTGTGAGTACCCAAGGAGTAGGTGCATAAGTCGTTTCCTGTCGATGTCTATCAAAAATGGGCCATAACTTTGGTTTTGATTTTTGATCTTTCAAATCATTCCTTGATGCTATGGTATCTTTTAGTCCAAGAAGATGTTGTCATAGTGAATAACCAATATTCTTGAATATATGCATAGGGTCAAGAAGATGACATACGTTTAACTCTTTCCAATACTCCAATGAATACCATATTCATATGTTCTCTGCGAGTGTCAATTTTCCTTTACCTCTCTTCACATACTCATTATCTTCATCATCACTAAAGATTTTTTATTTTGGATCTATCAGAGGTCCATCTGTCCATTTTTTATACCAATCCATAGGCGTCATAGGTTTTGGATACTGACCTGTTTCAAGCTTTCCATTAAAATGTATCACTTCTCTTTTAGATCTTAATGGATGATCATTAGGCAAGAATCATCGATGTCAAAGATAAATGTTTTTGTTGAGATTCTTACTATAGATTGATCTCAACTAATCACCACAATATGGACAAGCTTTATAACCCTTAGTAGATATTCCTGCATCATGAAAACGATATAAATATAATTAGATTGAATCATATTTATTTATATGCATATTGAATAAAAAAATTACATCAATACGTGAACAAACACCATATCCTAGAAAATTGTGAATAGTCCAAGCCAAAATACCACGAACCATAATATGTCTTTCATTGATGCTTTTTGATACATCAATGACATTAATACCTCTCCATAACTCTTGGAGAGCATCAATGAGAGGAGCAAGATATATATTCATATCTTTAACTTGTCTTTTGTCTGGGATTAAAAGTGAAAGCATTAATTGTTCCTTTTTAATGCTAAGATATGGCAAAAGATTGTAGTTAATGACTACCACTGGCCATGTTGACCATTTACTGGATTTCATGGAGAATGGATTGACCCCATCTAATGCAACTCCTAACTTTTTAGATTTTGTGGATTTTGTGCAAATTCAAGCCATGTAGAATCAATATGCTGAAAAGCAACACTATCATAAGGAATTCTGATTATTCCATCAATACTTTTATGATCATGTCCCCATGTCAAAAGCTTTGATAATTTGGGGCTTTGAAACATATGTCTAATCCGTGGAGCCAATGGAAAATGTCTCAATACCTTTTTTGGTATTTTACCTTCTTCGCCCTTATATCGAGGAGATTGACATTTGTGACATGTCAAAGAGTCTGCATATTCACCTCTATATAAAATACAATCGTTAGTACATGCATGTATACATTGATAATCTACAGCAAGATTGTTGATTATCTTCTTCATTTCATCATGTGAGGTAGGAAGAATATTTTGACTTGGTAAAAACTTTTCAGATAATAACCTGTAAGTTCATCAAAAAAAGATATATTAAAAAAAGTAAATAAATAAATAAATAAATAAATAAATAAATAAATAAATAAATATATATATATATGCATATAATTTGTATATGTGTATGTTTATGTGTATTTGTATATGCATACATGTATGTATATGTGTTTTGTAGGTGTATATGTATGTATATATATATATATATATGTATGCGTATATGTATGCATATATGTCTATGTATGTGTGTATACATGTGTATGTATGTATGTATGTATGTATGTGTATGTATGAATGTGTATATATGTATGTATATGTATGTATGCATGTGTAACTCTGTATATTTGATTATGTTTTTAATTGTTTTTTGTATATTGTGGTTTGTAGATTTTCATATCTAGACCATTGAATCGTGTGGCAGTTTCCCATTTTATAGTCAATCTATTACCTGTCTTGCTAAGATGTTTATAGATATTAAGTAGCCGTTACCAAGGAAGGTATTAAGTCATATGTAAAATGGGAGGATCAATTTCTCGCGAATATTTTGAAAGATGCATTAATAGTTTTAAAAGATAGGCAGACAAAAAGACTCCATTCAATTCAAGTTCTTGTTCTTACCTTATCTAAACTAAGAATTAAAACCTGCATTGAATGGACACTTTTTGTTCGCCCATCCTTTAAAATTATTTTTTCATCCTTCAAAATCTTCAAGATAAAATTGCTCCTCCCATTTCACATATGACTTGATGCCTTCCTTGGTAACTACTACTTAATATTTTTATTAAAAAGAATTAGCAGCAGAGGTATTAGGTCGACTAAAATAGGAGAAACATATTTGTCAAGAAGATTCTAAAGGTTGGGTGGACAATTCTAAAGGCTACATGGAGAAAACATCTTCATTCGATATAGGTATGTATAATTTGACCTTACTCTCATAACATGTGTATGTGTGTATATGTGTGTGTATGTTTATATGTGTGTATACATTCATGTATATTATGTGTATGTTTATATATGCATGTATTCATATATATATATATATATTTATGCATATATATATAAATAGATAGAAAATTGAAAATTATACCTTAACAGTGTCAAAATAGATACATTACTCCATCCAAAACGATTTTGAAGATTGAGAATAAGTAAGCTCGCACTTAAACGTGTCAAATGACTTCCTTCATATACATGCTTTAGACATTCCTCTCGAAGATATTTCTCATTTTCAGAAATATCAATGCTCTCACTGTCATTTTGATACCAATCCTCAATAAAATTTGCCATGCCATCATCTTCATCATTGTCGCACAAATCTTGTACTTTATCTTCTTTTGAACATAGATCTTTCAACCTTGCATATTCCACAGGATCACTTTTGTGTAGCCTCCTCATAGAAGCTTCTGATAAATGAGGTCTTACTGGCAATTGTGAATGGTCCGAAGGAATATCATCAAGATCATACGTTGGAATCTACACGTATAAATAAAATTCATTAATAGTATTCCATAAATGAATAAAAAGTAAACTTTAAACATAAAATTAAATATATAAGTTATTAAATATGGATAGAAAATTTTTATTCTCTCGAGCTAAAAGGTGCTCTTGGAGGTCTACGCCATCCAGAATTCACTAATAGTTGATCACCTACATGTAATGTAGAATAGCATTGACAACTATGTATCTTGATACATCTATACTCATGTATGGTGTTTCATGACTATTTTCATGCTCCTCAAATGTGCAATTAGTCCTTGAACTATTATGTAACCCTCGACTACTATTTATTAAACCTGCTATATTTCCATGTGTGTAAGGTCTTCCATCAATATATAATCTTTCATTTTCTGCATGTAAAATCCTTCTATTAGTAAGGGATGCTGCGTTCAAACATATTCCATAAGTACTCATGCTTTGAACAGAATGTGAAAGTCAATGCCAATCTCCCCATCCATATATAGGACCACAAAATGACATATGAGTGACTTCAGAGTTCGGAGGCACGTACCAATCTTCTACAATAAAGAGACCACGACTAGAATTAGTAATAGTGGATGGAGCAATCATATAGTGATTACCCCAAAAGTTGAAAACCTCTCCATCTAAAGGAAGTGGTCCTCTATTCCATCCTCCATATCTTCTTCTATCATATGTTTGTACTAGAGAATGATCACGAGCTGGCAATGGATAATCTCCAACCGTTTCAGTCTCTAAACCAGGAGGTAGAGGATTTCTGGAAACCTCTGCTTGTAATTGATGAACAGCAAGTCCATGACGTGTACGAAGTATATTAACATTATGAGAGAAATTATCATCATCATCATCATCGAGCAAGTATTCCTGTATATCAACAATAATTTTATTTTGTATATGGTGATGGTGCATGCTCAAAAGTACCATACTCTGCCTCATGCTCAATACATTCCAATCGTGGTCTTTGATACGTGCCATAAAAAGAGTTACACCAACATATAAGATGCTCTTGATAGTAAAATTCATCATAATTCCTATCGGAGGACACATGTGAAGTTGTTGCATGGGTAGGAGGTGGTGGAGTATCCTCTGATTGATCAGAATCTGATTTTAATAAGAAAATATATATATATATGTTATGTATCCATCAAATATATTTAAAATAAATGTTTGATATACTTATAGTATATAGTCGTTGCAGGATGAGGAGACGGTGGTGGAGTTCCATCTGATTGATCAGAATCTACAAATAATGGTATTTGATATTAATAATCTAATTATTTACATACACAAAAAACTCTCATATACATATTTACACATATACACATATTCACATATTCACATATACACATTTACACATACACACATATTCACATATACACAAATACACATTATTGTGAGATAAATGCATGTATTTTGTATGAATGAGTGTATATGCATGCATGTGTGTACGTATACATGTGGATATGTATATGTGTGTTTATGTTATATGTATGTATATGTGTATATGTATGCATATATGTTTGCATGTATATGTGTATGTGGGTATGTGTATGTGTATGTGTGTGTATATATGTGTATGTATTATGATTTTTCTTTCTCTTTGAGATTAACAGGAGATATTGTATGGTAGAAAAAAATAAGAGGTGACCTAACATACCATCTGAGACGTGGAAATTTTTTCATAGATAGCTATGTCTTCAGGAGTTATTTCCTCAACAGAAGGTATACAAATTAATATTTTATATTTATAATTTTCATATATTTTAGTAATTTTTTTACATTTAATTTATGTATTTATTTTTTCCTAAATAAAGAGGCTGCTGCAAACAAGAGAGTGGAGTTGGGCCACACATCGCACCTAGGCCAAATGGGCCATCATGGTTTTGTAGCTACATTTGTAAGTATATGTGTTATTGTGAGCATATTTTTTATTTTAGTTAAAATGCAAGAAACTAATCTTTTTTTTTTGTTTCAATGCAGCAAAAGGATTATGACCAATATCCTACAAAACATGAGATCGAGTATGCTACACATTTTGGATATCCGCATTTGAGCGAGTATATGCGAGATCATCCGGATGCCTTTGTGACTATTATTAAATTTTATATAATTATTTTATTTTTATGAATGGTTTAGTTGTTTTACTTATTTATGTTTGTTATATGTAATATAGGAGTATTATGGAGAGGAAGATATGGATGAGGTGGAGAGACAGACACAGGAGGGACGATCTCGATCGTCACAGGGTGATCATGATGATGAGGATGAGGATGATCAAGATGATCATGATGCTACTGATGATGATGATGATTAGGATTCTTGATTATGACATTGGATTATATGTATTTACATTGATATATATATATATATATATATATACATACATACATATATATATATATATAAATATATATATATATATATATATATATATATATATATATATATATATATATATATATATATATATATATATATATATATATATATATATATATATATATATATATATATATATATATATATATATATTATCTATATATTTTTCATTTCAGTTATGTTTTGAATTGTGTGTATGGTATTAAGTAATGAAGAGTTTTGTTCTATTGATTGTTATTATTGTTTACATTAAGCATGTGTTTTGATACTTTAATTATATAATTCATTCATATGTGTGTACGTAAGTGTATATGTATGTGTATGTATATGTATGTATGTGCATGTGTATGTGTGTATATATGTATGTATGCGCATGTGCATGTGTAAGTGTATATGTGTGTATATATGTATGTGCATGTGCATGTGTATGTGTGTGTATATGTATGTGCATGTATATGTGTATATGTATGTATGTGCATGTGTATATGTGTGTGTATATGTGTGTGTACATGTGTGCATATATATGTGTATATATGTGTATAATGTATGTAT
>CM035420.1:141589325-141599325 GCA_020310875.1 Ceratopteris richardii | reverse complement strand
AAAAAAGCATTTTTCACATCAAGTTGACATAACTTCCAACCTTTACATGCAGCAATAGCAATAAGTGTCCTGATGGTTGTCATCTTTGCCACAGGACTATAAGTCTCATCATAATCAACACCAAAAGTCTGAGCAAAACCTTTGACAACAAGTCTAGCTTTATATCTAGACACACTTCCATCTGCAAACCTTTTGGTCTTGTAGACCCACTTGCATCCAATGATCTTCTGACTATTTGGCTTTGGAACCAAATCCCATGTTTGATTCTCCAATAGTGCATCAAATTCTTCCTGCATAGCTTTCTCCCATTTTTCCTTACCTTTTGCCTCTTCATATGTAGAAGGGTCTTCATCGGTTTTCATCATATAAGCATAATCTTTTGTGGCCAAAAAAGAAGTATCATAGCTATACCTTGTAGGTTGCCACTTATTCCTTGTAGACCTCCTAAGCTCTCCACTTCTTGAGGTTTCTGGTTCTTCATATTCAGGATCAAATCTTGGGATTTCTTCCACTTCAACCTGCACTTCATTATTCTCTTGTTCATCAAATATTTGAACCTTTGACTTACCTTTCCTTTGGTTCACTTCTTCTTCATTTCCTGTATTGATATTGATTGTACCTGCATACCAAGTGCTTTGCTCATCAAAAGTAACATCTTTAGAAACCATGAATTGTTTTGTAGAATGACTCCACAATCTATAGCCCATCTGCTTATCATCATAACCAATGAAAACATATTTTTCAGCTTTAGGCTCCAACTTGTGTCTTAATTGTGATGGCACATATGCATATGCCACACATCCAAAAACTCTGGAATGATCCAAGGTAGGTCTCTTACCCCACCAAGCCTCATATGGTGTCATACCCTGCAAGGCTTTACATGGTAACCTATTGAACAAATAAGTGGCTGTATTTACAGCCTCAGCCCACAAATAATTAGGGCAATTTTTCTCCTTCATCATGGATCTTGCAAACTCAACAAGTGTTCTATTTCTCCTTTCTGCAACACCATTTTGTTGAGGAGAGTACCTGCAAGTAACTTCCCTTTTTATACCTGCATTCCATAAGTAATCACTGAACTCATTAGAGAAATACTCTCCCCCTCCATCTTACCTTAGTCTTTTCAACTTATGACCTGTAATTCTTTCTGCATATGCATGATAGTGTTTGAATGTATTAAATACTTCTTACTTATCTTTGATCACATAGATAGTGATCCATCTAGTAGCATCATCAACATAAATCACATAATACCTTGACCCATTTATACTGAAATCCTTTGATGGTCCCCACACATCTGTGTGTACCAATTCAAGCTTCTCTGAGTAGATAAAACCATGCTTGGAGTAAGAATTCTTATGAGCCTTACCTAATTGACATGCCTCACATTTGTATGTCATATGTTGACCTGCAACATTAGGCAATCCAAGCACTGAACCATTGTTAACCATATCTTTAATACCTCTTTCATTGAAATGTCCAAGCCTCTTGTGCCAAAGATCTAACTCAGAGATCTTATGTCCTCCATATGTGAACATAGCATGACCAATATTGCCTTGAATCTTCAATGTAAATAATCTTCCTTCTTTCTTCCCTGAAACAATCTGTTTATACCCTTGGCTAGGGTCTTCCACATATACTCCATCATTAGTGAACCTTACTTCATATCCCTTTTCAACAATTTGTCCTACACTTATCAAATTCTTAGGAATTGTAGGAACATACAAGACCTTACTCAATAAGGTACTACCATCCTTGGCCTTCACTGATCCAATTGACTTCACATTATGCTTTGTGTTGTCACCTGTTTGTACAACATGATTGAAAACCTTATTTTCTAAATCAGTCATCAAAGATATATTACCACTCAGGTGATTGCTACACCCTGAGTCAATGTAGAAGACTCTCTGATCTTCACTCTGGCTTTCACAAGTTGCATTCATTATCAATGTTGAATCCTCCTTTTGATCTGAAGCATAATTGTAGTAGGTGTTTTTGTATTGTTGACTTTGGAATCCTCTACCTGCATTTCTTCCAAAGTAACTCCTACCACCTCTGCCTCTGAAATTACCTCTTTGATTTCTGCCACCTCTTCCTCTTGAATTATAGTTCTGATTATATCCACCATTACTCTGATTATTATACCAACAATCATTAGCTAAGTGATTTGTCTTACCACAAATCCAGCAAGCTTTGCCTCCATCTTTGTTATTCCTGCCTCTTCCTCTACCTTTGCCACCTCCTCTTCCTCTTAGGAAGTTGGCTTGACTAGGTGTACCTTCATCTTCACCTGCTTGTTGCTTTCCTTTGCCATTCTTCTTCTTGTCCTTTGAGTACATTGCATGACCTGCACTCTTGTCACCATCTCCTTTAACATCCTGCTCAAATGTTAGCATATGACCTAGCAACTGATTTAAATCAGGAGTGAAATGATCAAGTGATAACTCTATAGACAAAATGAATGGCTTCCATTTGTCATCACCTCTCAAACCTGTAAGGATTTGCCTTACCAATTTATCCTCCTCAATGTCTTCATCAACAGCTCCTAATGCATCTGCAATGTCTTTCATCCTTGTCACATAGTCTGAAATAGATTGAGAAGCCTTCTTCTTGAAGGTTGTAAATTCTGCCCATAAGGATGCCTTCCTTGAATTTGTAGTATTCTGGAAATGCTCCTCCAAAGCATTCCAAATATCAGTTGCACTTTCAAGACCTCGAATATGAGGTAACAAGTAATCATTGACTCCCATATAGATAATGCTCCTAGCTTGAGCATCTTTCTTCATCCAATTTTTCAAATCTGCTAACTCTTCCCTAGTTGGAACACTAGGATCTCTCAACTGTGGCTTCTCTTCTTCTCCTGTGATGTAGGCTATTAAATCTTTGCTCATAAGATGAGCTTCCATCCTCATTGACCATGCAGGATAGTTTTCCCTATCCAATTTCTCTATCTGTAGAGAATCTCCCATCTTGTGTCCACCTGTGTATGGAAATCTTCAAGCTTTATGAACAATATATGTACCTTTACTTCGAATTAGACTCCTTTTGTCCTTCTTGATGTCGTATGGTCTCCTCCTCAAGCTTTGCCTTCAAACTTTCACCTTTTAGTTCTTCAATTGTTGAATTTTTTGAATCTGCAGCAGTCGGGACCCTCCTTTCCTTGATTTGATGTCTCCTGCTCTGATACCACTGATGGAGAGTGTTAATCTCCAAAAGAACAACCTACTCTTGAATTTAGAACACCTCTATATCAAGAGTAAGTCAAAACCTTCACCAATTTAGAGGTCCAATCTCCAAATTATCAAAAGTTAAGAAAAATCTGTGAAGAAGGTAAAACACAGAAAGTCTGCTGCACAATTTCTTCTCATTGACCTATCAAACATGTAAAGTTTTCTATGAAATTTTGTATGGAGTGTCGCCTAGAGATTGCGCACCTCCTCCAAGTTAAAGTTCTTCAAAAGGTTTAGTATAATTTGAGAAATCTACTTCACAAGTTACCTATGTTCAAATCTGCACTTCTGAGAAGTCGATTTGACACCCCTAACTTCTTAACTTTGGTTCTCACAATGTCGAACCCGTTTTACCAAATCCTTTTGGCTGTAGATAGCTTATCTCTCAACTTAGATTTTGAGCTATCATATGTGTAAAACATTTTCACTGTGCACTGAGCACTACTCATTTCTTTGGACTCAAAATCTGCGCCTGTTTTAGAAAACTGTGAACACTCAACACATATGAATGTTCCTACTAACAATTCTCCTAGCCTGTTTGCAATTGGACACTGAAACTCAGATCACAGACTCATTAACTATCAACTTAGATATCCTCAAAAGGATTTCACAAATGATCTACCACAGACGGAGTAAACGCAGAAACATCGGGCGCAATATTTCTTTCATTTTTGGAGAAGACTACAACTGAAAAATGAGAGAGACTTCAACTCCTTTCTCATGTGTCTATTGACATTTACAATCACTTATTTCTCTATTCCTATGCTCATACATAGTCTCTCCTCGTCTTCTCTCTATATCCCGACATTTTCCAAAAGTATTTATAGGCAATTTGTTGGTGCATATCAAGCCTTCACACATTGGCTTGGAATCATGGAAGATTAGCTTGGACAAAGCCTTATCAAGGCTTCACTTGAAGCAAGGATCATATGAACATATGCTTAGGAGTTCTTACTTTTTTACTCATTGTAAAAGTCTTAGTGACTTGGCATCTACTTAAAATCAGTTACCTACTTGATTAGTCGTGGAAATTGAATGTTGTAAATGGAGAGAATATCTCCCTAATTTTAGTAGAGATATTCTAGGGAGCCTAAGTTTGAATTTTGAAATTCAAATCACCATCCAACTCCTATAAAAACTACACTTGAAAAGTCGCGGTTAGCTCAGTCAATTCAGCTCACTCCCCGAGGCATATTTTCATTGTAACTGAGTGTGTGTTAGTGCTACTCCATAGCCTACACCACCACACCTCAATTAGCTATGCTTGTCATGCTATTGAGCTTGTACAATCTTATCAATCAATAGATATATACACATTCATCATTTCTGGTTCTCTGTGTTATCTTCTTCAAGTCTGTCAACTTCAAAGGAGCATATCTCTGGATCTACTGAACCAAATCAAGAGATCTATAGCTCATTGGAACCCGCTCAAGGTCTACTACAAGCATACAAAATCTCAGAGGATTTCATTCAGCCATTTGGGAGAAATCCGCTTCGAAGTGCACACTGGTCAGTGTCTGCAGAGTTCCTAAAAAGTCGGGGGTAATCATATTTTTGCTAAACTTATTTCTCAGTGTATGGTTTATCAATTTGAGTGATTCCACTTGTGATTGGTAGCTTACTAAGGTACTTTAATACTCCCAAAAGGAATTGTTCCAATTTTAAGTGTGCTGGTCACACTGAGCATAACACTGAGCAGGTGTCAATACCAAAATAGCAAGTATTTCTGGATTCTTGAAGTCACAAGTAGTCTGTTTTGATCTAATCATTACCCAACTCATTTCCAAAGTACATATAGCATATTTTGGTGTCATTTGGAAGCTAAGCAAGTGTACTAAGCATATCTGGAGTCAAAGGAGGGCAGGTGTGAAGCAGGTTTTGCAGCATCAACTCATTTCTTGAGTGCATCCAACCATCATTCCCAACAGTGGTATCAGAGCAAAGAAGGTAATCATGGGTGATGGTTTCCCTTCTTTCATTGACAAATTGGACAGAAATAATTATCAGGCTTGGTCATTGAGAATGAAGACCTATCTACAAGGGAGAAGCTTATTTGGATACATATCAGGAGATGAGGAATTGCCCTCATTCAAGACCAGAGGACTACCCACAAAGGATGAACATGAAAGACTCAACCAATGGTGTGCAAAGGATGCTTTGGCAAGGTCTTACCTTCTAAACTCTATATCTGACTTTCTTTTACCTCATGTAAGGAATTGTAAGACTTCCCAAGAGACTTGGGAAACCTTGTCAAACTACTTTTCTTCCAACACAAGGGCTAGGAAGAATCAATTGTGGATTGAGTTCACAACCCTTAGGAAGAAGCCCAAGCAATCAGTCTCAGAGTATGTGACAAAGATCAAAGATGTGGCAGACCAACTAGCAAGCATTGGAGAGGAGATTGAAGAGGAACAAATAGTCAGGCAAGTAACAAATGGACTCAAAGCAGATGATAAGTGGGAAAGTTTCACCACTGCAATGGACCTCTATATGGACATGCATACCCCTGATCTCACAACACTCATGGGCCAACTATTTACACATGAAGCAAAGTTTACAAAGGCTGGAGATCAATCAAAAGGTAACAACCCCTCTGCTCTCTATACTGATAAGAAAGTTAAAGATAAAGGTAAAGGGAAGAAACAGGATGAAGAAGGTTCTACCTCTCAAGCTAATTATGCAGGGAGAGGTAGGTCATCTAGAGGAAGAGGCAGAGGAGGTAAGTCAGGTAGGGGGAGACCCTACAACTCATCACCATGCAACATTTGTGGATTGTCTAATCATACCACAGATGAATGCTACAAGAATTACAAGAATCAGAGAGGAAGAGGCTACTCAAGAGGTGGATACTCTCAAGGGAGAGGCAGATTCAATCAACACCAAAGCTACAATGGATACAACAATCAATACAACAACAATTACAACAACAATCATAATGGTAATTACCAAGGTGGATATAGAAATAGAAGAGACTACAACAACTATACTGAGGAGCAAGATGACTCCCTATTGATCATGAATATGACCTCCAAGGCAGGTACAAATGATGATCATTTATTTTACATTGACTCAGGATGTTCTAACCATGTAGCTGGCAATGTGGCACTACTTTCTGATTTGGAAGAACCCAAGGGCAAACATCAGGTACAAACAGGTGATGATACTAAACATTCTGTTGTTAAGATTGGAAATGTGAAGACATGTGATGGTAACCAGAACCTATTGAGCAGGGTACTCTATGTACCAACCATCACTAAGAATCTAATGAGTGTTGGTCAGATTGTGGAGAAAGGTTTGCAGGTCAGATTTACACAACATGGAGCATATGTGGAGGACCCAAGACATGGATTCAGAAGGATAGCCAAAGGGGAGAAGTCAGGTAGATTATTTACATTTGAGCTAGAAGATACCAAGAACATTGCTTTGTATAATTACAAGGATCAGACACTTTTAGAGTTAGAAATATGGCACAAGAGATTAGGGCACATAGGAGAAAGAACTCTAAAGCAAATGTGCAGGGATCAATGTGTGCTTGGGATACCTAATGTGTCCAAGCAACACATGATTTACAAGTGTGGATCATGCCAATTTGGTAAGTCTCACAGGTTACCCTATTCAAGGAAAGGTTTCATGCATGAAGACTACCTAGATTTGGTACACACAGATGTTTGGGGACCTAGCAAGGACCCTTCTATTTCAGGTTCAAGGTATTATGTGTCCTTCATTGATGATTATAGCAGGTGGACCATTTTATACTTTATGAAGCATAAAGATGAAGTGTTTAATTGTTTCAAGAGGTATCTTGCACTTGTTGAAAATCAAACAGGAAGAAGCTTGAAGAGGCTAAGATCAGATGGTGGAGGAGAGTACTTCTCCAATGAGTTTGAAGATTTCTTGCAGGAAAGAGGCATCAAAAGGGAGATTACTACAAGGTACTCACCTGAACAAAATGGGGTAGCTGAAAGAAGGAATAGACTCATTGTGGAAACAGCTAGGTCTATGCTTAATGAGAAAAAGTTGCCAAATTATCTTTGGGCAGAGAGTGTATCCACTGCCACTTATCTCATCAATAGGTTGCCATCCAAAACACTTGATGGCATGACACCATATGAAGCTTGGCATGGTAAGAGACCTTCTCTGGATCATTGCAAAATCTTTGGTTGTGTAGCATATGTGCATATTCCCTCACAGATAAGGGGAAAGCTAGACCCTAAGGCTGAAAAATGTATCTTCATTGGTTATGATTTGAACCAAAAGGGATACAGATTCTACAACCCAACAAACAAAGGGTTCAAGGTAAGCAGAGATGTCATATTTGATGAGAATGACTCATGGTATGAGAATGAATGCAGGAAAGTGAGTCTACCCTATGACATGGAAGAAGATTTCCCAAAGCTCACTAAGGAAGAACCAACTCAGCAAGAAGATTCAAGCTCAGATGATGATGATACAATAAACCTTGAAGAGTTCAAGGCTTGGAAGTCCAAAGGAAAGATGAAGATGAAGCAATTAGAAGATAAGCCAGAAACTTCAACTCAAGCAATGAGGAGATCTCAAAGAGAAAAGAAGAAGCCTATCAGATTTGGGTATGACACATCACTTGTAACTAAACATTCTGTATATCTTGCAAAAGACTTGTTGAATGAAGAACCTGGTACCTATGAAGAAGCAATTACCAAACCAGAATGGAGAGAAGCCATGGATGAAGAGATAGAAGCTCTCACTTGGGACTTGGTACCCAAGAAGGACTCTATGAAGGTGATAGGATCCAGATGGATCTACAAACTAAAGAAGAATTCACATGGAACAATAAACAGGTACAAAGCTAGGTTGGTAGCCAAGGGTTTTGCACAAACCCAAGGCATTGATTATGAGGAGACATTTTCTCCTGTGGCCAAGATGCCAACTATCAGAGTATTCGTGAGTGTAGCTGCATCCAAGAATTGGAACATGTACCAATTGGATGTGAAGAATGCATTCTTGAATGGATGGATATCTGAAGAAGTCTACATGTCACAACCACCTGGCTATGAAGATCCAAAAAAGGTACATTATGTTTGTAAATTGAAGAAGGCTCTGTATGGTTTAAAGCAGGCACCTAGAGCATGGAATTACAGGTTGACAACCTACCTTCTAGATCAAGGATTTGTGATGAGCAAAGCAGACACTTCTCTGTTTATAAAGAGAAGTAGTACAGAGGTAATATATTTGTGTGTCTATGTTGATGACATTATCATTACAGGCAATGATGTCAATGGGATTAGACACATCAAAGGACAGATGATGAAAGAATTCAAGATTAGTGATCTTGGATTATTAAAGTATTTCCTAGGTCTTGAATTGATCTATACAGATACAGGTATTTACATCACTCAAAAGAAATATGTGCAGGATATGGTCAAGAAGTTTGGCTTGCAGGATGCTAAGGTATCTACTACTCCAATGGAGGCCAATCTAAAGCTAAGTGCTCATGAAGGAGAAGAAGTCAAAGACATCACAGGATACCAAAGTATGGTAGGTAGCTTGAACTATGCTACCTTGACAAGAATTGACATAGCATATGGAGTTAGTGTGCTTAGTCAATTCATGCACAAACCAAGGGTATCTCACCTAGAGGCAGCAAAGAAGATCTTGAAGTATCTGAAGGGAACTCAAAGTCATGGTTTGTACTTTCCTTATACATCAGATATTGACATTAAAGTTTACTCAGATGCAGATTGGGCAGGATGCAAGGATGATAGGAGGAGCACCTCAGGATATATTTGTTTTGCAGGAGATAAGCCTATTTCTTGGTCAGCCAAGAAGCAACCTACAGTGGCATTGTCATCCACTGAAGCAGAGTATAGAGGGCTTGCCAATGCAACTCAAGAAGCTATCTGGTTGAAGCTCCTATATACAGAGTTAGGCCTATATACAAGGCCACCAATCATTCTTGGAGATAACACTAGCTCTCTTCACCTTGCAGCAAATCCAATTTATCATGCCAGAACCAAACACATAGAGGTTCATTACCACTATGTGAGAGAGAAGCTACTTAGCAAAGAGATTCAATTGACATATGTGTCTACTAATATGCAATGTGCAGATTTACTTACAAAAGCATTGGATGGAAACAAGTTATGCAGATTTAAATCTATGATTGGATTGAAGGAAGTGATTGAAGAATGAAGAAGAAGACTTAAGCCAAAGTGTTTGGCTTGAGGGGGAGCTGTTGGTACATATCAAGCCTTCACACATTGGCTTGGAATCATGGAAGATTAGCTTGGACAAAGCCTTATCAAGGCTTCACTTGAAGCAAGGATCATATGAACATATGCTTAGGAGTTCTTACTTTTTTACTCATTGTAAAAGTCTTAGTGACTTGGCATCTACTTAAAATCAGTTACCTACTTGATTAGTCGTGGAAATTGAATGTTGTAAATGGAGAGAATATCTCCCTACTTTTAGTAGAGATATTCTAGGGAGCCTAAGTTTGAATTTTGAAATTCAAATCACCATCCAACTCCTATAAAAACTACACTTGAAAAGTCGCGGTTAGCTCAGTCAATTCAGCTCACTCCCCGAGGCATATTTTCATTGTAACTAAGTGTGTGTTAGTGCTACTCCATAGCCTACACCACCACACCTCAATTAGCTATGCTTTTCATGCTATTGAGCTTGTACAATCTTATCAATCAATAGATATATACACATTCATCATTTCTGGTTCTCTGTGTTATCTTCTTCAAGTCTGTCAACTTCAAAGGAGCATATCTCTGGATCTACTGAAC
>CM035420.1:141576825-141579325 GCA_020310875.1 Ceratopteris richardii | reverse complement strand
TCTTTCATTGAAGTGTCCCAATCTCTTATGCCAAAGATCTAACTCTGTAATTACTTCATCACCATGTGTGATTAAGGCTTGACCAACATTTCCTTGCACTTTGAGAGTAAAAAGTCTAGCTTCCTTCTTACCACAAACAATGGGATTGTATGCATCCTCTGGATCTTCAACAAATACCCCTTCATTTGTAAATCTGACTTGAAAACCTTTTTCCACTATTTGTCCAACACTAATCAGATTCTTTGGTATTGTTGGAACATACAAAACATTTGTTAACAAATCAGCTCCACTCCTGCACTTCACTTTTCCAATTGAATGCACATTATGTTTTGTATTATCACCTGTTTGTACTGTATGACTTGAATTGCCTTCTTCCAATTCTGACAATAATTCTATATTACCTGACAAATGATTTGAACAACCAGAGTCAATATAAAATACCTTGAGATCCTCCTTCTCTGATGAACTTATTGAATTCATCATCAATGTTGTATGAATGTCATTCTGTGTATCATTTGCATAATTGTAATATGTGGTATTGTAAGACTGATTCTGATTCCAATTTCTTCCACCACCTCTACCATAACTTCCTCTTGAATTCTGTCTCCTCTTTGAAATTGATTATGAAATCTTCCACCTCTTCCTCTGCCATTGTTGTTTTGATTTTGGCTTGATCCTTGTTGATTATGCCAACAATCATATGCTAGATGATTGCTCAATCCACAAATCCAACATGTCTTCTTGTTATTGTTCTGATTACCTCTACCTCTTCCATTTCCTCGACCTTTACCTTTGCCAATACCTCTTCCTCTTGCATAATTTGCTTGAGTTGTTGACTCTTCTTCATCCTTTGCTTTACCTTTATCTCCTTTCTTCTTGTTCTTCATGTACATTGCATAACTTTGTCCTTTGTCTCCATCTGACTTCAAGTCTTGCTCAAATGTGAGCATCAATCCAAGTAATTGATTCAATTCTAGCACATAATGATTTAATGAGAGTTCTGTTGAAAGTACAAAAGGCTTCCATCTTTCATCACCTCTTAACCCTGCAAGTAATTGTGCTATCAACCTATGATCTTCAATATCCTCATCAATAGAACCAAGGCTATCTGCCAAGTCCTTCATCTTAGTGACATAATCACTAATGCTCTGATTTTGCTTTTTCTTGAATGTGGTGAACTCTGACCATAAGCTAGCCTTCCTAGCTTTAGTAGTGTTTTGGAAGTGATCCTCCAAAGCATTCCAAATGTCTTCAGCTATTTCTAAACCTCTGATATGTGGTAACAAATGATCTGTAATAGTGTTATATATATAAGCTCTTGCACTTGCATCTCTCTTCTGACATAGCTTCAAAGCTTCTAGCTCTTCCTTTCTTGGATGACTCTCATCTTCAAATTTAGGCTTTTCTTCTTCACCTATCACATATACCATTAGGTCCTTACTCATAAGTAAGGCTTCCATCCTCATCACCCAAGCAGGATAATTATCTCTATCCAATTTATCAATGGACACATGATCTGCCATAGTATTCTTGCTTCTGCTTCAACCTGTAAGTATAAAGTTAAAGAATGATACCTTTTGTAGACCTTTACCTTTGGAAATAACTTCAAAATAATCTTCTGATGACTTTTGTTTGTTGAACACCTCAGCTTCCACCTTCTTTGATAAAGAACTCTTCAACTCTTCTTGTATCTGCTCTCCCTTTAATCTCGAGGACCTTATCTGCTCTGATACCACTTGTTGGTGTATAAAACACCACAAGAACTAAACTAATGTGGTATTAGAAGACCTCCATAACCATCATTAGCTTAGCAACACTCTTAATGTGAGTCTTCATCTCTGAACTTAGTGAAAATCAAAATTTCACTTCACAGAAATCTGTGCCTTTTCTTCAAACCTTCAATCTGACCTGTATTAGCTTGATCTTTGCAAATTCCTTTGATCATTTACTAAGCGAAGTTCTTGCTAATGTTAATCAACACATAACAAGCAAAACTTTCAAGTACTAACTTCAAAATCTTTTGAATTTGCTCCAAACTTTTCACTATGTCTGAAAACTGAAAACTGACTTCATCGATTTTACATACCTTCAATAATAAGCTGATTTCTCTGAGTATGCGTCCCGTTTCTTAAAGATCTTTTGACCAAAGGTAGTTGAAGATAGTAGCTTTAAAATGAGCTATCACTTACTGAAAACTTTACAGTATACTTCGAGATCTGACCTTAAGAAGTTCACGTAAATGTGCGCCAGAAAAGTCGTAACTGTCAACTAACTTACACAGTCATGTGAAATCACTTAGAACTCAATGTACAAGAGGAATTAGATTTAATCCTTCTACACAAACATATGTTGTATATCAGAGAGGATGTGTACAAATTGGCTTAGCCTAATTTTGCTCATAGCCATGGAAAAAACTCTCACACTCAGAAGTTTTTCTTGAACATCTCTCTCAGAAAAGACACGACTTTTCTCTACTCACTCAGATTACAAAATTGAGTTA
>CM035420.1:141561825-141564325 GCA_020310875.1 Ceratopteris richardii | reverse complement strand
GGATGAAGAGAGATGCTCAAGCTAGGAGCATTATCTATATGGCAGTCAATGACTACTTGCTACCTCACATTAGAGGTCTTGAAAGTGCAAGTGATATATGGAATGCTTTGGAGGAGCATTTCCAAAATACCACAAAGTCTAGGAAGGCATCCTTGTGGGCAAAATTTACCACTTTCAAGAAGAAAGACTCAATCCATCTCAGATTATGTAACAAGGATGAATGATATTGCAGATGCATTAGGAGCTGTGGATGAAGACATTGAGGAGGATAAATTGGTAAGGCAAGTCCTCACAAGTTTGAGAGGTGATGACAAATGGAAGCCATTCATTTTGTCTACTGAATTATCACTTGATCATTTTACTCCTGACTTAAATCAGTTGCTAGGACATATGTTAACCTTTGAGCAGGATGTCAAAGGTGAAGGTGACAAGAGTGCATGTCATGCAATGTACTCAAAGGATAAGAAGAAAAATAGCAAAGGAAAACAACAAGCAAATGAAGATGAAGGCACAACTAGTCAAGCCAACTTCCTAAGAGGAAGAGGAGGTGGCAAAGGTAGAGGAAGAGGTAGGAATAATAAAGATGGAGTCAAAGCTTGCTGGATTTGTGGTAAGACAAATCATTTAGCTAATGATTGTTGGCATAATAGTCAGAGTAATGGTGGATATAATCAGAATTTTAATTCAAGAGGAAGAGGTGGCAGAAATCAAAGAGGTAACTTCAGAGGAAGAGGTAGTAGGGGTTACTTTGGAAGAAATGCAGGTAGAGGATTACAAAGTCAACAATACAATAATACCTACTACAGTTATGCTTCATATCAAAAGGAGGATTCAACATTAATAATGAATGCAACTTGTGAAAGGCAAAGTGAAGACCAAAGAGTCTTCTACATTGACTCAGGGTGTAGCAATCACTTGAGTGTTAACATAGCATTGATGACTGATTTGGAGAATAAGGTATCTAAGCATGTTGTTCAAACAGGTGACAATACAAAGCACAATGTGAAGTCAATTGTATCAGTGAAGGCCAAGGATGGTAGCACCTTATTGAGTAAGGTCTTGTATGTTCCTACAATTCCTAAGAATCTGATAAGTGTAGGACAAATTGTTGAAAAAGGTTGTGAAGTTAGGTTCACTAATGAAGGAGTATTTGTGGAAGACCCTAGCAATGGGTATAAACAAATTGTTTCAAGGAAGAAAGAAGGAAGATTGTTCACATTGAAGATTCAAGGTAATGTTGGTCATGCCTTGTTCACTTATGGAGGACATAAGATCTCTGAGTTAGATCTTTGGCACAAGAGGCTTGGACATTTCAATGAAAGAGGTATCAAAGACATGATTAACAGTGGTTCAGTGCTTGAATTGCCTAATGTTACAGGTCAACATATGACATACAGATGTGGGGCATGTCAATTAGGTAAGGCTCATAAGCAATCTTATTCTAAGCATGGTTTTATGTATTCAGAGAAGCTTGAGTTGGTACACACAGATGTGTGGGGACCTTCAAAGGATTTCAGTATCAATGGTTCAAGATACTATGTGATTTATGTTGATGATGCTACCAGATGGATCACTATCTATGTGATCAAAGATAAGTCAGAAGTGTTTAATACATTTAAACACTATCATGCATATGCAGAAAGAATTACAGGTCATAAATTGAAGAGACTAAGGTCAAATGGAGGGGGAGAGTATTTCTCTAATGAGTTCAGCGATTACTTGTGGAATGCAGGTATAAAAAGGGAAATTACTTGCAGGTACTCTCCTCAACAAAATGGTGTAGCAGAAAGGAGGAATAAAACTCTTGTTGAGTTTGCAAGGTCAATGATGAAGGAGAAAAATTGCCCAAATTATTTGTGGGCTGAGGCTGTAAATACAGCTACTTATTTGGTCAATAGGTTACCATGTAAAGCCTTGTAGGGTATGACACCATATGAGGCATGGTGGGGTAAGAGACCTACCTTGGATCATTGCAAAGTATTTGGGTGTTTGGCATATGCATATGTGCCATCACAATTAAGATAAAAGTTAGAACCTAAAGCTAAAAAGTTTGTGTTTATTGGTTATGATGATAAGCAGATGGGATATAGGTTGTGGAATCCATCCACAAAACAATTTCTTGTATCAAAAGATGTTACATTTGATGAGAAGGTACTTGGTATGCAGGTACAATCAATATTAATATAGGTGATGAAGAAGTTGAGAGTCAAAGGAAAGGTAAATCAAAGGTTCAGATATTTGATGAAGAGGAGAATAATGAAGTGCAGGTTGAAGTGGAAGAAATGCCAAGATTTGATCCTGAGTGTGATGAACCAGAAACTTCAAGGAGTGGAGAACTTAGAAGGTCATCAAGACACAAGTGGAAACCTACAAGGTATAGTTATGATACTTCTTTTTTGGCTACCAAAGATTATGCTTACATGATAAAGGCAGATGAAGATCCTTCTACATATAAAGAGGCAAAAGGTAAGGAAAATTGGGAGAAAGCTATGCAGGAAGA
>CM035420.1:141521825-141534325 GCA_020310875.1 Ceratopteris richardii | reverse complement strand
AAGAGGAGACATAGTCAACTCTGCAAAATCAGTGACCATCTTCCGAATCTGAGGGTGTTTGAAGGGTTCATCATCATTAACTGATCCTAACATCCTAAATCCATAGGGTATGTCCGCTATGAGAAGGGAGAAATGTTTTCTAGGCACAACAGAACAAATATTATTTACATCACTACAGAACACATTGTAATATACAGGCCTAAGGGGGTCTAGGGGATTGGAGAAACATTTAAGATCAGGTTCATCATCAAAATCCATCTCCTTCGCTTTCAGTCTAGATTTCTCATGCCTTGCTCTTTGAATGTGAGCAAGGAATGCAGGGGGGCAATCATCTAGTACCTCTGTAGACTTACTTTTCCTTGGTTTCTGCAGAACAAATTGGAAAGACAATTAAAAGAGCTCTTCAGTACAACAAACAGAACATAAAGAACGGATGTATGGCATCGATTTCTTGTTGGGGTAGATGCTAGGCATCGACCTTCTACTGAAAATCGATGCTTGGCATCGACCTTGGGACCTAAGTCGATGCCTGGCATCGACTTTTGCCACGAGGTTGATGCGAGGCATCGACTTTTGTTGCAGGTCGATGCCAGGCATTGACTTATGCTGCAAGTCGATGCCAGGCATCGACTTATGCCCCCAAGTCGATGCCATGCATCGACTTATGCTGCAAGTCGATGCCAGGCATCGACTTATGCCCCCAAGTCGATGCCAGGCATCGACTTATGCCCCCAACTCGATGCCATGCAATGCATCAAATTGGTTAGGATGAAATATTCTGATAAGAGAACCTACCCAATCACGAAACAGGATGAAATATTCTGATAAGGCTTTGTAGGATGATGTGGTTGGATAGTCTGCTTGGACCTCTATCCAAGAAAAGCAACCCAGCCTCTTCATCATCACCTCCTGAATCTTCATGTACACTTTATGACTATAGACACATAAATATAAAAGAGACTAGGTTAGACAAGAAGCATGGGAGGAGGGAAAAAGGATCTGAGAATAACATACATACTTATTGAGCTCAGTCACCATCTCCTCGAGGCTTAACTCCTTCGAGATTACCCTTGACAAAGTTGATATGATCAATGTATCATCCTTGATTCCTTGAAGGGCCCTCCATGGGGTCAGCTTCATGTCCTCAGGAGCCTCTTCAATTGAAAGGTCAACTTTCCTTCCCTTTCCCTTCAGATCAACTTGTGGGTCTGGCCTCGACTTTCGTTGCTTCTGGCCCTTGACCTCCTTGTGCTCCCACATTGTGAAAATTCTATCCTGTAGATCCCAGATCTCACCTGATCTGAATGCCAGTTGAAACCATGGATCATATTTCCTCAAAGCATCTGACTTTCTATTCTCATCCAATGCAATTCCAACCTCAATAAGGCATTGCTTTCGTAGATTGGGATGTATTCTTCCAGCTTCCTTCACAAGACAATCTTCATATTCATGGTGGAAGAACCGAATTCTCTCTATGGAGGACATTTTCTGCCTGTAGTCATTGTCGTTGTTGTGATCCCAAGCAAGAAGCTTGGCTTCCTCAGTTGTAAGACCAGCATATATCTTACACTCTGCATACCTAAAGAAAAATGTAGTAGGGTGCTCCTTCACTAACTGTCTACGAGCCTCTGCAGAGTGTGAACCTCCAATCACATAATAAGTGTAATCCTCAAACAAACCCTCATTAAAATCCTCCACACAGCTGCACTCATTCGGATCCACCATGACAAGGAATGGCACAACAGTAGCATGAGGATTTATTTTCATTTTCTTCTTAAGATTCTGGACGTGCAAATTATGTGGCTCCCTGATCTCAAGGGGCCTCCTCCCTCTGACTGGATCTACGGGTGGCCTGTGGATAATATTAATCGGTAGGTGGAACAACTGCCCCTTCTTCACAACTTTTCTTCTAGCTATGTCCTCCCTCATCTTATTCTGCTCAGTGCCAAGCACACCAGATGCAAGCTCTCCACCAGGTGCAACAATTATGTCCCCAGAGCTAGAGCTTGAGTCAGAAAACTCCTCTTCTGAAATTATCTTCTTTTTCTTTTGGGGCTTTTTCTGCACACTCTGCTTACCCCTTGCCTTTACAGGGGTCGTCTTCTTCTGCTGTGTTGGCATGATATTGCCCTGGATCCATGGCATCAGGTCGTTGATGAAATTCACTGAGTCTCTGCATATCTGAGCTAGCCCTTCTCGAACACAGCACTCTGGGCACAAGAAATCCATCTTGCATATGACATTTCTTAATCCTTTCGATGTCTCCACCAAGAAAAGCAGGTTGTCAGAATCTTCATCTTCATAATCCAGTTTGTAAACAAGTCCATACTGAAAACCTTGTGTTGTCGTGATCTTTCCTCTGCCATAGGCCCCTGCGAACACAAGGAGGACTGCATTCTTCTCTTCAACGTACTGAAGGCACCACTCGAGATTTGTGATGTCCCGAAGTGGACGATCTGTCCTCATGACCTCGGTCTCCCTAGACCTTTCCTTCATATTTGGATCCTCCACAGGAATTTTTATGCTACTCTGTCCACCTGAGGATATTCCTAGTGGGTTGCTGGCCTTCTCAGAGGATAATGGTGCAATAATTTTCTTTGGCTTTGCTTGGTGACCACTGCCTTTGTCACGTTGCTGGTCACCAGAGCCCATGGTGACTCTGAGCTTCTTGATGGGCCTTTCATCCTTGTACTCCGCATCCCTGAAGGCACTTGGAAATATCAGATCAAACGTAAATGTGGTTTCAAAGGCCCAAGTCCATGCAAGGCATCGATTTTGAGCTTCAGGTTGATGCCAGGCATCGATGTTTAAGTGCATGTCGATGCCAGGCATCGACTTTGTGTGCAGTCGATGCCAAGCATCGACTTGAGGGTGAAAGTCGATGACAGGCATCGACTTGGGGGTGCAAGAGTCGATGCTTGGCATCGACTTTTGGGCCCAAGTCGATGCTTGGCATCGACTTTTGGGCCAAGTCGATGCCTGGCATCGACTTTTACCCTCAAGTCGATGCCTGGCATCGACTTGCACACAAAGTCGATGCCTGGCATCGACTTGGGCCCAAAAGTCGATGCCAAGCATCGACTTGGGCCCAAAAGCCGATGCCAAGCATCGACTTTGCACCCTAAAGTCGATGCCTGGCATCGACTTTTCAGTGCATGTTGATGCCGGCAAGTCGATGCTTGGCATTGACTTTTGGGCCCAAGTCGATGCCTGGCATCGACTTGCAGGTGCATGTCGATGCCAGGCATCGACTTGCAATCCTAAGTCGATGCCTGGCATCGACTTACACCTTAAAGTTGATGCCAGGCATCGAGCTGTACATGCTTTGGATCCATATTTCTAGAGGTAAGAAAAATAAATACCTAGAAATCAAATATTTACACAGACATACAGAGGGAATCTTTTTGGAATCTTTATTTATGTTATAATTTTGTCTACCTCTTGGTACTTTTGCCAACATTCTTCTTCTCCATCAGACTTGGCTTGCTGGTATGCTAACCTCTGTGCTCCATGGCTGTCTGTGCTCTGCTGCTCTCTCTTGCTCGTGGATTTTGAAAATGCGAATCATCTCCTCCTCTCGTATTTATAGGCAATTGGGTAACTTGAACCAGAGACTAACTGGATCTAACTGAATGAGTCCAGTTGCTAACTAAATCTGTCAACTTATCTAACCAGGGAATAGCACCCACACAAATAGGCTGTTTCAGAGCCACTTTAATGAAATATTCATAGACCCTTGCAACTATTTATATACATTTGCATAGAAATTACATTTCAATGGCAAGAGTATGGTATGTCCATGAGGATGTCTAAACTCATGTAGAGATTTGTTTCTAAGAATCTCTTTCTTGGGAGAAAATCAAGTCAAAGTTGTGTTAAATGTGGGAGACTAATGACATCTTTATAGTATTACCCTCCTCACTTTAGTTCATATTCACATTTATCTTGTAACTCACTGTTGAAATGGAAAATCACTATGAATAAACATTCTAGTACAGAACCTTGCAACTATTTATATACATTTGCATGGAAATTAAACTTCAATGGCAACAGTATGGTATGTACATGAGGATTTCTAATCTCATGTAGAAGTTTTTTCTTAGAGTCTGTTGCTTGGGAGAAAATTAGGTCTAAGTTGTGAGATTAATGACATCTTTATAGTGTTATCCTCCACACTTTAGTTCATATTCACATTTATCTTGTAACACATTGTTGAAATGGAAAATCAATGTATGAATATACTTTCTGTGTGCCTCTTTTACACATAATTCTTTTTCAATATACTTTCATCTACCTCTTTGATATCTAGCCAAGACCACAATAAAACCTAATCCTTGAAATCTTAACCAAATGTAAAATTTCTTCTTGTATAGTGTTCAATGGCATAGCATATTCCAGTTGGAACTCAACTTGGATATATTCCAGTTGTAAAATTTCTTCTTGTAAAATTTCTCCAAACAATTTTATTATATATTCCTGTTGGAACTCAACTTGGATATATTTTGATTCATTCACAATGCTTAGACTCAATGACTCATATGTAGTTAGAAATCAACTGTGTTTCTCATTTGAATCAAAAGTGAATCAAATCTTTGGTTCCCTTATTAGTGTATATTTGAGTAATTAAGTGATTTGATGTAATTTGATGTTTAATGTTATTTAATGTACTTTAATAAGCTTTTGATTTCATATCTTCTTGATGTGACATTTGATGTGACATCTTCACTTGATCTCGGATTTCTACTTATTTAAAAAGGTCATTCATCTTCAGTCTTCTGTGAACTCAGTGAAGATGAGCTCAATCTTTTCAGTGGATGCTTGGGCATTAGCTTCCTCTGCTCATATTGATTCATTGTTCTCAGTTGAACCTTTCCAGAGAAGTGATGATCCCTATGATTTAGAACGTGCTGATGATTCCATGTTTTCTGTTGAGTCATTTAAGTTATGCAATTCACAGTGCAATGCTGCTCAACCAAGTGCACCTCTTGATCTCCCATCTGATCCAACCATTGATCTCCCTTCTGACTCAAGTGCATGTGGAGCAACGAAAAAGCAAAGCAAGCTCAATCTACGATTTAAAAGAAGGTCTCGTGAAGTAAGTCAAAAAAGATTTAAATTTCTTACTTCAGATAGACAGATTGCATTGGATATTGTGAAGCATTGTTGTGGTTTGAAATGTTTGTATAATTTAGGGATGAAGAAACTAAAGCACATAAGAGAAAAATTCCTCCATTTAGATAGTGAAAGGCAAGATATATACCTTGTTTCTTGCATGCAAATGATTGAGGATAACATGTCAGTAACGCGTGTTGGTTTTGAATATTTCTTTACTCAAGGGATGCCATGCTGTAGGGCTGCATTTAAAATTGCAATGGGTGTAGGAAATTTTAGAATACATAGGGTTCAACAAGGGTTTTTGAATGGGGATCTCATTTTGGATACGTTCCATGTTAGGACCAAAGGATCTATTGGACGTCATGCAATGAATTGGATGATGAACTATTTTAGCTTGCATTGTGAAGTTATGCCTACAACTGGAAGGTTGCACTTGTCAGATAACTTTACTCGTCGAGAGGTATTTCAAATATATAGAGAAGACATGGAAAATAGAAATGAGAATTATGTGTTGTATCGTCACTTTACTCGATTATGGAAGGAAGAGTTTAACAATGTTTCTATTCCTCGTAAAGTTAGAATGGGTGAATGTTCAGTTTGCGCCACTTTGAAAAACATGGAAAAAGGGGCTACAACACCACAGGAAAAGCATAATTTTAAAAACCTTCTTAACAACCATCGTGACAGTCAAGCATTAGAGAGAAAGAAAGCAATTCATCATCGAAGTAAGGCACTCAGAAATCCGGAGCGTTATATGTGTTTGTTGATCGATGGTATGGATAAAAAAAAAACTTGTTTGCCACATTTTTATCGCATCCCTAAGGACATTGGAGATGAAGTCCTTGTGCAAATGCATTTGGTTGGTGCTTTGGTATACAATGGTGTTGGGAGTGATGGCTGGATGCACTCAGAAGATCAAGCTGGTGCTGCAAAACCTGCTTCACACCTGCCCTCCTTTCACTCCAGATATATTTAGTAGACTCCTTGAGCTTCCAAATGACACCAAAATATGCTATATGTACTTTTGAAAAGGTTTGAGTAATGACTTGATCAAAACAGACTACTTTGCAAATCACAAGACTTGAAAACTTTCTATTTTGGTCTTGATACTTGCTCAGTGTTATGCTCAGTGTGACCAGCACACTTAAAATTGATCTAATTGCTTTTGGACATAATCAATTAGCTTAACAAGCTTTCATTTGCAAGTGGAATGAAGTAAAATGATAAACCACACTTAGAGAAATCACTTTAGCAAAATAAGGTGTACCCCCGATTTTTTAGGAGACTTACAGTCACAGACCAATGAGCACCCCGACTGAGATTTCTCTGTGATGGTAGATCCAATGGCCTTGAAACTTTGTAGGTGTATAGTAGACTTTGAGCTGAATCCAATGCACTTTGAATCATCCAATTTGATTCAGTAGATCTTGAGATATGCCCTGTTGAAGTTGACAGAGTTGGAGGTAGTCACACAGAGAAAAACAGAGATTATGAATATATGTATATTGATTAAATCTAATGATTGTACATTCCCATTGGCATGTAATGTGATGCTCAATGGTACTCAGAGGTGTAGGCTATGGTGTAGCTCACACACACTCAATGATTGACTCAGAATTGCCTCGGGAGGAGTGAAAGATACCCGCGACTTTTGACTTGTAAATTATATAGAGATTGAGTGAGATTTTGAATTTCAAAATCATGTCAATCTCCTAGAATCTTGTACCTAAAAGTGAATGAGATATTCTCTCAATCATTCACCTATTCAATCAATCAAAGTTTCCACGACTTTCTCAGTTAGGTGTGATTACATGAGTGGTTAAAGTCATATAGACTTTTACATGAGATAAAAGGTAAGAATCAATGACTAAGTTCCTATGGTTCTTGATTCTTGTAAATATATCCTCCAAGGGTTCAAGCTTTAGCCTTCCAAGATTCCAATGTTCCAAGCCAATGTGTGTAGGCTTGTTTTGCACCAACAGCTCCCCCTCAAGCCAAACACTTTGGCTCAAGTCTTCATCTCTAGTCTTCAATTATTTCCTGCAATCCAATCATGGATTTAAATCTGCATAGCTTGCTTCCATCCAGAGCTTTAGTAAGCAAATCTGCACATTGTATGTTAGTAGACACATATGATAATTGAATTTCTTTGCTAAGTAACTTCTCCCTCACATAGTGGTAGTGAACCTCTATGTGTTTTGTCCTAGCATGATAAATTGGATTAGCTGCTAGGTGAAGAGAACTTGTGTTATCACCAAATATGATTGGTGGCCTTGTGTATAGGCCCAATTCTGAATATAATAGCTTCAACCATATGGCTTCTTGAGTGGCATTGGCTAGCCCTCTATATTCTGCCTCAGTAGATGATAGAGCCACTGTGGGTTGTTTCTTGGATGACCAAGAAATTGGTTTATCACCTGCAAAGCATATGTAACCAGATGTACTCCTCCTGTCATCCTTGCAACCTGCCCAATCTGCATCTGAGTATACCTTAATATCAATGTCTGATGAATATGGAAAGTACAAACCATGATTTTGTGTTCCCTTTAGGTACTTTACTATCTTCTTTGCTACCTCCAAATGAGGTACTCTTGGTTTGTGCATAAATTGGCTAAGTACACTAACACCATATGATATATCAATCCTTGTTAAGGTTGCATAATTTAGACTACCTACCAAACTTTGGTAACCTAATATCTTTGAGCTCTTCTCCTTCATGTGCACTGAGTTTGTGGTTGACCTCCATAGGAATGTTTGAGACTTTAGCTTCCTGCAAATTAAACTTCTTGACCATGTCCTGAATGTACTTCTTCTGAGTAATAAAGATACCTGAATTTGTGTAGACCAATTCAAGTCCTAGGGAGTACTTCAATAATCCAAGATCATTGATCTTGAATTCCTTCATCATTTGTCCTTTGATGTGTCTAATTCCCTGAACATCATTTCCTATAATAATGATGTCATCAACATAGATGCACAAGTATATTACCTCTGAATTGTTCCTCTTTATAAACAATGAAGTATCTGCTTTACTCATCACAAATCCTTGATCTAGGAGATAGGTTGTCAACCTGTAATTCCATGCTCTAGGTGCCTGCTTCAAACCATACAGAGCCTTCTTCAATTTACAAACATGATTTACCTTAATGGGATCCTCATAGCCAGGTGGTTGTGACATGTAGACCTCTTCAGATATCCATCCATTCAAGAATGCATTTTTCACATCCAATTGGTACATGTTCCAATTCTTGGATGCAGCTACACTCACCATAACTCTGATAGTTGGCATCTTGGCCACAGGAGAAAATGTCTCCTCATAATCAATGCCTTGGGTTTGTGCAAAACCCTTGGCTACCAACCTAGCTTTATACCTGTTTATTGTGCCATCTGAGTTCCTCTTGAGTTTGTAGATCCATCTGGATCCTATCACCTTCATGGAGTCCTTCTTGGGTACCAAGTCCCAAGTATCACTCTCCTTGAGAGCCTCCATTTCTTCATCCATTGCTTCCTTCCATTCTGGTTTAGTAATTGCTTCTTCAAATGTACCTGGTTCTTCATTCAAGATATCCTTTGCAAGATATACAGAGTGCTTGGTTACAAGTGAAGTATCATACCCATACCTAATAGGTTTCTTCTTTTCTCTTTGGGATCTCCTCATAGCTTGAGTTGAGGATTCTGGATTATCTTCTAGTTGCTTCATCTTCATCTTCCCTTTTGATTTCCAAGCCTTGAATTCTTCAATGTTGATGGTGTCTTCATCATCTGAGCTTGTGTCCTCTTTCTGAATTGGTTCTTGCCTGATAAGCTTGGGAAAGTCTTCTTCCATGTCATAAGGTAGGCTAACTTTCCTGCACTCATTTTCATACCATGAATCATTTTCATCAAAGATGACATCTCTGCTTACCTTGAAGCCTTTGTTTGAGGGGTTGTAGAATCTGTATCCCTTCTGATTCAAATCATAACCAATGAAGATACACTTTTCAGCTTTAGGGTCTAGCTTTCCCCTTACCTGTGAGGGAATATGCACATATGCAACACACCCAAAGATTTTGCAATGATCCAGAGATGGTCTCTTACCATGCCAAGCCTCATAGGGTGTCATTCCATCAAGTGTCTTTGATGGCAACCTGTTAATTAAGTATGTGGCAGTAGATACACTCTCTGCCCAAAGATAGTTTGGCAATTTCTTTTCATTTAGCATAGACCTAGCTGTCTCTACAATAAGTCTATTCCTCCTTTCAGCTACCCCATTTTGTTCAGGTGAGTACCTTGTAGTGATCTCCCTCTTGATGCCTCTTTCTTGCAAGAAATCTTCAAAGTCATTGGAGAAGTATTCTCCACCACCATCTGACCTTAGCCTCTTCAAATGTCTACCTGTTTGATTTTCAATTAATGCAAGATACCTTTTGAAACAATTAAATACTTCATCTTTATGTTTCATGAAGTATAAAACAGTCCACCTGCTATAGTCATCAATAAAGGACACATAGTACCTTGATCCAGATATGGATGGCTCCTTGCTAGGTCCCCAAACATCTATATGCACCAATTCCAGATAATCTTCATGCATAAAACCTTTCTTGGTATAGGGCAATCTGTGTGACTTACCAAATTGACAAGCCCCACACTTGTATATCATGTGTTGCTTGGATACATTAGGTATCCCAAGCACACATTGATCCCTACTCATTTGTTTTAAGGTCCTTTCTCCAATGTGACCTAATCTCTTGTGCCAAATCTCCAATTCTGATAGGGTTTGGTCTTTATAGTTGTACAAAGCAATACTCTTAGTGTCTTCAAGTTCAAAGGTAAACAATCTACCTGATTTTTCTCCCTTGGCTATCCTTCTGAATCCATGTCTTGGATCCTCCACATATGCACCATGTTGAGTGAACCTGACCTATAGACCTTTTTCCACAATCTGACCTACACTCATCAGATTCTTGGTGATTGTTGGAACATACAACACTCTGCTTAGTAAATTCTGATTACCATCACTTGTTTTGACATTGCCTACTTTAACAACTGAACGTTTAGTGTCATCACCTGTCTGCACTTGGTGCTTGCCTTTGGGTTCTTCCAAATCAGAGAGTAAGGCAACATTTCCAGCTACATGGTTAGAGCAACCTGAATCAATATAGAATAAGTGATCATCATTGATACCTGATTTAGATGTCATGTTCATGATCAACAAGGAATCATCTTGCTCCTCTGCATAATTGTTGTAATCCTTCCTATTCCTGTATCCACCTTGATAATTGCCATTATGATTGTAGCTATTGTTGTAATTATTGTTGTAGCCATGGTAGCCTTGAGATTGATTGAATCTGCCTCTGCCTTGAGAGTATCCTCCTCTTGGGTGACCTCTTCCTCTTTGGTTCTTGTAGTTTTTGTAGCATTCATCTGTGGTATGGTTAGACAAGCCACATATATTGCATGGAGATTGGTTATAGGGTCTCCCCCTACCTGACTTACCTCCTCTGCCCCTACCTCTAGATGATCTACCTCTCCCTGCATAGTTTGCTTGGGAGGTAGAGCCTTCTTCATCAACCTTCTTGCTTTTACCCTTGTCTTTAGTCTTCTTATCAGTATATAGGGCAGAGGGATTGTTACCTTTTGATTGCTCTCCATTCTTTGTGATCTTTGCTTCATGTGTAAAGAGTTGTCCAATCAGAGTTGTTAGATCAGGTGCTTGGATGTCCATGTACAAGTCCATTGCTGTAGTAAAGCTCTCCCACTTGTCATCTGCCTTTAGTCCATTGATCACTTGTCCGACTATTTGCTCTTCCTCAATTTCTTCTCCAACACTTGCAAGTTGATCTGCAATGTCTTTGACTTTGGTGACAAAATCTGAGACACATTGTTTTGATTGCTTCCTAAGAGTTGTAAACTCAATCCATAGTTGATTCTTTCTGGCCCTTGTGCTTGATGAAAAATATGTTGACAAGGTTTCCCAAGTCTCTTGGGAAGTCTTGCAATTCCTTACATGAGGTAGAAGAAAATCAGAAATAGAGTTTAGAAGATATGACTATGCCAAAGCATCTTTTGCACACCATTGGTTGAGCCTCTCATGTTCATCCTTTGTTGGTAGGCCTCTAGTCTTGAATGAGGGCAACTCCTCATCTCCTCAAATGTATCCATACAAGCTTCTCCCTTGTAGATAGGTCTTCATTCTTAATGACCAAGCCTAGTAATTATTTCTGTCCAATTTGTCAATGAAGGAAGGGAAACCATCACCCATGATTACCTTATTAGCTCTGATACCACTGTTGGGAGTGATGGCTGGATGCACTCAGAAGATCAAGCTGGTGCTGCAAAACCTGCTTCACACCTGCCCTCCTTTCACTCCAGATATACTTAGTAGACTCCTTGAGCTTACAAATGACACCAAAATATGCTATATGTACTTTTGAAAAGGTTTGAGTAATGACTTGATCAAAACAGACTACTTTGCAAATCACAAGACTTGAAAACTTTCTATTTTGGTCTTGATACCTGCTCAGTGTTATGCTCAGTGTGACCAGCACACTTAAAATTGATCTAATTGCTTTTGGACATAATCAATTAGCTTAACAAGCTTTCATTTGCAAGTGGAATGAAGTAAAATGATAAACCACACTCAGAGAAATCACTTTAGCAAAATAAGGTGTACCCCCGATTTTTTAGGAGACTTACAGTCACAGACCAGTGAGCACCCCGACTGAGATTTCTCTGTGATGGTAGATCCAATGGCCTTGAAACTTTGTAGGTGTATAGTAGACTTTGAGCTGAATCCAATGCACTTTGAATCATCCAATTTGATTCAGTAGATCTTGAGATATGCCCTGTTGAAGTTGACAGAGTTGGAGGTAGTCACACAGAGAAAAACAGAGATTATGAATATATGTATATTGATTAAATCTAATGATTGTACATTCCCATTGGCATGTAATGTGATGCTCAATGGTACTCAGAGGTGTAGGCTATGGTGTAGCTCACACACACTCAATGATTGACTCAGAATTGCCTCGGGAGGAGTGAAAGATACCCGCGACTTTTGACTTGTAAATTATATAGAGATTGAGTGAGATTTTGAATTTCAAAATCATGTCAATCTCCTAGAATCTTGTACCTAAAAGTGAATGAGATATTCTCTCAATCATTCACCTATTCAATGAATCAAAGTTTCCACGACTTTCTCAGTTAGGTGTGATTACATGAGTGGTTAAAGTCATATAGACTTTTACATGAGATAAAAGGTAAGAATCAATAAGACTAAGTTCCTATGGTTCTTGATTCTTGTAAATATATCCTCCAAGGGTTCAAGCTTTAGCCTTCCAAGATTCCAATGTTCCAAGCCAATGTGTGTAGGCTTGTTTTGCACCAACAAATGGAACTGTAATGTC
>CM035420.1:141496825-141511825 GCA_020310875.1 Ceratopteris richardii | reverse complement strand
TTTCATGCAAGCATCTCTCTCATGGGAATGATAATATATATTGGCTCAAATAGCAGGAGAAATGCTTATCTATATGTCGGTGCAAGCTACAAACTGAGCGCAAATCAGTTTTCTGCAAGTGAAGTGAACATATACAGTACAAGAAGTCGATTCAATCAGGGGAACGCACTTGTTTCATTAAAGGCTGAGATCTGATGGGGTAGAGAGATGTCGAGCTGGTCTCATAGATGAAGCCTCATGATACGTGAAGGTTCATGTTGAAGAATTCTGTTAGCAAGGAGAGGTTGTTGATGCCTGAAGAAAGGAAGAGGATCAACTTTATCGCAAAGTTTCAGCCCAAGCAAACTCACAGAAAAGATGCCAAACAATAAGGATTTCCAGGTTTCTCTGCTATTTTGGCAAATCCATTTCCTTTAGTCATCATTCACCTGTACATGAAAGGTGTTTTTCCGTCTGTTACATTTTCCATTTCTTTCATACCTATAAGAAGAACTCATGAAAGTTCTTTTGTGCGCAAAAAATTATTATATGACTGTTTAAACTCTTGAATCAGGAGCATCTTTGCGCGGAGCTTTCATATGTGAGCTGCAATTTTTAGAAGTATTATGTTCCTTGCATGTATTTATACTAACTACCTTGCTTAACATCTTGCATACGAGACACTTTTCCTTTGTTTTTGTTATTTTTCTCTAATGCACTATGGAATTTCCATTTTCGCTTAATGTCTCGAATGGAGCAAGTAATGCGATGCCTTAAGCAAGAGCAGAAAGAGACTCGTGTGTTAAAGGTTTGGGCAAGTTCCTCCACACTCAAACCTTGAAGGTAAAGGATTAATACTACTGGAATGTTTTATGCTGTAGTGATATATATGCTTGTTCCACAAATGCGTTAATGATTCAGAAACAAATACAAATTTTTTTCGTGTTGCACAATGTGCGAGAGAATAACTAAACCTTGACTAGCTTATTCTATGAATGGGAATAAAACTTTTTGCTTTATCGGAAGTCATTAAAATATGCTGTTCAATGTGTGAGTACAAGACGAGACATGAGCGAGTAAATGGAATTTGGTGAAGAGACAGAAAACATTGTTTGCTTTCCTGCAGATTTCGATTGAGTACTAAAGAATCCATGAATAGTTTGAAAGAATTTATGGGTTTCAATGACATTCATAGAAAAGTGCAACTTCCACGTTTATTTCTTGAAAGCTAGGTGAACGCAGGGATGAATTCCTTATATTTGTCTTGTAGCTTGAAAACATATGGTTCCGTAAAATTTTCTAAAGACAATCGTGGTTAGAGAGATAATATTATGCTTGCTTATGGTTAAGAGGAAAGTGAGATGTTGGGCTTTATTGATTGTCTGGTCTCAAAATTCACTTTGATTTTCGTGATTGAATAAGCTGCTAATTACCAATGTTGTCCATGGTGATGAAGTAGGAATTTTATGTTCACAACATTGTTGACCATCAGTGTCATGGCAAGGATTCCTCGAGGGATAATTACGAGCTCTAAGTAATCCTATTGGACCGATTCCGAGGGGTTTGAACAAAATAAGGTCTCATAAAACCACTTTTTCCTGCGGCATTAGGAGCAATTCATTTTGGTGTGTCTGCCGGGAATTGGCTTAGCACATCTCATAGAGAGTGCTACGAGTTCGCTTGGTGCCCCAATCGTGTGGCACAGCCAAGTCGATCCCAAATCTTCTTTGACCTTCATTAAAGAAATGGCCCAACAAAAGCCAGCATGTGGTTTGGAGAATGCCAATATGAGGCAACCGAATTTTGGACAAAATAGGAGATGGATAGATTCTCGTCCGACCATGAGACATCATGTGAACCGAGGGTGGCGATTTGGCCCGATATCAAATTATGTGAGATGCTGGTGTTGCGAGCAGATTGGGCATATAGCCAAATATTGCCCTCGTGTATGCACCCCGTTGGATTTTGTCCCCACATGTGCGGACTGCGGGAAAAAGAGACTATGCAAGCATGTGTGTGGCTCAAAAGAGGTGACTGGCGTAAAGGTCACAACGAATCAATCTGATAGGTGTTTATCCTCTTTATATGTGGAAGTTGACAAAGGTGGAGTTACTTCGTCGACGGAAACTGCGAGAGCAAGTGGAGGCAAGGACACTCGATCTCATGATCGAGACTTGATAGAACTTGTAAAGAGCTTGGAATGTCAAGTCAATTGGTTGCATGTGGAGCGAGATAACGAGAGGATCAAAATAGTGAAATTAGAGGAAAATCAAGTGAAAATGGCCGAGGTCCTACGAACTTGGGAAAAGCAAGTACGCGTGTTGAAAAATGAAAACAAGGAGCGGAAAAGAGTAAACAAAAGCTGGAGGCAAGATCTTGTGAAGCCCGAGAGTGAAAACGTGGTCTGGGACTTGAGATCCGGCTTGATGGTAGCCGACTGCTTTGGAGTTGCGATCGAAGAAGAGCTCTCAAGAGACGAGGATGACCTAATGACGAGAGTCGAAGGAATGGAGCATGAAATCGAGAAGGTACAAAGCATAATCCGTCGATACAGTGATCAAGCGGGTAAGGCATGTGACGAGTTCCACCTGGAGTTAGAAAGAATGAAAAGTGCCCAAGCGGAGAGTGATGAGAAAGTGAGACAGGTAGAGAAAGAGAATGCAAGGCTGAGTAGCAAGCTAGGTAGGTTGATGAATCGGAAAGACGACGATATGCGAGGACAAGTGGAGGATCCGAGAGCGAGGAAAATGGAGGAAGAGCTAAAAGCGGTGTTGGATAGGTTGGATGCGTTCGGAACAGAGTTAGAAAGGACGAAGAATGAATTGTCGAAGAAGATAGATGACCTGGATGAAGAAAATATGAGTAGGATTTGGGAGGAGAGGTCGATTCGAGAAGAGGTTGAAAAGTTGTCTGGCCAAGTCGAGAGGAGCGAGGAGGTTCCTTTGGAAATAGAAAGAAAGATGAGCCATTTAGAAGAGGAGAAGAAGAAAATGTGGGTTCGGTTCCATCAAGTGGATGATGAGATTTTTCGACTCCAAGATAGTGATGAGTGAAAAGAAGAAGGGATAAGGGATTTAGCTTCGAAGCTCGAGGCATTAAGAGGTGTAGTAATGAATGGTGGCCTTCCAGACCGTATCGCCTAGCTAGAGGACAATATCAGCAAGCTGTCGAATAATGTGGAATCTCTGCGAGGCAGAGGTTGGAGATGAAAAAATAGACGAGGCGATGGATGTGGGTTAGGACGGCTGTAGTCTGACTAGGGTTTGCTTTGCGGATTACGAGTCTGAGATGTGAGGACGGATGGACCAAGTCTGTTGTACACTTAGGACTGCAGTGACACTTTTTGAGGTTTCAGGTCGACAAAGTGATTAGTATGTGCGGGTTTTGCGAGGACGGGTTGGCCATGGCATTAGTGGCTGGATTTTGGCTTGAGTGGCAGCAGAGACGAGATATGTCTCATTGGGATGTCCATGAGGGGATATATGTGTGTGTGTCGTGATTGGGATGGTTGGGAAAAGATCCTTTCTGTTGTCTCCTAATTCTCGAGATGCGGGAATGAAAAGAAAATGAGAAAAATATATGTTTGTGTATGTGTGAGTGTGGCTACGCGCCTATGTGGGCCGATAGGTGGGTGGACCCACTTTGGCCGGGCGGTCAAAGCCACGAACCGACGTCGGTTTCGCATAGGGCTAGCTATGTGTGTGTCGCGCGCTGCGTTGGGTTGGTAGATGAGTGGAACAAACTCAATCGGGTGGTCGAGTCCACGAGTCGCATCCAACTTGGCGTAGGCCGGCAAGTGTGAGTAAATATGAAAAAAAAATGATGAAAAAAGAGAGAAAAAAATGTGGAAAAAATGAATGAGAAGATTTCCTCGCTCGAGGGGGGACATAAGAGAGGTGAGAGAGCATGATGCTCGGATGGGAATATATGTGTTTGTGTTGTGGGGATTCGGGTTATGTGTGGGCTCCCGATGAAACATGTCAAATTGAAGCTTAAGCTCGGCTAGGGTTTTGGTTGCGATGTGTCTATGGAAAGCTTGGACTTGAGGAATCCAATCGTGCTAGTTGCATTGTTGTCTGCAAACCTTCCGAAAGTGTTCAGTTTGGCTCTTAGGTGGTGCAATGACTTGTGAAGTTTGGAATCGCGTCGACGATGAGTGATCTTGTTAGAGTGAGCTCGTGTTAGGCTTGAGTTGTCTTTGCCGTGTGTCCATCAAGTTAGGAGAGGTGGTGGCGACCAAGCATAGGATCTGATTGATGAACAAAAGAGCACAGAGTAGATGAAAAGGTAAGTGGGAATAGAAAACCCTAGGTGGGAAGGAAATGGGAAATTGGCAAGAGAACTCGGTTAGAAATGAGACAAAAGGATCAGCAAAACGATCATGTGACCGGGAAAAGTATCGAAAACGGAACTCGGAAATGGTTTTTGATGGTGTGTGTAGAAAGTGTGTTGATATGTGGAGTAGAGATTCATGACGTGTTGAACGAACAGTCTAGAAGAGTGATGAGAGAGAATGTGGACATGTCTTCTACTTGCATGTATGTATGTTGTGTGTGATGAGAATGCATGTGTGACACGGATCATGATGTGTGTGCTGAGTATATATGTGTGATGTGGATGAAGGATATGATTGTCTTTTCATTTTGGTTGTACATATTGTGATTTGATGAAGAAAGGTTCTAATGTTTTAATGAAGTTTGCAGACAGGTGGACATGTCAATGAAGATACATCATGTGGACAAAGATGGTAAGTGAAATGATTGAGTTTTGGTACTAACAAATGATTGTATGAGTATGATTTCAGGTGCTACATTGAGGAAGAAGAGTATGGTCATGCAAGGTAAAGATTTGTACTTGATTGAGTGATGATCACATGTTGGAACTGGAGTGCAGGTAGCATATCGCTCGTCGAGGACGACTTCGCAATTAAGAAGAGGGGAGTATGTTAGCCCACAAAATGGTTGATTTTTATGCACTAATGTGGTTTTATTTGGCAGGAAAATATGTTTGATTGCAGGTGTTTGAAGAGTTAATCAATTGGATGGAAGGTATTTGCAAACTACATGGCTACATCTTGCTCAGAGGGGAATTTCCGAATGAAGTTACATTTGCCAGCTTGCTTTCTTTACATGAGACAGGATTAACTTTGAGAAATGGCAGGAGATTGCACTCATGTCTACAAAACTTTCTGCTTGAAAATGATGTATTGGTTGCAAATGCACTTATCTCTATGTATGGCAAGTGTGGCAGTGTTGATGATGCAATGAAGATATTCAGGGGACTTGAAGGAAAAAATGTGGTGACTTGGACTATTGTCATGTCAATTTGCAAACAGAATAATTGGTACACATCCTGCAGCTCACTTTTCAAGGAGATGCAGCAAAAGGGTGTTGTTCCAGACAAGCTATCTTTTGGGATCATGATTGATGTCGTATCTGAATCTGAAGTTTTCAGTGAGGCTCACTTGCTTCACATTTATGCTGCAATTGAGGATCTAGACTCAAACATTGATGTAGCAAACTCTCTAATTCACATGTATGGTAAACTATGCAGTTTGGAAGATGCATTATCAATCTTCTACAAGTGGGATACTTGGAACAAGCAGAGCTTTATCAATGTCTTGAATCCTTGTGCCAACTTGCTGGCTATTCCAGAGGGTCTGATGATCCACAGTTCAATGGTTAGTGATGATATAGCACTAGACAAGCTTCTGGGAAATAACCTAATTAATCTATATGGTAAGTGTGGCCATGTGGATAATGCTCGAGGGGTGTTTGACAAACGGGATAAAAGGGGGTGTGTACGAGGGAGACTCTCTCTCTGTCTCTCTCTCTCTTCGGATTGCGTTGTCGTCGGGGTTCATGGAAAGCAGAGGAAGATATTAAGTTTAGCATGCACTTAAGTTGTTTTGAGCAACTGATGGCTAGGTATGTTGTAGGATTATGTCATAGAAGAGATCAAGGTGACGCATGGTGTCCTAGTAAGAAGGTTCACTCAGAGTCTTATTCAACATTATTGATTCTATACTAGAGCTTTACTCTTTGAGTTTAATCTTGCTGTATTTCTCAATTAGTTCACTAGAATAACAAAAAATTCTTTCATTGAATCAACACATGCCATTCGTGAGAAACTTCTAGAGAATGCGCACCTAATAATGTAATAACAAACTAGAACTTAACGTGAAGATACTAGTCACAACATGCCTCCTCAAGAAAAATCAGCACAAATCATGCCCTTCTCTGCAGAATATCATCATCCATATTGATCAAGATCTGCACAATTTTCAAATCATCTTGGAGCCGTTCGCCCCTCCTTATTGTCTTCTCTCTGAGCGTAGGAAAAAGATCCATCCATTGCTATTCTCTATTTGAAGAATTTGATGGTTGTCCATGACAACATTATGACAAATTTTGCTGATGAACATGTTTTCATATCATCTGCTACATGCACCTTCTGATCTACACTTTCGTTCTTTACTCGTTCTTACATAGACAACACTACTTGGGAATCTTGGGCACATCAGAGAAACTGTATGTTTGAATATTAACTTTGAACACGAAATCAACGGTCAGGCATGTCGCTTAAAATCTCCACATGAAAAAGAAAGTAGCAGCCATAGAGGGGCGAATTATGTTAATATTACTCATACAAGCTGCGAAGATGAATAAAACTGCCCGGTCTCTTTGCAGCTCATCTCACAGAATATAAGAAAAAAATATGATAAAAAAATGGTTTCAGTGTTGTTCCTGCAAAGCACTTCATCTATTGTGATTGATCTCTGTGACCCTCAATCGTATATTTCTCAGAGCCATGTGCGCCTTCAATGGGCCCAGAACATCTCTTCCTCAGTTCCACAAAAACAATTCTGAGTAAACTGATTAATCTGGGGTAGACAATCTCAATGCATAAGTTTTTTGAAGATCGAAACAAATAAACTCAAGTCTGCCAGCAAACCTACACGCAAAGCCTTTCGCTTTTTCACTAATTTTTGGCTGAAACCCTGCACCTTGCTAATCATTTACATATAGTCAATGGGTGCAAACGATATCATCATGAATCATTAATTGAAAAGATTGGTGCTGGATGCACACACTTAACACTAAACTGTTGCCAAATCAACGCACAAATTTTTAAGGAGCACAAAGTATTCAACAGCATCCAATTAGCACTTCATCTTCTTTATTTCATATGCAGCAGTTTTGGAATAAGTAAGTTGTCGCCAAGAAAATTGATCAAGTAGCAAAGTATATACTTCAGCGCTATACACCCTCAGAGTACAGAAGAAAATCACCTGTCGACAGTCACTACGAGTTTTCACATCACAATATGTTTAGAAACTCTTTTAAGTTTTAAGTTTTCTTCAATTGCCATTAATGCACGGACCTCATGCTTTGACGCAAAGTCGGGGAATGAAGGGATATCGAAAAACGTTTAGTGCATAAGATTGCAATGAACCTGATAAACAAAAAGAAATTCAGTGTCACTTATCTTCAGAGCTTTCCTCTGTCGACAACACCAGAGTTATGCACCATTCCTCTGTCGATGTACTATCGCTTGACTAGAATCCTTGTATTCCATACTTCTGAACATATAATCATATCATAATCCCAGCGCTCATACGGGAAAGAAGCCTTTCTTCATCAAAACTTCTCTGGTGCGCTGTTGCCTTCCTGTTTCTCCCTCACAATAAGGTTCTTCTTGCTGTTTTCTTTAAGAATCGCATGATTGTTTACAGTAAGACCACAACTCCTTCGGGCCATTCGTTCTCCTCGTTGTCATCTGACAGGGAGCACCCATCTTCCAAATAGCACCTGTCAGCCTCTCCTATCAGCAGTGCCCGCATAGACAGCAGTGACATATAGAATTCGTTCACGGGGACCAGCCATAGCAGCTAGGGGTGTCCCATATCCAGGTCTTGATGAGACATCGCAGCATGTCTCTGAAACCATGTTTGTTCACTGATTCAGGATATGTGTCCTCTGTTCCGATTCATAACAGAAATTGGCTGACGCGCGCTTGAACCCCTTCAGGAACGTATGGAAGCTACGAAGCTAACTCCTTTTGGAAGGTTGCCCCCATGTACTTCCAGAATCAAATCGAAGTACACCCTTTTGACTAAGGAATTTAAGGGAAGAAATCACCAAATTGAAGTTTATTCATGTTCTCCATAAGATCTGATGCTTGTTTATATCCGATTGAATTCCACCACTGATTTGGAATCATTATATTGATTCGAAATTTCATAATGGTTCATAAGCTCGGATGCCGATTCTCGACCACATCCACCCCCTCTGAACCTGTGCATCCTCCGGATGCGCCAACCTGCATACATAACATCAAACACAAGCAAGGATCAAGTAGTCATAGCATATAAACAGAACTTAAAGAAAATTTTAACTTGATGCATGAAACCTGAAAATGCATTAGTCTTGCCATAAATTAAGAGAAGAAGGTAGACAAAAGCATCTCATACAACATACCAGAATACATTAATGCACTTAGAGTAGAAATCATATGAGTAAATCGAAAACTTCTTAGCTCTCTCGTTAACTCGACCCGGTCAGATCTAGTAGCCTATCCTAAGCATTTGCATATACCAGTCTTCACTAACTCGATTTATGAAACTCGCTTCTGGCTTCCCTATTGATCTTCTATCATCTGAAGCCCCTTCAGACCCTTTTCTTATTTTTCTCATATTTTTATTCTGTTTTTCTTTATTTTAATTCTTTATCCCAGCTCAACCTTTATATCTTTGCTTTTATTTTTATTTATTTATTTTTCCACATTTTTCGGCCTATGTCGAAATCGGATGCAACTCATGGACCTGACCACCCGGCTAGGTTTAGCCCACCCATCTACCGACCCGACATAGCACACGATTCACAATGTCAGCCTCATACGAAATCAACGTCAGCTCGTGGCTCTGACCACCCGGTCAGAGTGACTCCACCCGCCTATCAACCCGTATGAGCGCGTAACAACATGTAGGTTAGGCCATACGACACAACTAGCGTCAGCTCGTGGCCCTGATCACCCGACCAAGGTAGTTCCACCCGCCTACTAGCTCATCGCAGCACCCAACAACACATACACATACATATAGATAGCTGGCTGGTATAAGAATTCTTTTCTCAAGATATAATCTGTCTGAAGATTAGGTCAGATGAGAGATCAAGAGTAGAAGTCGAAGTGTCTCACTCATCAAGTGTTTGTAAACACTACTATATACAGATACTTAGTCTAGGTCTTCCCTTCACCTTCCTAGGTCTTGCTCTCGAAAGTTCTAGTCCATCTTCTAACGTTACTCATATAATCCTGGTCCTTATACATTACATGTAATCTTATTAGTGGTACGAGATCTTTGGTCTACTTAATTTTCTTATTTATACGTTTCTATATGCATTATATGCTTAATCATGCAGTCTTTTTATATACACATATACAAGAGAGAAGAAAAAACTGAAGTGATAACATCTCACCAGTATGAAGTCAGAAGCCGCTTGAGCTTGTCGCATCCAATCTCCTCTTCTTGTTTCATTCTGAGTCGCTATCTTCAATGTATTGATTTGATTCCTGTGTCTTTCTTCAAATCAAAGCAAAAACATAAGATATATACATTCCTATTTACAAAAACATTCCTTTAAGCTTTATGGAATTTTATTGAAAAAGATTCTTCCTTCAATCTCACCTTCTTTAAAACATACTCACCAAAGAAACTATGCTTGAAAAGAAGCCATCTCTGAACTGCATCAATCAAGGTAGCATTCTTAAACAAGTTAGATATGTGGACAAGCCATTTCATTTGCTCGTCCATTCCTTGTAGGCTCGACTGGCATACATAGCTTTTAGAGAATTTGAAAATCCATGATTTAATCATTTGAGCATAGTTGCTTTTATTTACATTTCTCTCTAATGCATCATATGAAGATGCACATGATAAATGAGCACATGTATATAGATTCTTAAAATTTGGAGTATTTAGAACATCATCAAACAAATCAATCATGCATATGTTTTGATCCATTTTAGGGTTGAAATCATTTGAAAGGATTTCATCATTTCCATTATGATTATCCAAACTTTCTTCTTCATTGCAATTAAGGTTTTGAATACATTCATAAGATTTATACTCTGAATAGGAAGGTTCATCATTCTTTGACTGCAAATTATGTTCATTTTCATGATTCAGTCTATCATAATCCCTCCTTACTTGAGTGCTACAAATTATAGAATCTGCTTCTATCTCTAATCTCTCCAAGAACTCCTCATCTTCTTCTTTTTCCAGATTCATTTGCCCATTATCATGAAGAAACTCAATATCATCACAATCAAGAAAATCTTGATCATCTAAATCACTAAATTCTTGCTTCTCCAAGTAAGATTCATTGGAAAATCTACATTCATCTATATTCTCCTGATCCTTTTCAAAGATATACATGTAATTTGATGTCAAATCAGTTTTCCTATTCAAGATGCCATCATCAGATTCTTTATCTATCCCAATTATTTCTTGTTTATTATCTTTAGAGGATGTGTTTTTGCCACACTCCTCATACATTTCTTTTATCATTGAATCTTGCTCAAATACTTCATACCTGAATATCTCATCATAGACGCTTGAGTCAATTGAAACTTCATCCATCTGGTAACATTTATATCTAGCTTCATCAATGCAAATATTTGACTCAACGGTTTCACATTCAATATCTTTTGATGCTATGCACACATCATATTTATCATACATCTCATTAAACGTTGTATCTTCCACTTCATGCTTGATTTCTTTGATATATGAACTCAACTCAACATGATCATTCTTAACATACATATCAATGTAAAGAGGAGTAATCAGTGGAGTATCCTCATCGCGCTCATGATCATTCATATGTCCTTCTTCATGGAGTACAATATCGTTCACATACATATCATTATATTGAAGCTCAATCAACAACTCATTCTTGCACCTATAATTCAGATCACTCTCTTGTACCTCTAACGACTCATTTAATGTGGCATCACTCAAGAGTTTTTCACATTCTTGATCTTGATCTAAACAATCAGTAGGCTTAGCATCATGCTTTTCACCATCGGCATACATACCATTCTCTACAGGATTCATCATTTGCATGTCCTTCTGATTGACATCCTGCTCACTTACATTCTCTTTATGCGAATCAATCATTTGGCCATAATTCATATTTGAATCATATGCTTCAAGAGATGTTTCACTCTTAGATGGTATCAAATAGTTCCTCGAGCATTGCTTGGTTTCGTCATTTAAGAAATCATCTTGTGCTTGATACTCACATGGATTCACTGGATTATTTTGAGTTATTTCATTTGCAATCTCTTTCTGATCACCTTGACTTCCCGTAGATATCTTTAAATAATCTTGGTTATTATCATATCTTGCCTCTTTGTTTGTTGGATTATCATCCCTTAGAAGCGAGGAGTCTATCAGATTATAGGAAGCCTCATGTTGTTTTCTTGGTGTGTTTTGTTTATTTTTGTTTTGTTGTATGTTTGATATTGGTTTGATTTTGTTTTGTTTAGCTTCCGTATATTCCTTTGCTCCTCCCATCATTGGGGTTTTTGCATATACAGTATTTGTAGATGTAATCAAAGTATCTACAGGCTCTTGGTACCTTGAATCCTCAGAGATTGCATCACTTATGTTTATAGGTTCTTTATAGTGATCCCCTTCATAAGCATGTACATGTATTCCATGCATATATTCTTTATGTCCAACTGGGTTTTCTATTATTCTATAGATTTGCAAATTATTTTTAGTCTCTAAAATGCATGGAATTTGTGTATCTTCTTCATTTGCATAAATGTCAGCTTGCCAATCGTTTAAAAATTTTTCTATTGTTTGTTGTTTCTTCACATATCTCATCACAGCTTCATGGACAAGCGTCCAATCCTCTGTGAGCCCTGAGTCGGAGTCTATATCTTGTAGAAGTGGAATTAACTCCTCTCTGGCTTTAACGTCGATTGTTCGAAGAAACAACGACACCCTTTCATGACTTATGCACCTCTTATCGTGCTCAGAAAGATCATCATATTATCGCTCAAACTCTTCTTTGATCTCAAGAATTGGTTGGTCTTTGGGCATATGAACCCACCTCAGGAAAGATCTACGAGTTACTTTATCAAGATCCTCTAGCATAAACTGCTTGAGGAGTGTCGCTTTGTATTGGGACCATGTCGTTTGATTTATTCGCATTATTTGGTCTCGCATGTCGTATCCCGACACATAGATAAAGTTTTCGCATAGTTCTTTTTCCGTCATCGGACTTAATCCGACACCTAGATATTTGGCCTCGAGTTCATATTCTTTGCAGAACTTTGAGACATTCTTTCCATTGAAAAAGCCACACCGATTGACTAGACGTTCATGAAGTGATTGGATGGCTTTTTGACGCCTATCCTCTTCTTGAAATCGTAGGAATTGAGCTAGGATCTCTTCCATTTTGATTATGCTAATCTTTGTGGCTCTATAACTCACTCACCCCCTCCTTTCACGTCGAATTCACCAGGTATGTCGTCGGGGTTCATGGAAAGGAGAGGAAGATATTAAGTTTAGCATGCACTTAAGTTGTTTTGAGCAACTGATGGCTAGGTATGTTGTAGGATTATGTCATAGAAGAGATCAAGGTGACGCATGGTGTCCTAGTAAGAAGGTTCACTCAGAGTCTTATTCAACATTATTGATTCTATACTAGAGCTTTACTCTTTGAGTTTGATCTTGCTGTATTCCTCAATTAGTTCACTAGAATAACAAAAAATTCTTTCATTGAATCAACACATGCCATTCGTGAGAAACTTCTAGAGAATGCGCACCTAATAATGTAATAACAAACTAGAACTTAACGTGAAGATACTAGTCACAACATGCCTCCTCAAGAAAAATCAGCACAAATCATGCCCTTCTCTGCAGAATATCATCATCCATATTGATCAAGATCTGCACAATTTTCAAATCATCTTGGAGCCGTTCGCCCCTCCTTATTGTCTTCTCTCTGAGCGTAGGAAAAAGATCCATCCATTGCTATTCTCTATTTGAAGAATTTGATGGTTGTCCATGACAACATTATGACAAATTTTGCGGATGAACATGTTTTCATATCATCTGCTACATGCACCTTCTGATCTACACTTTCGTTCTTTACTCGTTCTTACATAGACAACACTACTTGGGAATCTTGGGCACATCAGAGAAACTGTATGTTTGAATATTAACTTTGAACACGAAATCAACGGTCAGGCATGTCGCTTATAATCTCCACATGAAAAAGAAAGTAGCAGCCATAGAGGGGCGAATTATGTTAATATTACTCATACAAGCTGCGAAGATGAATAAAACTGCCCGGTCTCTTTGCAGCTCATCTCACAGAATATAAGAAAAAAATATGATAAAAAAATGGTTTCAGTGTTGTTCCTGCAAAGCACTTCATCTATTGTGATTGATCTCTGTGACCCTCCTTAATCGTATATTTCTCAGAGCCATGTGCGCCTTCAATGGGCCCAGAACATCTCTTCCTCAGTTCCACAAAAACAATTCTGAGTAAACTGATTAATCTGGGGTAGACAATCTCAATGCATAAGTTTTTTGAAGATCGAAACAAATAAACTCAAGTCTGCCAGCAAACCTACACGCAAAGCCTTTCGCTTTTTCACTAATTTTTGGCTGAAACCCTGCACCTTGCTAATCATTTACATATAGTCAATGGGTGCAAACGATATCATCATGAATCATTAATTGAAAAGATTGGTGCTAGATGCACACACTTAACGCTAAACTGTTGCCAAATCAACACACAAATTTTTAAGGAGCACAAAGTATTCAACAGCATCCAATTAGCACTTCATCTTCTTTATTTCATATGCAGCAGTTTTGGAATAAGTAAGTTGTCGCCAAGAAAATTGATCAAGTAGCAAAGTATATACTTCAGCACTATACACCCTCAGAGTACAGAAGAAAATCACCTGTCGACAGTCACTACGAGTTTTCACATCACAATATGTTTAGAAACTCTTTTAAGTTTTAAGTTTTCTTCAATTGCCATTAATGCACGGACCTCATGCTTTGACGCAAAGTCGGGGAATGAAGGGATATCGAAAAACGTTTAGTGCATAAGATTGCAATGAACCTGATAAACAAAAAGAAATTCAGTGTCACTTATCTTGAGAGCTTTCCTCTGTCGACAACACCAGAGTTATGCACCATTCCTCTGTCGATGTACTATCGCTTGACTAGAATCCTTGTATTCCATACTTCTGAACATATAATCATATCATAATCCCAGCGCTCATACGGGAAAGAAGCCTTTCTTCATCAAAACTTCTCTGGTGCGCTGTTGCCTTCCTGTTTCTCCCTCACAATAAGGTTCTTCTTGCTGTTTTCTTTAAGAATCGCATGATTGTTTACAGTAAGACCACAACTCCTTCGGGCCATTCGTTCTCCTCGTTGTCATCTGACAGGGAGCACCCATCTTCCAAATAGCACCTGTCAGCCTCTCCTATCAGCAGTGCCAGCATAGACAGCAGTGACATACAGAATTCGTTCACGGGGACCAGCCATAGCAGCTAGGGGTGTCCCATATCCAGGTCTTGATGAGACATCGCAGCATGTCTCTGAAACCATGTTTGTTCACTGATTCAGGATATGTGTCCTCTGTTCCGATTCATAACAGAAATTGGCTGACGCGCGCTTGAACCCCTTCAGGAACGTATGGAAGCTACGAAGCTAACTCCTTTTGGAAGGTTGCCCCCACGTACTTCCAAAATCAAATCGAAGTACACCTTTTTGACTAAGGAATTTAAGGGAAGAAATCACCAAATTGAAGTTTATTCATGTTCTCCATAAGATCTGATGCTTGTTTATATCCGATTGAATTCCACCACTGATTTGGAATCATTATATTGATTCGAAATTTCATAATGGTTCATAAGCTCGGATGCCGATTCTCGACCACAGCGTGCACTCGTGTTTTCAGTTATCAATGTCGCTTTTGTAGT
>CM035420.1:141479325-141486825 GCA_020310875.1 Ceratopteris richardii | reverse complement strand
TAATGAGGTAAGAGGTGATTTCATGTAGATATATCCTTGGCCTAACAACAGATGGTCACAAACAGATTTCAATGCGATATTTGGGTAAAGCACTCAAGATGCCATTACACCATTAGTTTTCACAAAAACACAAGCAGATGAGGAACTGGATTGACTTAGGGAACATGCCTGGAAACAGTAGAGATCGTTGGGGGGCCTCTAGATTGTAATACTTTAAATTACCATATAGTTGCTTGCTCTAATCACTCAACTCATGAGGCAAAAGAAGAACAAGCAAGCTTGCAACAATGTTAGGTGCGGTGTGTCAGTCATCCAACATTCCTTAAAGGACTGTGTAAACATGAGCATGCCTTAACCCGACTTCCAGGAAAAATACAGACACCTCAATTAGACATGAAACAGAAGTCCAACCCACACAAAGATCTGAAGCTTCTTGAGAGGTCATGATTGAGCAAATAGTGAAGCACAATGGGAGATAAGCTTCTCGGGTCCAAATTTTCCTGTGAGCCAGCCTCATAGATAAGTGCCCAAACAAGTTCAAAGTCCCTCAAGATCATAAACAGAAGAGTCTGTTAATTTGTCAAAGGAGCTCCATGCAATCACTAAAATTCTTGTCAACCTGCAAAGAGGAGATGCATACAAACACCTGTGCATCTGGACACAAGAAATGCCAGGAATTTTCGGAGACGAGCATCCCTAAGCAATAGTCACACAAAAGAGAAGATCGATGGGTAGCCATTCACTCTTCGTAGCTTCACTCCAAGCAACCAAACATGAAACATGGAAATTACATGACATCCATATGCAAATTTCATTCATAGTATATGGATGCAATCTTTTTGTAGCCCACCAACAAGAGTTCTAGGGTACAGATGTATGCAAACTGAAACAACATCGATAGTAGGAACGAAGCTCAAGACAAAAAGCGCCTAAAGTAACCACCCTCAAAACTCACGTGTGTAAGGAAACGCAGATGATCACTTTGTTTACAGGTTTATAGCTTACACAGTGTTTTCTTGGAGTCACATTGATCCTAACCTGCCAAGTATGCCGGCCCAAGGTGGTCAATTGTACTTCATTTGGAACAACAAAGAGCATTAAGTGTTATTTGGTGCACTCCCATTCGGCAAGGGTGTTGCCAGACTTCATAGCAAAGAGTATCCAGAGCATCAATGACCATAGTGCATTACCATGATGGCCGAGAACTAGGCCAATGCAAGTATGTAATGATCTTGGGGGGACATACAGACTCGGACAATAGAAAACATCTTACATAACAACAAAAGATCAACCAGATCGGAAGTGGCAGTGGTGCATCATCACGATCGTAAAGAAAGGGGAGACCGATACCAACACTAATTGAGAGAAAATAGCTTCATCACCAATACGGAGAAGAATAAAGATCGAAGCCGCGTCAAGAACCTCCCTGGATCTGCATACCCGCCAGTCGAGAGGGCAAAGGAGCACCATAGCTCCAGGTCGTAGGGCATGTATAGCGAGCAAGAAGGGGTAGACATAAGTAGCGTGCACTTCCCCGAAAATAAGTTCGTCTTTGATGCGTGGAGATCCTACACAGAACTGTCTCAATACTACATATGTATCAGACAAAAGCCTCCTAGTGAAGTAGAGAAAGCACAAAGGCTCAATCCGAGAAGCATGACACAAACAGGTGAGCACGACAGGAGCGGAAACTTCGCTTAATAGACTGAGAGGAAGCCATAGATTGGGCTGATACCACCAGTCAACTGGGAAATGGAAGCTCACGCCCCCTCATACCCTGTAAGAATGGTTCCCAACATGAGAGGGTAGCATTCGACAAGCTTGACCCCCACCCTCAACAATGATTTTTTTAGAGAAGTGATGGAGGACGCAAGAGAGCACAACTCCTAGAAGGGAAGCGCCAAGCCTTTGATCCACAGAACAGAACCTTCGCAAGGCAAGGGAGTCGCATGCACAAGGGGGAGCGAATGATGCTCGACCCCAACAGTTATGCAATGATAACACCCACCTGTAGCCGATGAGGCAAGCATTCTCCATATGCGAGTGGAAGTGTGAGCAGAGGGCGCCTCTTGCAGGAAGCACGATGAAATAGACTTGCGGATGCAGAGAAGCTCATCTTTTCCATAGCCAGGTATAGCGGGGGGAGCAAGAGGATGCTCGACCCCAAAATGACCGATGTAGAGAGAGATCAGGAGGGAGGGAGAGAGCATGGTGAAGCTCGGTCCCTGAGGATGCTCAGGAAGGGGGCTCGATGGAGCTCAACCCAGAGGAGAGCAGTGCCGCCTGTCACGCTGTTGGATGTGGACCAACGAAAGGGAGAACCTCGTAGTGCACGTCCGCCATAGACAAGGGCACAGAGCAGGAGAAGCTCCACAAGAAAGTCGACCCGGATAGACAACACATGTGACCCGCGCTCCCCAAGGAGGTTATGAAATTTGGGTGGGCAAGTTCTAACCTGCCATAGCCGGACAGGAAGGGGGAGCAGGAGGATGCTCGACCCCAACGCACAGACGCGGGAGGGGGAGCAGATGAAGCGCATCCCCGAAAGACTTGGGTAGAAGGGGGGGTATGGGGAGGGTAGGCTCCTCCAACCACCCACTGCGAGACCTGCCTGCGTGTAAGAGAGAGGTACCATTGGAAAGAGAGAGGGAGTTAATGCCACTTCCCCCTCCAAATTCGTGCACCCTCTCATCCACCGTCGGTCATAAAGAATGAAAGAGAAGGCCACTAACCTTAACCAGAATCCGAAGATGCGTATCCGAAGATGCGTTCACCAGACTGGTTTGCATTGGAAAAAGGGTTGAAATTGCTATCTGTATTTGTTGTGACTTCTTAGTTTTTTTTTTCTTGATTATTTGAACAGAGGGAGGGATCAAGAAGGGTACCCATCCTTCTATCCAAGGCAAACACCAATTTCAAGAAATGAAGAAGATGAAGGGTGATGCCAGAGTGAGTATGTGTTTGTGAAAGAGTGAGAGAAAGAAGAGGGGGTTAGGGGAACAACAAACCCTAACCGCCTCACATGGAAGTGAGAAGTTTCTCCAAGTTGGGGCAAAGAATGAGAGGAGAGGTTCACCCACGCTCATGGACCAATGGCAACAATGGCCAACGTCACAAGGAGCAAAGGGGAACATCCTCCCAACCATGCACACACACATGCAAATCCATACACCAAGACCAACGCCATTGCACACAAGGAGGCAAGAGAGTAACAAATGACACCTTCTTCCATTACCAAGATGGAGGCCAAGGCCATGGCCAAGGGACCCCCCCTTTACAAGAAGTGAGCCTCTACTTATAGGCTTTACATAATTCCCCATGTGCTCATTTGGAAAAGTCAAAAAGGTGATTCTCTCTAACTGCTAATCTTCTAGGATATTCTAAAGATCAAATTTGTAACAACCCAATCGCCAAGAAAGGCATGCGTGGGTTTTCTACGTGGGGAATCTTTCTAGAAGGGTCATAAAGGTGAGAGACACTATCCTATAGTATGAAGAAAATATTAAAAAGGGCTTAAGAGAGTGTTCACATGAGCACATCACCTAAATACAAAAAAGAGGTATTTTATGAGTACTAAAGGGTGCCATTACATAAGAGAAATTGTGGGCAACCCTTATAACCCAACACTCTCCTCCTCCTAGACTTTGTCGTCCTCGACAAAGCTAAGAAAGGAGAAGCATACATTATTGAACTGGTCCAAGTTTGAGTCTGCAACTCTTCAAATCTGCAGCTCTTCAAGTCTTCAGGTCTTCCATGTTGAGCGACACAATCCCCTTGGGGGGGCAGTCAGCCCAACCATGTACACAGCAGCCTCTGTTGCCAAATATGAAGCAATCCCTCTGAGCAAGTCTTTAGAGGACCTGAAAACAATCTTCCCACAGAATGGCTGGGAAAGTGGACACAATCCCTAAAATAGGGCAGTAAAACACTGAAGTAGCTCAAGTCCAAAATCTATCAGCACACCTTGAGTAAGAAAGAGATTGAGATTGACAGGGCACCACCAGCTTTGGCATCCATCAAGCTTCCTGATTGGTGAATGTGCACCATCACCAATATGTAGAAAGCACATTTAGTATCTTGTTGTGTAGATAGGACTTGAGACATAGTCCCCCAGAAGAGACAGTTAAAAACAAAGTCACCATCGGATCTGGCTGTCATCCCCGACCAAATGAGCAGACATGATCATAACAGAGTGGAGAACACACTTCTGAGAATCTGAGAAGCAAATATCTGAGCAAAGCAATAACATATTATGTAGATCATCTCCTCCACACAAAAACCTAAAAATCTTGTGCGAGCCAATATCTGCTGAATATTCATATATAAACTCATGAAAATGTCATGCAGCATCCCTGCTAGCAGTCAGCAAACCTAGTGCTTCTGAAGCCACCAATAGAGTGATGGGGAGCAACCTGGGCCCAAGCAACCTGGTGAGGAGCAGCCTGCAACATATTGACTAATAAGCACTGAAGCCCAGTAGCCGCCTTCCTCCTGTAAATGATGTGCATAAACCATAAAGAGCACATTACAAATGAGAGCAACTAAGAATCCAAAATAAGGAGCTAGTCCATCAGCATAGTTTCCTTGTACCCCAGCCTGTGCTGGTACCATTTGCCAGAGGAGTCGGTTGAGTTACGAGGATTGAGTGCCCAGATCTGCATAGGAGTCTCAAGAAGCCTGGGCAGCAATCGCATTTTGGCAGCTTTCCAACAAAAAGTTAGTGCCAGTCTCAGGACCCAATAGAGCAATTGATTTGTGTGGGGAAGATGCCTCATGATAAGTTATACAGGATCCAAACCCAGCATTAGCTACAGATGTGATCAGAGTATAAGCACAGACAATGTAGGTAGAATTGATCACAACAGTAGGCTGAGATACCCCTCCTTTCATATGCATCCATAACTGATGGCACAAGTACCTTTGCTACATTAATCACTAGCTGCATCATATACAGGAACATAGCTACAAGTGAGTCATGGCATTTTGTCCATATTCAAGAACAAATTACTTCCTTCATGCTCAGAGGTATTCAAGGAATAGGCTTTATAGTATCCAAGGGATGCAGAAGCACATCTGAGTAATCCCGGCATCAGATTTATCTTCAGGCAGCATGTCACTTTGCTTTTAAGAAGACATCGAAGAAGCGCCCCTTAGCTTCTATGAGTCCAGCACGAAGACCAAAAGATACTATAACCCTCCCCCATGCTAAGCATTATAACATTCCATCAGCTAACATAGAACAGTTCATTACTCACGTCGCTTAACTCAACCATCCAAGTTACAAGCCGCGAGAATATGCATACAAATGAGCTTCGTTGTGTGACCGATGGTTCTATAAAGAAAACAAGAGAGTGATGTGACATAGAATCAAGGTCATCGGTCCTTTGTGAGTAAGATACAACATGAATCTTCATTCCCAATGTCAGGTAAACCTGCACAACAAATGAAATCCATATTCTGGTCTTCTCAACTCAGCTTTACTGCAGCCTTCGAGAAAGTCATTATTCAAGTGGCTGTGTTCATTGATATTTATTATGGGCTGCTGCACCCTATTCGAACAAATCTTTGTCAAGTTCATTCTCTTATAATGCTTTGGATTCGAGTGGCCATAGCTGGTTTCATTGCCAGCCTCTTTTTAAGATGTTCAGATTGTCATATTCTTTGCAGCAATGGGCCCTTGACTGGACTGTTGAACTTGAGTACGGCAGGTTATGTTCCCTTGTAGTGAAGTGAGCATCATCATCAATGTGGCTGCATGGTGGTCCCAATAGGGGCCATACTTAATCTTCGTTTCCCCAAGTCTCTACACATACAATAAAGCCTGTTGAAGCACCAGGAGAGCCCCAAGATCTCTTGATCCAGACTACCATGGCTTGTCATAGTTCATGTGGGACATTTGCTGAAGGAGTCCTTCCAGTAACTACACTTAAAATAAAGGAAAGATCATGGAGTTATGCAAGCATCAAAGTCTTTCCTAAGCTTCAAAGCTCCCAATAAGGAGGGTGTAATACAAGGTGCAAGCCCGATTTTCTTATCTAGATTTCTCTTGCAAGAGGATCCACTATGAGAAGCACACACTTTCCAAAGTGTGTTCAAGAGGACGGCCTTCTTCCAACCATATGTAAACATGGCTAATCAATCCTTCATGGACAGTCATACAAGACTCCCATTCCAAGAAAAGCAAACACAAATTATGTGATCCTGTGATACATCAACAAGCAAAGAACTTCGAAACAATAGAGACTTTTATAGAGCTTTCAAGATTAGACATGATGAGTCGTGGTTGCCTTATACGTGAGACGAGAAAATATGTTTGTGATAGCAATTGATTAGCAGTTTTAACCATCCATAATCTCATAGCCTGAGACAAAAAAATTTCCACAAACTAAATAACTCCTAATTTCCTCGGTCACCACAGGTTGATATACTGTCTTTGCTTTATCAGCGGGACCTTGTCGAGGGGCAGTGTACCCGAGAAGGGACGGTGCTGTAGTTGCGGATGCCTTTGGGAAGCACATAAGCCAAAAGGAATGGCAAAACATAATGTCTGAGGAAGTGTGGTTGGCTAGGGAAGAAGACAACTCCGTTGAGCGTGTAATCTCAGAGGAAGACACCATCACGGCACCTCAGACGCAAGCAAGGAACACATATCTCCTCTCGGCATGGCAATTAAGGAAATCGATCAGCATCTCGAACGCCTTTACTCTGGGGTAGCTGGGCTGGGAGAACACTTTTGCATGTCCCAATGCAACTATCGATGGCCCCAGCAACACGCTTCACGTCTCTTCTGAATAAGAACCCTGCCGCCAAGTGTCGTCCTTCAAAGAGCAAGGGGGGAGCATAGAGATGTTGAGCGACCTTATCGAAGATCGGTGGGAAGCTTGACGAGCTCGTTCTCGATGCTCAGTATGATAATCGGGGAGCAACATCAACGCCCAAACCTATGGAAGTGAGGCACACCAATGAGAGCTTGAGGAGAAGCTTACTTGGAGCAGAAGCCCACTTCAAAGGAGCACAAACAGGATAGTTCTGACAGGGAGGCACCATTACTATTTCCCATCTATGGAGAAGGCTGAAAGTCACATGTTTGCTCACATAGAGAGCATACACAACCCAAAGGTAGAATCACCAGAGAAGATTCGATCTAGGTAGAGGAGCATGTGGAGAGCTCCATCGTCTGCACATGACTAATGGAGAAAGAGAGCTTGAGGAAGCTCAACCCCAAGGCACCCCATCGAATGATTCGTCATGAAGTCAAATAGGGCTGATGAAGAGGGGCCCTGCAGGGTGCATCTGCCATGGCCAAGGAGCATGGAGCGGGACAAGCCTCCCCCCGAACAGTACCAGAGGGGCAGAGAGCCTGAGTGCCGACACCTGAAGGAAAGCAATAATTTGGGCGGGTGGTGCCCCATTCCAAAACTTCGCATGCATGAGTGGCACGACTCCATATCTGCCTTGATTCGCGTTTATGGATCTGAGCACAGAGAGGAAATTCCATAG
>CM035420.1:141471825-141474325 GCA_020310875.1 Ceratopteris richardii | reverse complement strand
AGGCTTATCTCCTGCAAAACAAATGTAGCCTGATGTGCTCCTCCTATCATCCTTGCATCCTGCCCAATCTGCATCTGAATACACTTTAATGTCAATATCTGATGTATAAGGGAAGTACAAACCATGGTTCTGAGTTCCCTTCAGATACTTCAAGATCTTCTTTGCTGCCTCTAGGTGAGGTACCCTTGGTTTGTGCATGAAGTGGCTTAGCACACTAACTCCATATGCTATGTCAATTCTGGTCAAGGTAGCATAGTTCAAACTACCTACCATGCTTTGATATCCTGTAATGTCTTGTAATTCATCTCCTTCATGAGCACTTAGCTTTAGGTTGACCTCCATTGGAGTAGTTGAGACTTTAGCATCCTGCAAGCCAAACTTCTTGACCATATCCTGTACATACTTCTTTTGAGTGATATATATACCTGAGTTGGTGTAGACTAACTCAAGACCTAAGAAGTACTTCAATAATCCAAGATCATTGATCTTGAATTCTTTCATCATCTGTCCTTTGATGTGTCTAATCCCATTGACATCATTGCCTGTAATGATGATGTCATCAACATAAACACATAAGTAGATTACCTCTGTACTACTTCTCTTTATGAACAGAGAAGTATCAGCTTTGCTCATCACAAATCCTTGGTCTTGGAGGTAGGTTGTCAACCTGTAATTCCATGCTCTAGGTGCCTGCTTCAAACCATATAGAGCCTTCTTCAATTTACAAACATAGTTTAACTTCTTGGGATCTTCATAGCCAGGTGGTTGTGACATGTAGACTTCTTCAGATATCCATCCATTCAAGAAAGCATTCTTGACATCTAATTGGTACATGTTCCAATTCTTGGATGCAACTACACTCACCAATATTCTAATAGTTGGCATCTTAGCCACAGGAGAAAATGTCTCCTCATAATCAATGCCTTGGGTTTGTGCAAAACCCTTGGCTACCAACCTAGCTTTGTACCTGTTTATTGTTCCATCTGAATTCCTCTTTAGCTTGTAGATCCATCTGGATCCTATCACCTTCATGGAGTCCTTCTTGGGTACCAAGTCCCAAGTATCACTCTCCTTGAGAGCTTCCATTTCTTCATCCATAGCTTCTTTCCACTCTGGTTTGGTGATAGCTTCTTCATAGGTACCTGGTTCTTCATTCAACAAATCCTTTGCAAGATATACAGAATGTTTAGTTACAAGTGATGTGTCATACCCAAATCTGATTGGTCTTTTGCTTTCTCTCTGAGATCTTCTAATTGCTTGAGTTGAGGATTCTGGTATATCCTCTAGCTTTTTCATCTTCATCTTCCCTTTGGACTTCCAAGCCTTGAATTCCTCAAGGTTTATTGTATCATCATCATCTGAGCTTGAATCTTCTTTCTGAATTGGTTCCTCCTTGGTGAGCCTTGGGAAGTCTTCTTCCATATCATAGGGTAGACTAACCTTCCTGCATTCATTCTCATACCATGAGTCATTCTCATCAAAGATGACATCTCTGCTTACCTTGAAGCCTTTGTTTGTTGGGTTGTAGAATCTGTATCCTTTTTTATTCAAATCATAACCAATGAAGATACATTTTTCAACTTTAGGGTCTAGCTTTCCCCTAACCTGTGAGGGAATATGCACATATGCTACACAACCAAAGATTTTACAATGATCCAGAGAGGGTCTCTTACCATGCCAAGCTTCATATGGTGTCATGCCATCAAGTGATTTGGATGGCAACCTATTGATGAGATAGGTGGCAGTGGATACACTCTCTGCCCAAAGATAATTTGGCAACTTCTTTTCATTAAGCATAGACCTAGCTGTTTCTACAATGAGTCTATTCCTTCTCTCAGCTACCCCATTTTGTTCAGGTGAGTACCTTGTAGTAATCTCCCTTTTGATTCCTCTTTCCTGCAAGAAATCTTCAAATTCATTTGAGAAGTATTCTCCTCCACCATCTGATCTTAGCCTCTTCAAGCTTCTTCCTGTTTGGTTTTCAACAAGTGCAAGATACCTCTTGAAACAATTAAATACTTCATCTTTATGCTTCATAAAGTATAAGATGGTCCATCTGCTATAATCATCAATGAAGGACACATAATACCTTGAGCTTGAAATGGAAGGGTCCTTCTAGGTCCCCAAACATCTGTGTGTACCAAGTCTAGGTAGTCTTTATGCATGAAACCTTTCCTTGAGTAGGGCAACCTGTGAGACTTACCAAATTGACATGCTCCACACTTATAAATCATGTGTTGCTTGGACACATTAGGTATCCCAAGCACACATTGATCCCTGCACATTTGCTTTAGGGTTCTTTCACCTATGTGACCTAACCTCTTGTGCCATATTTCTAACTCTGAAAGTGTTTGATCCTTGTAATTATACAAAGCAATGTTCTTGGTGTCTTCTAGCTCAAAAGTAAACAATCTACCTGATTTCTCTCCTTTGGCTATCCTTCTGAATCCATGTCTTGGGTCCTCCACATATGCTCCATGTTGTGTGAATCTGACCTGCA
>CM035420.1:141444325-141459325 GCA_020310875.1 Ceratopteris richardii | reverse complement strand
GTTCATTATTTTATCCATTGAATATATTCAGGTACCCCGTTCTTGTACTTGGTGGTGGAATCGGAGTCACTCCTCTACTTGCCATTTTGAGCGATGTCTTGCACCGAGCAAGAGCTACTTATAGGAGCCCATTACCAGCTCAGCTTATCCATCTATATCATTGCATCCGAGAGATTAAGGAGTGGCTTGTACATTTGTTGGGGTTTTTCAAATGTTTATATTTTGAGGCACATCCGAAACGACTCTCCAACAAATTAGAGTGGTACATACATTGTCATCGCATACATTCTTATCGGCACTGTGGTAGCTAGTCTGTGAAAGAAAAATTACGGTCCCGGCAGAATCAGTGAAGGCGAATTTCGCCATAGCCTCTTCACTACATACTGAGTTACAAGAATACTACCAATACACGGAAATGGATATGGATCAAGAAAGCTTGAGAGAATATTCAGCTTGGAATGGAAGCTTGAGACTCGGTAGTCGTCCAGTATTGAGCGGTATTCTCTTCTCTTCTCGGATTACGTTTCCTTCCTCTTCCTACAAAATTATTTAAATGCAAATGATTAGATTTTAAGTGCAAATGTGTTATTTATTTGCGGGTATGTGCATCTGAATATGCACATTGATTGATCCTGTCTTCTCTTGCACGCATGAACTATATTAGTAATTGAACAACAGAAAACGCCTGTTTTTCATAGCTCTCTCTCTCTCTCTCTGTCTCTCTCTCTCTCTCTCTCTCTCTCTCGTACGCATGTGATTTCTAAATATCAACCGACAGATTCTTTTTCAATTCAGATATATTTGATTCACTTGACAAGGAATACCCTGGACAAAGCATTGGGGTTCTTGTGTCTGGAAGCGAAACCATGCGAGGAGATGTTGCACAGGAATGTAAGAGGCACACTAAGATTATGCACCCATCATCCCTATCAAACGCCTTTCATTACCACAGTGTTAGCTTTGAGCTTTAGGCCTTCACATTCGACTTCCGCCAAATTAAATAAAAATTACAGTTATGTGTCCATGCATCATATAGAAATAACAGGATCTAACTTTTGTGATGATTACTTATAGTAGAATGAATGTATTGGGTATGGTTTGAGAGAACAAGAGTTTGTACGTCGATGTCTTATCACTACCACTGACACATTGCGCATCCGGTGAAATGGATCGTTTTCAACATCTCTGATGCACAATCATGAGTAATGGGTTCAATTAGGAAGGGAGTTATTTTCTGATTCCTCAAATATCATATCAATCAAGTGATAATTCTTCTTTCAAACGTAATTAGGATTGTTCTTTAATGACTTTTCAGTCTTCTTGAGACATTAAAAAGTCCTTATTTATGAAGATCATCAGGTTCAAAAATTTATTGGATCACAATTTGGGTGATTGATTTTTTGCTTGCATTTTTTGGTGAATACTTTTGATGGTTTCCTAAGCCTACGAGTCGTTCGAAGCATCCAACAATTCAGGAATATTCAAAGATGAGTAGGTACAAAACCTTATAAACCCCTAGTTTACCTGATTAATCTCTTCCTTGAGCATCTTGGAGTTTAGCTGATCCGTTTCTTTTTGGTAAGGTTAAAATTCGTAATGATTCCCATATGTTACGCTTGACAAATTGTTAAAAGTAAAGCATCTTTGACAGAGCTAAATTTTGAATGTGAAAGTTTTGATGTCAGTTGATACCGAGGTTATTCCCTTTGAGGATGTGATGAAATACACCAATTGAGTCCTTCAATGAAGAGATCAGTTATATATCACTTTTGAAAGCACGTAAAATGTTTTCTCTCTCATACACTCCTAAGTCCTCTTCTGGAAAACAAAGTTGAATCTTGAAGGAAAGAGATTGGAGGTTTTTTGTTCTTATTCCAAGGCTGCAGGAAATTTACGTGATTTCCTTTAGGTTGATGCAAACAGAGAGCTCCATTCTTGCACGGCTAGAATTGTTGATACCCATTTCATACTTGATTTCATATATCGATTTGGTGGCTAGAAATTCAGCATCTTTGCCTTAATCTTGGTCAAATAAGTTTGATTGTACATCTAAAGGTGGTTTCTTCATGACTTATATGTGGCATCATAGAAAGCTTATGTGCTTGCCTTCAAATTACTTTAGGACAAAATGAATACAACGCTTATTTTTGTTGCAAAGAGAGACATTTTTCTTCTTCTTCCTTCACAACATCACTCCCTACATATGGCATTTATCCTCTCCATCTTTGGAAATCACTACCACTATTCTACTCTACTTTTAGTGGAGCTCCAAAAGGAATTCATAGTCATTGTGGCCAAATCTCATTCAAAGGAAAACAAGCACAACAAACAGGAGCCTAAGCATGGAAAAATGAAAGGGTATAACGATTCTTTCTCAACTCAAACCCCTCCTCTAAATATTTTTTCCCCATTTTATGATCAAAATATTGATAAAAATCCCAATTTTGGTGTGAGTCGTGTTTTTAAAGGTAACCAAGGGCAAATTGTGAAAGTTGTGAAGTATTCATGCTTCAAGGTCATGAGTAATATCTCAATATCAATTTTGTTTTTTTTTTGTTTTGATTTTTTTTGCACCCCCAAATAGCCTCTCAAGACTAATTCTTAGCATAGGCAAGGCATTACAGTGTGGATATAGCTCTTCTTAACTCTATAAAAGTTTAAGTGATCTCATTTCTTAGGGCTTGCTTGTATTATATTTGTGCTCATTTCTTGACCAACAAGGAGCTTCTTGGAGCACTTGCCTCTTTTCTACTCCTAATTCATATATGTGCATGCATGGGTCAGTACCTATGCATGTGCTTGATCCCTCCCTTTTTTTGGTCGAAACATGTACCTCCATCTTGCAGCATGCCACCTTCATACCATTCATTGGTCACTTTGCGGATTGCTTTATTCTATTCTGTACAGATACTCTTGCTTTACGTTTATATATCTATGTTAGAGAAGGTCTAGAAATTAAATACAAAGTCAAAGATAAAGCACCAAAATCATAGTTAAGGGGAAAATATTAAATTCAAAGGGGATTAGGAGCATGGATGTGAAGCATGAAGGATCCAATATTTTCTTCCAACTCAAGGCACTCCTCGTAATAGGTTTCTCCCCATTGTATTCCAAAAATACATGTAAAAAAGCCCAATTTTGGTGTAAACCTCTATTTTCAATACTAATCGAAGAAGGATTGTAAAAACCAAGTAGTACTTGAGCTTTAGTGGCAAGTAGTATCTCCACACAACTTTCTATAATTTTATTACTTTTTGTTAGCGTCGAAATAGCCTCTCAACACTAATTTTTAAATAAGAAGAACATTATAGTGTGGATAGATCTCTTCTAAAATAAGTGAAATATCTCTCATTTTCTAGGGCTACCTTTTTTGAGCATTGATCTTCTATGAGATTTGTACTCATTTGTTTATCGATAAAGAGATTCTTGGAGCACTTTCCTCTTTTCTACTCGTGATTGTGTGTGTGTATGTGTGCATGTATGTGTTAGCACCTATGCCTATGCTTGCTCCCTCTTTTGTTCTCGATGTGTCTACCCCCATTGCAACGTGTGGTCTTCCTACCAAAGATCGGGCACTCCGTGCATTTTAATATTTTATGATGGATTGATAGTCCTACTTGATCATGATACATAAGTTGTGCATGTGGGTATATGACGTGAGCACTTCGGCACCATTGTGAAGGACATTCTTGTTGGATGCTTGGCGTGATCCTCATTCCTCACATGACATACATTTTTTATATTCTTTCCACGGATGATTTGGGTGCATTATCATCATCTTTTCATCTCTAGATAGCTAGTTAGATAGTTAGAGAGGTACAAAAAGGGTTTTAGTCAATTTTTGGATTAGGTGTTTTTAATCTTTCCATTAACACTCAGAAATTGCTTCTTTTTCTTCATTTCTTTCCACCTTTTATTTACTCTTCCTTCTTTGTTCCGTTCATATCCACCATCTGGGGCTATTTGATAGGTGTGTGAGGTTTGGGAACCGTAAGTCTAGAATCCCTATGTTTTCTCAAGTATCTATTAGACACAAAGAAGGTTGGTGTAGGGAAATCCATTGATCCACAAGGGAGGAGGTACGCCTTGCTTCATTGATGGTTTCAACTCTTTGATGAGTAGGAATCAGTAAATCAAGGTAAGGGAGTAGCAACAAAAAGAAGTGGAAGCAACGTATTCAATTCAAAGCGTCTGAGTCTAGAAAAAGAAGTGACCTGAGCTATAAAAAATCGCCTAGGCCATGCTACGGCCTATGTTTGCAAGCACATGACCGAGACATACAATTTTAAGAAGGGAGGCATCAAACAAATAAGAAGATATCAAGTTCCAACACTCCACTTCTCTAAGAAAACGACTGAGCAGAGACGTCCATGATTGCAAAGGAATCATTTTGTGAGATTTAAGTTGAAGAAAATTCATTAATTAAAAAGAAACCTATCAGCTTAGCCGCAAAAGATCACAAAAATCTTTTGTTGAATTTTTCAATGCCTATTATAATGGACTCCGATAGGGCCATTGTTATTTGTACCTTTGATTGAAAGAAACTTTTTGATAGGTGATAAGGAGATAAAAAATTAAGAGCACCAAAAAGATGGAGAAAAGAAATTCACGTTTTTACTTTTTGACTTTCTTAAGAGAAGTCTTAAGTTGGATTGTACACTTATTTGATTGGTTTTGAGGCTAATTTTGGTATCGTGTGATCCAACTAGTTAAACCAGTAGGAAAGGTGTGAAAAAATCAAGAAAAATCAATTCTTCTAATCATCAATGTCTCTGAGCTAGGGACGTAGGAAGTTGTAAGTATAATTTTTCCTAGGATTTCATAAGAAGTTGCGGTTTTAGTGCTTCCCACTTATTATGTGGATATCATCATTTTTTCATCTATAGATAGTCAGTTAGATAGTGAGAGAGGTCAAATTGGGGTTTTAGTAAATTTTAGGATAAAGATTTTTAAAGCTTTACATTAAAAATCTCAAATTTCTCCTTCTTCATTACTTTCCACTTGTTCATCACTCTTCTCTCTTAATTCGCTTCATATCAACCATTTGGGGGTTTGTGGTCGTTGCATTTGAGGTTTTGGGAGCATTAAAGCTAGAACCACTAGATTCTTCGAAACCTTTGTGAGACATAACAAAGGTTGGTATAGGGGAGCCAATGAATGCATATGGGAAGAGATAGCTCTTGTTTCATTGGTGAATTCACTCTTTTTTTAGTATCAATAATAGTTGAAACACCAAGAGGTAGAAGCACAGAGTCAAGAAAAGGAAGTGACCAGAACCGATCAAAATTGCATAGAACATGGATCTTGGATGTTAAGGCTTGTTTTTGCAAGCACGCAACCTCAAAATACAACCTTAAGTAGGGGGACATCAAACAAACAATAGGATCATTTTGAGGATAATTTTGAGGATAATTTGATTGTTTTTTAGGATAATTTTGGTGTCATGTGATCCAACTAGTTAAACCAATAGGAAAGGTGTGAAAAAGACAAGAAAACTCAATTCTTGCAATCATCAATGTCCCTGAGCTAGGGACATAGGAAGTTGCAAGTATAATTTTCTTGAGATTTCATAAGAAGGTGCGGTTTTTGTGCTTCCCACTTATTATGTGGATGCATTATCATCATTTTCTCATCTATAGATAGTTAGTTAGATAGTTACAAAGGTCAAAATGGAGTTGTAGTAAATTTTAAGATAAAGATTTTTTGAACTTGACATTAAAAATCTCAAATTTCTCCTTCTTCATTACTTTCCACTTGTTCATCACTCTTCTCTCTTCATTCCCTTCATATCCACCATTTGAGGGATTGTGGATGTTACATTTGAGGTTTTGGGAGCCTTAAAGCTAGAAGCACTAGATTTTTTGAAACCTTTGTGAGACATTAAAAAGGCTGGTATAGGGGAGCCAACGAATGCATATGGGAAGAGATAATTCTTGTTTTATTGATGAATTCACTCTTTTTTTAGCATCAATAATAGTTGAAACACCAAGAGGTAGGAGGAGAGGCTACAATTTTCAAAGTATCATAGAGTCAAGAAAAGGAAGTGACCAGAACCGATAGAAATTGCATTGAACATGGATCTCGGATGTTAAGGCTTGTTTTTGCAAGCACGCAACCTCAAAATACAACCTTAAGAAGGGGCACATCAAACATAAAATAGGATCTTAAGTCGCAACAATTGATTTCTCTAAGAAAGGGACTCAATAGAAACGTCCATGATTGCAGAGGGGTGAATTTGAGAGATTCATAGCACAAGAAAAGGCACTAACGTTTAAGAAAAATAATTCCTAGTACCCAATATATCAAGATCAAGACAAACATACTGAAAACGATAAAGAAAAAGATTATTTCATTTTTCAACATCCCCGATAATGGACTCTTGGGAGGATAGTGGTTAATTGCATATATCTTTGTTTTGGGAGCTTTTATGATGGGTGATAATAAGGGTACAAGGCTTAGAGAAGAAGCTCAAAGTTTAAGAGCACCAAAAAGGTAAAGAAAAAAAGGAAAGTTTCCATTTTTTGACTTTTCTAGCTATAGAAATCGCGTGATCGATATATAGCCTTATTCGAGTCAATTCAAGGTCGAAGTTTGGGGCCTTGTTATCCAAGTTGTCAAATGGAGAGCAAGGGTGTCAAAACATAATAAAAATCAAGTCTTGCAATCATAAATATTCATAGGAGGGTTTGTAGTGCTCAAAAGGACTTGTATTGACTCAAGAACATAAGAGAGACTAAGATAATACACAAAAGACTAAAGAAGGAGGAAAATACTCATTCTACAAAAAATAATTTTTTGTTCTAAGGAACTCGTCGATTGCAAAAGATTCCAAGTGGTCCAAAAGTAAGTTTGAGCTTTCAAGTGGTCCAAAAGCTTGGCCTAATAGTGTAGCATGTATTGGTAAGTATAAAATGATGAGAAAGTTAAGTTCCAATATCGAATTCCTAACTAGAGGACTACCGAGGGAAGTCGTTGATAGTCACATCAACATAAAACTAAAAGGAAAGAGTCTATGACCTTATCAAGTCTTCAAGGAGTCCTAATATACTTTAAGAGAGAGCCTGAAAAACTAATTAAAAATAAAGTGCAAATAATTACATCCCTTTCACTGTAAGTGCTAGATCCGTTGCTCTTTGAAAATAAGGCGAAAAATTGACTTGCGTTGCCTAGAAACTAAGGAAAATATACTCCCATTACGTCTGCATTTTTAAATACATAAAAAAAGATCACCAAGAAGGACCTTCGCAATAACCAATCTCTCTCTCTCTCTCTCTCTCTCTCTCTCTCTCTATATATATATATATATATATATATATATATATATATATATATATATAGAGAGAGAGAGAGAGAGAGAGAGAGAGAAACTTTACTTTTCAAACATGAAAATAACTGGTTCTAAGTATAGCAAGGACATTGACAAAGAAATAACATTGATTATTGGGGTGTCTATCAATGATTCACATGGGGGAATGCATACTCCAACTTTGTCCATCTTCCTATAGCCTATCTACATCTGCATGCCTTTATTCACGTATTGGGAGGGACTACACACTTCAGGCTGCCAACTCAGAGTGTAGTTTCAACCCGCCTCATGCATGTGCCAACCTCCATATCTTTGTGGGATATAGATGGTCATGTGGATACTATGGCCATTCACTTGTACAATTGTACTTTCAAAGTTAAAGATAGAAAAGAGTAGGCGCATGCCAAACTTCCTTGAAAAAGAAAAAAAAAAACCAACAAACATCAACCTTCTATCCTATGTGAACATATGGACGACGGGACAACTTACGTTACTTCTGTTCCATTCAACATTTCTAGAGAGAGTGAGGAGTAGAGTACTGATGTGCCGTGCACAGAGCGATATTTCGTACTGATGGTTTGAATAAACTTAGTTCCGTATGCTTTAAAAGTCAACCTGGACTCGGGATGCTCTAAAAGTCAACGGCTATGCTTTTCCTCCAAACAGCACGTGTTGCCGCCATATTCAATCTGCCGTCATAAACACACAATCAGTTGGCTGTCGCCTTCCGTAAGCTTGACGCACACAATTACGAGGAGGCTTCCGTAAGCTTGACGGACACAATCAGGCGGCTGCGTTGCCGTCCATATCCTTGACGGACACAATCGCGAGTAGACTTCTCAAAACACATCCTTCTCGTAATCACGAGGACAACGAGGCAGAAAACTTACGTGACATGCATGCAAGTGATAATCCATCCACCGTTGACTCGGCGATGGAGCTTGCAGTGTCTTGCGCTCATGACAGTTCAGACGACGGTGATAGCTCAAAAACGTTACGGTTGAATTTTAGTTCCAACTATGTGCTTGTATACAAGCATTGATCCTCAAACCAAAGAAAACAATGGAATCAAGCTCCTCAAAAGAGTAAAACAGTTACAGCTTTGAACTATCTAGAAATTGAGGAGCTTATGTTGTTCTTATTTATCAATAATTTCACATTTTCACCTTGTTGTCATTTCCAATATCCTAACCTTTATTCCGAGATTAAGGATATGGGAACTGGCACCATCAGATTCTTATTAAAATATTACTATTTCACATCACAGAAATAGTGATTCGTATAGCAATGTAGAAACATCATTTAGCCTCATTATACAAAGTTCAAAGAGTCCGGAGAAATTACAACAATCATTTATCATCAAATTTTCTGTTGTATCATAGAACCACTCATTTCATTGATATATCCATTCGAATAGCTACCAATCCCATCAGTATTTCCACTGGCATGCTATGGTAATTGATATGGCAAGGAGTATTCATTTTACCTAAGAATATATTTTGATAAGTTATTATTTATAGTATTGTTGAGGCAAAGGAAACCTATCAAGATTTCTCTCCTTGATAAGTTTTCAGTCATGCATATGTATGTATGTATTTATGTATGTAGGTGTTTCTTGCATGTATGATAGACACACACACACACATATATATATATATATATATAATATATATATATATATATATATATATATATATATATATATATATATATATATATATATATATATATATATATATATATATATATATATATATATATATATATATATATATATATATATATATATATATAGAGAGAGAGAGAGAGAGAGAGAGAGAGAGAGAGAGGAAAATAGAGATAGGGAGAGAAAAAGAGATAGAACTATGTGGAGGAAATTGTTATCTTTACGTGCTCTCTCCATATAATATTTTTTTATATTAAATGAAGGAAATTACAAGAGATACAAGAGGAGTTAAAAAGAAGGTATATGAACTTTTTATATCCTCTATGAAGATCCATTTACCATTTCATTTATCTTCTTGAGTTACAAATGTCATAGTTCTAGACGGAGGGAACATTTTTATGGCTCTCATTTGTCTTTCCTAGTAGGGCTAAGAACGTTCTAATGGAATAACTTTTGGAAGACATCTTGAAATTCATAAAACATGTCCCTTTTCAAATCCTCCACAAACGCCTAGTTTCTAATAACATTCTAAAGTGACGCAGAGCATCCCATCACCTCACCAAGGAATGCTTGTCGAGTAAAAATGCTCTTTTGTAGAGGACTCTTTGAACATTTTATTGTATGTTTTCACGCTTGAGGCACACAAAGAAAAAGTTCTCAACATCATCTTACACCTTGAGGCATTTGTACACCATGTGTGGATTTTTCAAATCTTCTAGTGTTAGGAAAAAGTGAAACCACTTGAGAGATGTGCTATTCACCTCCCAACAATCTATCGTATAGCCAGATGCTGCTTAGTTCCTTTCTTTACAATTGTCCACATTTTTGCTATCTGTCTCAATTCTCTCAAATTCATTGGGTTTAACTTGTTGGTGTCTCTAGTCTGCTCAATTGAACTCAAGTTAACTTGACTTGGATGCTTCTAAATGATTGGAGTTTGTTTGGGGGAAAATATCTTCCCACTGCACTCATGGGATTTGAACTCAAGATGTTCACCCTTGATCTCCGGATCTTGTAGACGCAGATACATAGAGATAGTATAGAAATGAAATCTCAAAAAAGTACAGAGATAATAAAAAGAGACAACAGATTGTACATAAGATTGGGTACAATTGCCCCCCACATATGTTGATGGGCGAGTCTATCAGAGTATGTGTATTTATAGGTATTTCTCATTACATAATGAATAGAAGATACAAGAGGGTGATTCTTCAAAAAAGTGTGCATTTACAAAAATATATTTTATGTACAAAACCATCACTTTCTAAGCAATCTACTATTTTTACAAAAATTTTGCTTTCGAAAGCAATCTATTATTTTTATAAAAAATATCTAAAATACTCTCTTTGAACTATCTTAAAAAATATCTGAATAAGTCCATGTGCGTTCACACCCTCATGAGTCTTCAGTTGCTTAATTAAAACACAAATCACATTAACCTGAAGACATTAATATCCATTTGACATTCCATTATTCCATAAAGTAAAACATGCCTCCTATTTGATGAGCAACTGACCTCAATTGATAAGAATAAAATAGACATGGATAGCTAGTCACATATCCCATCTCTAAACAATCATAAGCATGTTCCATGTAAAAACACATGCATGAAAATGGAAAACTAGAATTTCATGTGATTGTGAAGTGGTTGTGATGTGGAGCTAGTGATGTCTTATGAACCCATTGAGATTCTTCAAGTGAGTGATTTTTATATTTTACTCAATATCTTTGATATTAGTTACAAGTGCATGTAGTAGTAACATCATAATCAAGTATTTTCTCTGTAACTACAATTTCAAAATCCTCTTCAAGTAAAGGAGGAGCATCTAAAATAGGATTTAGTGGTGAAATTCCTTTAAAGGATTTCAATAAAATTATATGAAAAGAATAATGCATATTCCAATGAGAAGGTATGTCTAGTCTAAAAGCATTCTCATTACCTTTTTGAATAATATGAAAAGGTCCATAATAATGTGGTGCAAGTTTAACCTTAAGATGTTGTGAAATATTTTTCAAATGTCTTTTAATTATTCATAAACATATGAAATCATTTTCATTTAACTATTTAGCTACTCCTTTCACATTAAATTATGCATGTAACATTGTTGAATATTTTTAATGTGCTCATGAACTTCATGAAGTGTAGAATTATGATTTTGTGCAAACGAGTCAGCCCTAGGTACATTAGCTTGAGTGATAGATATGGAAATGGGGAGCTTTTTACCATGTACAATTTCATATGGTGCACATTGAGTAGTGGTATGTGTTGTGTTATTATATGAAAATTGTATTAAAGGAAGTTTCTCATCCCAATTACGTGGATTGCCTAAAGAATAAGAGTGAATAAAATAATGCAACCCAAAAGTGATTACAAAAACAAGCATCTTAATTTGATAGAATAACTTTTGGAAAACATGGTGCTAGAACATACTAATAGATAACTTAGCAGCTTGAGGTCCAGAAAGAGTCTCTCTACAAGGAATGAAATATGCATGTTTACTAAAACTATCAACAATTTCCAAAATCATATCATTATGAGTTGCAGTTGTAGTAAGACTAGTAATACAATCCATAGAAACTCTTTCCCCTGGTCTATTAAGTATGACAAGTGGCATTAATAATCCAAATGCTTTAGGATGATGTCATGTCACATGTTGACACACAATGCAATGGAAAATATACTGTGCAATGTCCTTTTTTGTATTTGGCCAAAAGAAAAAATCGTTGCATGTAGAAATAGTACTTTCTATGCCCCTATGACCCATATATAATGGTTCATGCATCTCTTTCATAACAAATTCTTTAAAACTTTGTGTGATGCATAACTTGTGTTGGAAATACAAGAATACATTATGAAAAGTGTAATGATCCTTGTTAAATGGTGTAGAATTATTGAAAGCATTCCATGTTTATGAAAATTACAAATCATATGCATAAGTACGAATCATGTCATGAAATAAATGAATATGAATAGAAAAAATATTATTGATTGAAATAATATTTGTTTGTGGGTATGGGAAGCAACTAAGGGCATCACTTATAACATTAGCTTTGCTAAGTTGATATTGAATCTTAGGTTGAAATTTTTGTATGAATGAAGCCTATTTAATGTGTCCTTCCAAAACAAGGGCTGATTTAATAAATGTTTAATAGCTTTCTAGTCTGTTTTGATTAAAACTTCAGTTCCATAAGGTAATGTTTCCAAAATTTTTAAGCATGCACAACAGCTAAAAGTTCCTTATGATATGTACTGTAGTTCTTTTCAAAAGATTTCTTTCCTACGTTCAAGTACAATAGGATGATAATTTTGCATTAATACAACACCTATAGCTAAACCACTAGCATTTGTCACTACATGGCAAGGTTTGAAAAATTAGGTAAGTGTAAAACACGCACATGAGAAAGTGCATGTTTGAGTTCTTCAAAAGATTGTTGTTGTGCTAATCCCCATGCAGATTTCAACTTTTTATTCAATAATAATATGAGCGGGAGTGTTAAATAAGAAAAACCTTTTACAAACTTTCTAGAGAATGTAGCTAACCCTAGAAAAGATCTTACATCATTCATAGATTGAGGTACAGGCCATTGTTGAATTACTTTAATTTTCTTTGGATCTACATGAATGCCTTGACTAGAAACAATATACCTTGAATACTCTAATTCTTTTGAGAAGAAAGAACTCTTTTCAGCATTGGCATCTAGTTGGTTTTTCCATAACAAATAAAATACTGTTGCTAAATGCTTTTCATTTTCATTGTCATTTTGACTATAGACAAGTATATCATCAAAGAAAACAAGAACAAAATCTTGGTAGTCAAGAAAAATTTTATTCATCATACGTGAAAATGTAGTAGGTGCATTCAAGAATCCAAAGGCATTACCATGAATTCAAAGTGACAGATTTGAGTTCTAAAGGTAGTCTTATAAATGTCATTTTGTGTCATTCATATCTGATGATAGCCAGATTTAAGATCGATTTTGCTAAAGACATGTGCTTTACGTGGTTTATCTATCAAATCACCTTTCCTAGGAATATGATATCTATTTTTAATTGTGATCTTATTGAGTGCTCTATAGTCAATGCACATCCTATAATTCTTATTCTTCTTCTTCACTAAGAGAACAAGTGCTCCAAAGGGAGAAGAACTAGGCCTTATAAGTCTTTTGTGGAGTAGATCCTTAACTTGATTAGCTTAGGTGGAGTAGATAAAAAATGAAATGCTATAGTGGGAGGATTATAATTTGATAGAACAATTGCGGATCTCTCTTATCTTTCCATGACACTTCCAAACACAAACTTTTAACCCTATGATTGGCAACAAGTCAGCTATCCTAGATGTGATTTTCAATTCATAGAACTTGAATACTTGTCAACATGAAGAAGGTTATATGTCTTTATGATCAACGTTGTCACACAAGATGATGAAAATATTATAGACCACACACTAGCAAAGGTATCTACTTATAAGTATATGAAAGAAGAGGTTGATGTCATAAAGAGGCAAAATGAAATCAAGAACTCGAAGGAAGGCAATAAGGAAATCATTTTTGGTTGACAGTCCCTATGATTCTTTACAACATTATCTCACTAAGATTGGATTTTTGGATGCAAGAGGTGCACGGAAGTCATTCACATATCAAATGGAAGTATTTCAACTACATTCAACTAAGTCCAAACAAGTGGAAAATGATGAGGATGAAATTGACTTATTTTTTGAAGCTGTCAAAACTTTTAAGTACACAATAGAGGAACAAAATTGATGCACATCAAGATTTCTAAGGAGGAGGTGATACTAGGGTGACCTTTTGACAATAAAGACTCTACTACAAAAGTAATTCTTGCCTAAGAGAACAATTGCATGGTCTTATGAATAAATGATATGTGTTGATCTGGACATATTGTCTCATAGAATTCCTATAAGTAACACAAAATATCTTCTAAACAAGAAAAACTATACATATAAAAGCTACTCCGAAAAGATGAAGAATGAAATCAATAAGCTATTGGAAGTTTCCTTTGTCTATGAAATTAAGCACAGAGAGTGTCTTTATTAGTGTTTGCACCCAAATAAAATAAAGAGTTAGTTTTTGTACCAATTTAAGAAACAAAAATGAAGCGATGATAATAGACAACTATCCTTTGCCAATGATTGATCACTTGCGTCAACGGTTGGAAGGTAAAAAAATATACGTATTTTTAAATGGTTTTCTTTGGGATATAATCAAGTATCCATTGTCCCCAAGGACCAACATAAGAAAACACGTACCAGAGAATGGGGTATTTTACCTTTTAGGGTAATGCCATTGAAGTTGATAAATGCTCTATACATCTTTCAATGTCTTATGTTTCATGTCTTTATAAAAAATACTTAGGGAATGATTGGAGGTATATGTGAATGACCTATCTACACATTCAAAGGTGTGAAATGAACACATTCTTGATTCTAGGCATATTTTTGAAGTTTAAAAATTAATCAAGCATGTTTAAATCATGAAAGTGTATTTATGGTGCACTAAGGCAAGATCCTTAGGTACATCATCTCAAACCATTTTATCTCAAGAGATCAAGAAAATATCATAGTGATTGTGGAATTACCATGACTCAAGGATTCTTAAGAGGTCACATATTTCATATGACATTGGGGTTATTAGCGGCATTTTGTTCATGTGTATATGGTTATTGTTAAACCTCTTTACACACTAATTAATGAATTTAAATCTAAGAACAAATATGAGAAGTCTTTCCAAGAGTTGAAGTCATGATTGATGTCACCACTTACTGTCAAGATACCTATCAAGGATTCCGCCATTTGGGAACAAATGTTCTTTTGGCAAAGCAATGCTTGGGGGAGTTATGGGTTGCTCCACGCCCTTTGGAATGTTATTAAAGGTGTGTCTTTGTGGAGGATGGTGTTTTTTGAATCCAAGATATCTTCTGAAGAGTAATCCATTAAAAGAACCTTAGACATACTAGGCAAGAGAAGTGAGAGGCATAAAAATGTTCCCTCGAAGCATTATGATATTCATC